>JAZDUH010000342.1:9067500-9630000 GCA_036419115.1 Scarus forsteni
TCTAGATTGCACATAAAGTTTGTCAACATTGGAAAAAAAGGGTTGAAATGGCAGGAAAACACTTTTTAAAATGTTTGCAGAATGTTTGTGCATTTGGAAACACCAAGGGTCAAGACTCACCAGCCCTAAAGCCTTTTAAGTATGTTTTAATCAAATTTGTTAAATTGATGTCATGTCTAAATTTTACAGTATTTGGTAATCAATCCAATTTTCAAAAGTTGCAAACATATTTGTCCAATTTGATCTGACTGTCTTAATTGTACAAATACACTTTTCACATTTCGAAAAGGTTTAATGAGGTAAAATAAAATTTGTCAGTCCAATGCAGTTTTCTGAAGGTTGCCAACATATTTATGAGATTTTTGTTTGATGCCAAGATAGCACAGAAGTGTCATAAGCATCAGAGAAAGTTGGTGGGATTATTTAGAAATGAAGGCAACCAGTTCCCCTCATGCTACCAAATCTTTACATCTGGTTTTGTTCAGTTTAGATGGTGTGAACAAGTTGGGAAACCTGGTTGTAGCAACTGGAAAGAGTGCAATTAGCAGAAATTGTTCTCTAGTTGGAGCAAATTTTACAAAATGTTGCCAACATATTTGTGCTCTGTTGGTAAAAAGTCTAAACTGCAATAGTACATGGATAATGTTTTGAAAAATTGGTAGAACTGGCAACAAGCAAGACTCATCAGTTCACCTCCATGTATCCATGCCCTCATATTTATGCTGGATTTTCACACTTACTTAGTTTTATGAATACATTGGCAACATTTGCATAACTGATTTAAACTGGCAGGAACAAGGAGCAGCCTTTCTTTAATCACTTTAACAAATGATAAAAATGTATTTGTCTTGTCTGTGCACACTGTATGATTGTGCAGATCAATATTTGGACAACTGGGTGAAACAAGCAAGGAATTAAGCTCGCCAGCTCGTATCACTTCTCCAGAAGTTGCAAAGATATTTGGGTGATTTTGGCATAAACTTATAGTAGTACAAAGACAACTGGCAACATTTTAAACGGAGCAAAATCAGCAGGAATGGGAGGAAACCCTTCTTTTCACCTGTCAAGTCTGTCTAAAATGTTGCCAACACACTTTTTTCATCTTATAAATGTTCTTACACTGTAAAAAAAAAAAAAAAAAAAAATCGTAAAAAAAAACTGTAATTTTCAGGCTGCTGGGGCGCCAAAAATGTACCGTGAAATATCAGAAAATTGCTTTCTCATAAAAATACAGTTTCTTTCCGTAATTGAAATACAGTTCGTAGTTGTAATTTTAACAAGATTTTGCCTTAATTTAAGGTTCTTTAACGTTTAATTACAAACATTTAACGTTAAAAACAATTAAATTACCCATAAAGATGGTAAATCAACATTGTAATACAAGGAATTATGCTTAAATTTACAGGAATGTGCTGCTAATGGTTGGTTTTAATGACATTATTATTATTAACTTTTTAATGTATTTTTTGGGCATTTTGTGCCTTTACTGATAGGAGAGAGACAGTGGATAGGCTTGTGAAAGGGGGTGAGAGAGTAGGGGAATGCACTCTGCAAACCGGTCACAGGCGGGATTCGAACCTGGACCAGCAGAAGCGAGTACTTTGGGTGCCTGGTTACTAACCACTCCGCCAAACCAGCACCTCTTAAAGACATTATTTTATAGAAAAAGGTTGTTTTTTTTAGAATTGTAAAGTTGAATTTTATAGTTTATTCCCTTAAATGACAGATAAATATTAGTAAAATTACAATACATTTGTTAACATATTTTAACAATAAATATTCGTATTTCTAACGGGGTTTCTTTGTAAAAGAACAGAAATATTGTGTTTTTTCACAGTTACAGTAATTTCCTGTTATATTACATTTGACATGTAAAATCACTGTTTATTTTTGTGAATTAATTGGCATTTTAAAAACAGAAAAAAACTAAAAAATAAACAGTAAAATACTGTTATATATTTTTTTTTTTTACAGTGTACATGCTTTGGTCAGCAGGTAGAAGTGTGATTTGAAGTTTTGATATTAAAAACACTCAAAAAAAGATATTGTGGGTTTGAGACCTTATTCTGTGTCCCTATGGTGTCAAACTGGCATCAATAATGTTTGATTTTGTATTATATAACACTAATAATTGTGGTATTTTGGCACCAAGTTGTTGTTTTTTTCTCTGGGTAAAAACATATTTAAATAATGCTTTTATCATTTAAATTCAAAAACTAGATTTGGCTCTGGTCCATATTGTCCAGCCTTAGTGATGATACAGTTCTGGTTAAGTTTGAAGCTCTTTGCATGCGTTTTCGTGTGGGTGACTCACTTTGACAAGCCTGGACCGCAGCCCTGATGTCCTCGTCGCTCAGCATCCCTGCAAATGCCATGGTCCTCTGTAGCTGCCTGAGGGATGCAAGCACACACACGCAGCGAGGAGATGCAAAGTGACAGAAAATGACACGAGTGCAGGTGTTTTCCTCTGCAAGGTAACAAGCCCTATCGGACATGAACTGTCAAGAGTTCAGCTTTATGCTTTATCACGCAAAAGACAACAGGGTCAGAGTTATCTTTATATCTGCAGCACTGAATCATGTCAGCAAGGTTAAACCAGCTTTGTTCACTCCAAAAGAAAAAAACAAATCCATCTTTGCATGAAATTGCTAAGAAGTTTACATGTTTTAGTTTGTTTAATAAAAGTAAGCACTGATTTTTCCACAGTTAAAGTTCTTGCAACTTGAAAAATTAAAAAGAAGCAAGAACATCCATTTGTGTCATGTTTCTCTTAAATCAGAATATTTAACAAGTCACAATCACACATCAACACAACTGCCAACATCACACAATTAGCAGTACACAAAGATTTACAAAACAAACATCCTGCTGCCTTACCGTGCTCAGGGTGAGGTCTTATCTCTCTGAGGGAAGGTGATGGTGATGAAGATGATGATGTGCAGATCTCCTCCTCACTTTATCGCTCGGTGCCTAAAAGCCAGCGATGCTCTCTGTCTTGCAGCTTCGTGATCCAGAGTGCAAGAAGCAACCTGACGTATCTGTCCTCAAACCCAGGAGATTCCCCCCCACCCCCCTACGCCAGAGAGCCTCCTCCTCCCCCTTCATCAGTTAATCAGAGCAGATAATCTTCTCACTTGTATTGCTTTCAGACCAAAGACACTAAAACACATCTAAGAAAAAAAAAAATGAATATAACAATCTAAGCTGATCAGTAGGGCTGCTCTATTTTGGCAAATACCTTGACTGCTCTTACTTACAGACAGATGAATATTTTTTAAATAGATACACAAAGTCTTCTATAATAATAACAATTATTGTTATTATAATTATAAAAGTTTACGTTTTGTTTGAGTTGGTGATGATGCGTTCATGTGGCTATAATCTAACAATAAGTACAAAAATATCTACCACACGTTAAAACCAACTATAAACAAGTGCGAACAAGCTTTTTACTAAAAGCAGCTAAGTGGCCACTTTATTAGGTACAGTTTGCCAATACTGAGTTGAACCCATTTACCATGAGGTCTGCTTTAATGTGACTGGAAACATTCCTCTGAGATTTTACTCCATGTCAGCACAGCATCACACAGCTCCTGCAGATATGTCCGCTGCACTTCCATGATGTGACCCCTCATTCCACCACATCCCAAAGGTGCTCTAATGCGGTGATTCACAACCAGGGGTACAAGTACCCCAAGGGGTACGTGGAATAATTATTTTCAAGTTGGAAGTACTGAGTTAAGCCTTTCAATAGAATTGTATGTGTGCGCTACAACTAGCTAACCTGCAGCTGAAACATCCAATTGATCTGGATTCAGGAGAGGGTTAAGAGAAGCCTGCAGAGAAACTATTTTGACCCTTGTTTAAAAGGGTCTCATTCAAAGGAGCACTGGTGTTTTTGTGGTAAACATTACAACAGTTATATACAACAAAGGCAGGTTGATTATTTACATTTTGTCTCTATTTACTTAGATTACATTTTCATTTTCAAGACAAATTTTTATATATTACTATTTTTTAATTTGAGTTAAAAGGAGAAAATTTCTGAGAACTAGATGTACAAATTAAGGAGATAAAATATTTTCATTTATTAATAAGTTGTGTTACGTTCTGCTTTAGAAGAATCATGAACACGTATGAGTGAAGGGATACTTATGATATGACAAAAAGGCTCAGGGGTACACAAGACAACAAAGGCTGAGAACCACTGCTCTACTGGATTGAGATTTGGCTACAGTGGAGGCCACAGGAGAACAGTGAACTAATTGACCTGTTCAAGAACCCAGTTTGAGATGATTTGAGCTTTGTGATATGGAGTTATCCTGCTGGAAGATGATCCACTGTGGTCCTAAAGGGAAGGACATGGTCAGCAATGATCCTCAGAAAGGCTGTGGAGTTTGAGTGATGCTGTCTCCTCTGGTGCTGTGGCCACTCTGACTCAGGACTGATATGTTGTGAATTCAGAAATGGTCTGTAGACCCTGGTGATCATCTAAGTGCCTTTTGCCTCTCTGTCATCTCAAACTATACTCCGGTAAGTCTCCTCCAACCTCTGGCAACAGCATGGCATTTCCACCCAGAGAACTAACACTCACTGGCAATTTTTTTTTGTTTCAGACCAGTCTCTGTAAATCTGAGTGATGGTTTTGTGTAAAATCCCAGCTGTTCAGCAGTTTCTGAAAAACTCAGACCAGGGTGTCTGGTACTCACAAACCGTACAGGATTCACAGTCAGTTAATCACCTTTCTTCACCAGGCTGATGCTCAGTTTGAACTTTAGCAGGTCACCTCGACCATGCTTATTTGCCTAGATTATGTTGCTGCTATGTGATTGGTGAGGTTAAAGTTAAATGACTTATCACTTGTCATGTTTGATGTAATACCCCCTCTGACGGCTCATATGATTGTTCTGCATTAGAGTGCTCATTGTTTTCTGAATCGACCCCCCTCGTTTTTTCTTTAAAGGCAAATAAAAGTGTTTTTCTTTTTACATATTTGAACTCTAGTTTTTAAAAATAAAGGGGAATTAATCATATTTTATAAATGTCAGTGTGTGGTCTCTCAGGAGATTAAAAAGAAAATAATAGACAAGCATGTTAAATGTAAAAGCTAAAAGGCCATCTCCAAGAAGGTTGATGTTCCTGTGACTACAGTTGCACATATTATTCAGAAATTCAAGGTCTACAGGACTGTAGCCAACTTCCCTGGACATGGCTGCAAGAGGAAAATTGATGAAAAATTGAAGGTACAGAAAATACGAATGGTAACCAAAGAACCCAGAACAACCTCCAAAGAGATTAGAGGTGAACTCCAAGGTCAAGGTACATCAGATTATCAGATTGCACCACCCATCGCTGTTTGATCCAAACTGGACTTCACGAAAGTGAGGACATCACTGTTGAAAGCAAATTATTAAAAACTGGAATTTGTCAAAATGCATATTGATGAGCAACTGAGCTTCTGAGAATGTCCATTGGACCGATGAGACAAAACCGAGCTTTTGGCAAGCCAGATCATGCAAAATAAATGATGCAAAAATGAAGCATACAAAGAAAAGAACACTGTACCTACTGTGAATCATGGAGGAAGCTCAGTTATGTTCTGGGGCTGCTTTGCTGCATCTTCCATGGGGTATCTTGAATCAGTGCAGGGTACAATGAAACTTCATGACCAGCAAGGCATTCTGGAATAAAATGTGCTGCCCAGTGTCAAAAAGCTTGGTCTCAGTTGCAGATCATGGGTCCTCCAACAGGTTAATGACCCAAAACAGCTCATTACACCTGAGTGGTCTTTTATGGGTTCCAATCTAAATCCTATTGAACATTTGAGGAAGGAGCTGAAACCCACAGTCTGAAGAAGACACCCTTTAAACTTGAGACAGCTGGAGCAGTCTAGTCATGAGGAGCAGTCGTAAATACCTGTGGACAGGTTCAGAAGTCTCATTGTGAGACAAAAATTGGAGTGATTGCCTCAGAAAGTTGTGCAACAAAACACTGAGTTTAGGGTACCATCATTTAGATGTTGTTGTTTTTTTTTTAATAATTCTGGTAAACCACAATTCAAGACAAATGTCTGATTTTTATTTGTTGATTTTCAGTAAATTTTTATGAATTATTTTGTCTGTTTCAGTTATTTCAGTGACCTTGTGGGTTTTTCTTTTTTCTTTCCTCAGTTGAAGGGTACCAACAATTTTGTCAACGTCTATATACATGTATATCTATATCCAAATGTTTTTTAAGACCCCAGAAGCATAACTCAAAACAACATACATGTTGCAGCTCTGGTGGTTGGGATGTGTCTAACAATGTTTATGCCTAGTAAAACAGAGTACAGATCTGAAAAGGCCACTGTCAGGTTTTGTGCATGCACATGTTAGGGTTGTATTTGTTGTTTTGATTTGATTAAATTCCTATAAGAGAGTTCCATGATAATTATATTGAGCAAATAATGCAGCTTTCAGTGTTTATTAGGACAAGCCTGCCTATGTCCAAACCACATAATGAACACTGTATGATAAAATATCAATAAGCAATTTACCTATAGAAGGGAAGCTCTATTAGGTGTGGGATTGATTGAATCGTTGAACACATTTTGTGAAAAAAAAATTGGATTTTATTTTTAGGTCATATTTTCCTGCCCTAGTAATAGTAATATAACTGACAATAAAACTCTGAATCTAGATCAAAACAGCATTTTGATCACCATGCAAGTTAAAAGAGGTGAGACTGTCTCTACTACAAACAATAAACTCTGACAACAAGAGTATCAAAAAGCTCTGAAGATGATTGTAAAATAATTTTAGTTGCATGTGCTCTTTGTGGAAGAGTTTAAACGTAATAAACATTTAGATTTTGAGTTCATCCTGCAGTAATGTTCATATTTACTCATGGAAAATGTCCTGCTCTTGTAAATCCCCTCCCTTGAGGTTAAGGACAGGTCATGAAGTCCAGAATCAAACATTTACAGACATGTCGTTATTCTCAGACAGCCCATCACATGATTAACAAGTGAAAGGATGAAAAAATCTTTATCGCCGAGACTGACAACTGGTTTCGCTTGACCGATAATAAAGCTCGACGCTGATTGGCCGAACGCTCTTCACTGGTTGTAATCCATCGCTGCGATTGGCTGGAGTGCCTGTCAATCACGCCGTTTTTACGCCTCATTCCGTGATGTGACGTTGAACAGGAACATGGCGCTTTGGAGGAGAGGTGTTTCATGGTAGTCAGGGCTGTTGATTAGATTCAGTTAGCTGTTTTTATGTGAACGAGATAAATGTAATAATGATTATAATGGCGGATCGTGAGAGGTGATCGCTGTGCTTGTCTGTGACGACAGCGGGATGTTATTGTCCGTGTTTGCTGTCGTCAGCTGAAACTGTTAGCTGGAGATGCTAACCTGAATGCGGGCTAGCTGGCTAACAGTAAGTCGCTAACGCTGTACAGACCGAAAATATGCCTCCTGTGTAGCTTCCGCTGATTATTCACTCATAATCAATGTTTAAGAAACTAAGTTCAGTTTTAAATCGACAAGCTTTCATTTAGGACGACGATTCCACACAGCTAACATTTCGTTGGCTAAGCTAGGAGGATGAAGAGCCGCCATGGATGTGTTTTGTTGCTGGCCGGTGGGATTTTTCTGTCGGTGTGCTGTGTCTCTGAAGGTGCCCCTCTCCTCTCCCCTCACAGACCAGGTGAGACAGCTGACAGCAAACTGGAGTTCAGCTCTGACTCTGTTTGTTTACGTAATACTAATGTTTTCTGTCCAGCAGCTTAGCCAGCAGATGTTCCTGTCTGCTAATATTGGCTTGTGTAGGTGTTGCTAATCAGAAGCTAAAGGCTAACAACACAACAACAATCTGCTGCATTTCCTGGTTACATTGATCACTTTTATGCCTATATTTGTTTTGTCTTACTGTTTATCAGCTATGTCACAGACTCAACAGGATATAAATAACCCTTGTTTTCCCATGCTTCATAAAATACTTGTTGCTGCCACTTAAATGCCTCAGATGGACTAAGGGGATGTTTTATTCATGCTTGTACATACTGAGTGTTTCTAATTGCTAGCTTTTTAATTGATTGGCCTAGTTTTATTATTGTATCATGCATAAATAAATCAAGACTTCCAGCCCAAGGGAGATTCCAAGGATAAATTCAGCACATCAGAGACATTAATGCTAAATAATAAACTATGATGGCCATGTTTAAGGTTATACCACTTGTCCCTCACAGGCCACAGTGACTGAGCCTGTCTCAGCTGACTTACCTGACAGACCTGTTAACGAGCCAATCACAGGGCCTCATAGAAAGAGAAACTATCATTCATGCTTACACCTAAGGGCGAGTTAAAGCCATGTGTCACTAATGATCATGTTTATTGGATGTGGGAGGAAGCTGGAATGCCTGGAGATAAGCCATACACGCACAGGGAGAACAAATAAAGGCTCTGACTGAAATAGGGTTGAACCTGCAACCTTCTTGCTTGGATGCACATGCAGTACCTGCTGCACTACTTTGCTACTAGGTTTAGGTGAAATATCAATGTCACAATATGTTACAATTCTTGTATATGCAGCACTATTACTAATATTCAGGTGGACTAAGTTATTTATATGGAGGAAAATTAGATGAAATTTGGAAACCAATTCCAATTGAGAATCGATATTGACTCCATCAAGGAATTATTAAAAAAAATTTGGTTATCAATTCCTTCCACTTTGGTCTCCGTGCTTTACAAACCAAGGATTTCTCACTCTCATCAGAGGCAGCCAGCAGAAATGATAAATTTGTCAGATAGTGGGAAGAAGTGATCAAAGTTTAGTCTTAATTCTCAACAAATAGACATTTAGTGCAAAGCTTTATTGAGTGGAATAACCAGCAACAGCCACACAGAACATCAGCAGGAATCGATAAGGGAATCATCAGAGCATTGCATCGATAAGCAGAATCATTCATGGCGTCTTTGTCAATTAATTCTTATCAACCCTCGGTACAACGTGTTGCTAATCAGATTGTATTTGAAGCTACCTTATGATTCCCTGATTATGAAGTCTCCTACAAAAGCAGAAAACTGATGCACATCAAAAGTAACAACACGAAACAACCTGATGGTGATATTTCAAGTCAGTTAAGTTAAAATCAATGCCTGCATGTGCCCTTTGTTATGACCAAGATCAAACAGCATCCCTTTAACTGTAACTCACCTGTAATTTTGAAAGCTCCTGTTTCAGAAACATTACTTCGAGGTAGATAGCTAGTGTGATCGTATATATTATGTGGGAACGAGCTTTGTTTGCCGTTGCATTCTCCCAGTATGATAGCCGTATACTGATCATCAGTCCCGAATGCTTCTCATCCTGTTCTGGGTTGCAGGGGTCTTGTGCCAATCTAAAAGTTGGGGTATGTCCTGGAATGGTCACTAGTCAATCACAGAGCTTAAAACTAGAGACAGACAATGTTCACACTCACACATTAGGTGTCATTCTAAGGTAATATGTTTAGTCATCAGTTAACTAAAGTACGTGTTTTTGGTCTGTGGGAGGAAACATTTGAACCTGGAGGAGACCCAAGCATGCACTGGGAGACCGTGCAAATTTAATACAGAAAGGCTGTAGCTGACTGAGGGAGCTGAACCAATAACCTTTGAGAATCAAATTTCAGGAAGCACATCAACTACAAGAGGGAAATTCAGTTCGTAAAACTGTGTAACAAGTTTTGTGAAAAAAAAAAAACGGGGATTTTACTTTTAGGTCATAATGTCCAGCCCTAGTAATAGTGATATAACTGACAATAAAGCTCGCTGAATCTGGGTCAAAACAACTTTTTAATCACCTTGCAGGTAAACAGAGGTGGTGCTGCCTCCGCTACAAACAATAAACTCTGACAACATGAGTGTTAAGAAGCTCTAAAGACATTTTTTTTGTAAAATAAGTTTAGTTGGATGCACTGTTTGCACAGGGAGCTGAACCAGTGACCTTCATGCCCCATCATGCAGCCCAAAGTATTGATACTGAGAACTAACTTTGGGCTGTTATTTGATAATGTCAATAACAGCATTTTCTTTGGTGGCCTCCACATAGATACTGATGGTCGCACACAACATGCAGAGTAATTGAATTACAAAATATAAGGGAGGCATGATATTGGATGTTTGCCGAGCTTGGATTTGTGGATATTTCCAAACTTACTGTATCTGATATTGACCTTCATGGTGATAGTAAAGTTGTGTTGGAATCATATTTAAAGAAAGAAAAACAACATTTTATTTCTGAATTGATTCTGTTTGATTTAAAAAGTAGTCAGTCATAGATGATGAAGTAAACCATTAAGGTACATTTTATATTTTGCCACTATTACAGGCAGTGTGTGGAATATTCATGGCCAATTTTTGTGGTCAAAATACTGGTGTTCAACAAAATGTTCATATCTGCCCTTACTGATTATCATCTTTTTAGGCAAATATCTGCCAATGATATTGGTTCAATGACGTCGTGTAGCCTTGATTATCATAAAGTAAGAATATTTGTTAATGCCAGAGGGTCTTGAAAATAAATCCCCTTTTTTATGTCACATCCTGGCTGCACTTACTTTTTATTTATTTCATAAAGCCAGTATTTAATGCCTTTAATTTAGAAAGGTGGGGGGCTATATTATGAAGCGGAGCTCCATATGAATGGAGATGGAAACATGTAATACTTTACCATTAATATTGCACATCTTTGCAGTTTATCATGGAGCACTTTGGTTTGTAACAAATCTTAAGGCACCAGCACAGCGTTCCTCTCTGTATCGTTCAGTTGAAGAGCCTGTGAGACTAAGTCACTGCCATATCCTTGGCTTTCAGGTGAAGCTTAACCTGTGAGAACCGCTCACCATGTGGAAACATTTCTGAAGCTACAGTCTTTGTTCAGTGACCCATTCGCAACATTGTCTTTCACCATTTGCCCCCAAAGTGTCTGGAAAATGGGCTAAAACGGTATCTCTGGTAGCTTTGAACCTACTGTTACAGAGTCTGAATCTGGGGGAGCTGGATGCTTCTGCTCTTTTTAAGAGAAGAGTAAATTTGTTGGAGGAAAAGGCATCAGGTTGTTGATGATATTTTCTCAATTGCACAGGCATGGCTGAAATGACAGATTTTGATTTTGAAGATTAACTAAAATAATCTCCTACCATGATTTTTCCACAACTCGTCAAGCGAAAAGCAAATAGCCAAACTGAAACAATCATTCTACCACAACTCAGAAAATACTTATTAACAAAGTTTGGTTAATTATCATTAAAATGTTCCACAAATAAATGAGTTTCTATGTAACAGAGCAATGACTTTGTTAATATGCAACAGCTTATAAACTGCAGGTGCGGAGATGTTTACTCAGGTCATTGACATTTAACACAGTTTGGGAAACAATGGATCCGATACAGGCCGACCAGCATGGAAACACAGCTTTTTGCTTTTATGTTCACCCCCAGTCACAGGGTTGATGATTTGTCCTGATGCCTCTCATGTATCGCTGCTTTTGTCAAAAGTGTAATCATGCTTGTGTTAATATTTCGATGTGCTCTCATTGAAACATAAACCAGGATAATTTGGATAAAGTCCACTAATAGTGAACACAACATAAATGTTTGTTAACACCATCTCATTTCTTGGATATATATTTGAACTTTGTTGAATGTTCATTAGATGTGCAAATCAGTTTACAGACTACTCAACATAGTGAAGTCCAATGCCACCCACCAGCTGAAACAATGAGAGGCCATCATCATACTTTAAAATGATTTGAAGTGCAGTTCCACCAGAATGTACCTATTAGTGCACTCCTCCCAAATAGTCTCATAGGATGTAAACTATAGTCCGCCAGTTTGTCAATGCACATAAGAAAAAAACATTGACAGTTAAAATTAAGATCATAATTGCAGTTTTTAAGTAAACCAGGGTTTCAGCAAATTCATACCTTTATGTTTTATTCACTCCCATGACCTTGGAAGTATTTAGATTAGATTATATAGAACTTTTTAAAATTTCTTTGAGAAGCTCCCTCACAGAAATTAGGATTCCAGTAGCAATTTGAGAAGTAAATAAGATGATATATAAAAATATCGTATAAACATACATACATTAAAATTTTTTAATAACATCTTGATTTTTTTCAGTATAATCTTTGCCCTGCAAGTACTTAAAATACAAAATATTGATCTGATACCTGGTTAAGAAATAACAATGTAGTTGTAGCTAGCTTTGAACTGATGTGCACTCCAGTTAAGTGGTGGAATAACACTGCTGTTGTCTCTAAGCAAGAAGGCCAATGGATCAGCTCTTCAGTCAGACGTGGCATCTGTGTGGCGTTTTCATGCTCTCCCTATGCATGTGTGGGTGTCCTACAGGTGTTGCAGTTTTCTGACACAGATCTAAAACTTTCTCTTAAGGTTAATTGATAACTGTATAGTGTCCTTGGGTGTGTGCTGGTTGTTTGTATGTCAGCCCTGTGATTGGCTGACAGCCTGCCCAAGTTTACCCTTCCTCTCGCCCAATGACAGACTGAATGAACTCCAAGAACACCCAGTCTTTGACGACAATGATGCTACAGAGTGAAGCAGAAAATAGAAATGGAGCATTGAGAGGAAAATGTCGCACCATGTCGTGCAGCATCGTGCAGCCTGATGATGTTTCTGACACTTGGACACAGTGTCTTGGAAAGAGCAGGGCAGATAATAGACGAATAAAATATCTGCAAAAGCAGCTGCTGTTTTTGTGTGATAAAGTAGGGGTGCTCAAAATTGGATTTTTGCTGATACACACACTCAGGGTCAAGGGAGCAGTTTTGGTGGCTATTGTGCTTTTTAGGGATGCACCAGCCCATCTGTTATACTGACATCAGCTGATTATGTTCTCTCTGTCAGACCTTTGCTCAGTTTCTCTAATGCTCATGGACATTTACCAGGGATGCATAATATTGGTATGATATCAGTACAAGCAGTTTCTGCAGGCATTAAAATATCATAATTTATCCTCTTATGAATGTCCACATTTTAAAACCAATGTTATCTTGTTTTGGATAATAAAATGTTTTTTTTGTCACACCTGTTTCTAACAAAAGTAGACTGCCACATTGTGAGGAACAGATCAAATTTAATTTAATGGTGCAGTGTATTTTGACCAAAAAAAATGGACAGAAGGATCAATGTTATTAGCAAAAACTGGGGATCCCTAATATTTTTCTGTTGGCTCACATCAGTCTGATACTGACACCTGCAGATTCCCAGGTGAGGTTCTTAGGGATGGGAATTGATAAGATTTTTTTGATACAAGTGCTAATAACAATCCAGCTAATCAATCCAATTCTTTAACGATTCCCTTATTAATTGTTGCAGATTTTCCATGTGGGCAAATGTTGGCCGGTAGATTTTCAGTGTCAATGTCAAACACACGTCACAGCATAGATAACTGCTTCTGCATGATTCTGGTGTTTACACTCACTTCAGGTTGTGCAGTTGGTGCCTTTTGTAAAAAATAAAGCAACAATTCTGACGCTGCTGAACCCTTTCAGTGGAAGGAATGATAAGGGAATTGATTGGCAAAACGACTCATGATATCGATACTTTGATGGAGTTCACGATTCTCAACTGGAATTGGTTTTCGATTCCCATCCCTAGAGGTTCTTAACTGGACTGAAGATATTGCCTGACGAACTTCTCAGCTTTGAGGTCAAACGTGAGAGAAAATGCTGAAATCAATGGAGTGTGACACCAACAGAGACAGTAGAGCAAACATCCGTAACTTTTAGGGGTGTCCCAATGCAGCTTTTTCACCTTGGATACAATACCGATATTGATCAGATGCGATATCATGAATCATGCATTATTTTATTACTTATTTTGAAATATTGACTCTAAGAAAGGGCTTGATCAAGTGGAGATTACTCAAACAGAGAACAGTCGTCAGCTATAGAAGGTATGAGAAAAACTGACCCATTTGTTATTAACCAATGGGTTCAATACATTTTAACCTTAAACATAAGGATATACCAGTGCTATATAAAATAAATACAACAGAAATTAGAAGACCATGAAAAGTAACCTCAATAAATCCAGTAAAAAAACTGATATTTTTAAATTGCAAAATATCCACTGTGTTTACCTTAAACATAAGCAGATTCTACTACTGAATTAAATAAATAAAACATTATCAGAATGGACTGCCTATATTGGAGTGCTGATATTGGACATTTTAGATGCAGGCTGATATAATCCAATATATTTTTTTGCTGATTTCAGACCGATATCCGATATCAGTATCCGATTGAGACATCCCTTGTAATTTTGATTAGCAATATGTTGTTATTAATGTTGGCATTGGCCCTACTGTAGCAAACTGAGCTTCAGGCTCAGTGACTGTGGCCTTCTTGATATGATAGCTGCTTCCTTGAGTTGACGGTGATGTGAATAAACTTTGGTTGTAATGGTGGCTAATGTGTAACTGTAAGACATTCCAAGCTTATCAGTTTGAGTTAATGATTAGCAATCATTAAATAACATACAGGAAGCTGGTGATGCAATGCTCACTTGCTTTTTGTGCTTTTATTACATAGTAAACTGGTCTTTGCCCCACAAACACATCTTTATGAACCAGAGCAAACAGCTGTGGTGAAAGAAGAGATATCACTCCTTAATGTTAGAGAGATCAGACATTAAAGTTTTACCTGGAAAGTCATTTACCAAGCCGCTGAGTTCGATGTGCTCTGTTTGCACACATGAAACCTAAAGAGACATTTTAACTTTAGTAACAGCCAGGTGACTGTGGCATGTCTCGCCTGTAAATCAAGGTGGACATTGGCCTTGACCTTTCACCACATTGCTCAGTGATTCAGTGACAACCTCTCCAGGCTGGAGGGGATTCTGCTCGTACAAGCCAGCCATGCTTTATGGTGCTGTCACTGGCTAAGGCTCCAACCAAAGCTCCTTCACTCCAGCTGGGATGCTTCCTTTACTGCACATCCTAACACCAGGCGTTTTTGTTTCGCTTGTTTGAAAAATGATAGAACAAATATCCTCATAGGTATCGGCTGCTGCAGATCACTGCGCTCCATGATTGATCGACGAGTCTTCGATCTTAGCAGACAGAAAGGTCTCAGCTGAAGCCAAACACGTCAGGGAGACAATGCCATCCTTCATCTTGTTTGCAGCTGAAAGTACAGACATCCACTGTTGTGCGCCGGTGGGGAAAGTCTACAGAAATGGGTCAGCTCCCCCTCTGCGTGAATGCCTGCTAAAATATGCAGTGGCACCGAAATAAGACCTGGCAGCTCCCTGCCGTATTGGTCCCAAAAACCAGTTGAGTCATTTGCGGGGACCTGCCAAGTCATAATATGAACGCATGACTCAGTTAAAGCTTAAATGAGGAGAACTGAGCCCATGTAGAGCGGCCGTGACCCAGCTCCTGTGTTTTTACTCTAAGACCTCTGCTGCAGTCTCTGGGTGTCCCGCTCTGCCTGGAACCCTGTAGGTCTGCAGAAATATACAGACGGGGATCAAATCGAAACCGCTGCCCTCTATTATGGCCAATTGTTGTTCAGGGATGTTGTGAAGCTTAGTTTTAGCTCTGCTTGAGCCTGCTGGAACTCAATAGACTGTTGGCCTTTTCAGTATCAGATGCTCATGGCTTTGGATGGGGATTGATTTTTATAAATTGATACTTTTTCAGAATTCAAGGCCTCCCTACACCACTCACTGTTTCTCGTCTTCAATCTGTTAAAAATTCAAGTGTGACGATTTTTGATGCATTTTATATCACAAAAAAAGATTTCAGCACAGCTCTTATTTCAGGCATTTATCAGACAAACCTACTCTAAATCCCATAAACCTTAAGACAAGGAACAGAAAATGGTCAAATGCAGACTTACTCATGCCTGCACGGCTCATTCACTGATCAATATATGAGTCAGTCCATATGAACCAAACCAGAGGTCACTTCAGTACCGACTGAGATTTAGTTTGATTTGGCAAAAATGGTTTAATGTCAGGGATGGATGGATAGATAGATAGATAGATAGAGAGATAGATAGATCGACTTTATTGTCCCTTGCAGGAATTTACCTGAGACAGCAGTCCTTCTGGCCCAGGACACAGTATTATAAATAACAAAAATACTAGACAGCATACAACAATAACATAAGCAAGAGGTCGGCAGCAAGCATGGTCAGAAGTTATTGCACAAGGATGTTTAAAGTGCAGTGCTCGTCACAGTAAGCAGTGAAAATAAGCAGAAACAATTTAAAAGAGTTACGACGATAAGAACAAAAACATGGGTAAAAGCCAGATAGTAATGACAGATAAAGAACAAGTAGATGCAGATAATAAGTAAATATGTAGAAACAAGTGAAAAAATTGAGTAACAAGTAGAGAAATAAAACCATGGATAAAAGTGGGATAATAATAACAGGTGAGTGACTGGTGGCAATAAATAAGCTAAAAATATATATATACAAGCATTATATATCAGTTTCAGGAAAAACTGATTGTTTAAGCAGAGATATGGATGTTGGCAGAAAAGAGAGCTTATAGATAAAGGTAGAAGAAGATAAAGCCTTAAAGCCATGAACAGTTGTGCTTAAGGTAATCTGATACTACACAAATTCTGAACTCACCCACTGATTTGTAATAAACCATGAGTTAAATAAAGATATTACTCCCTGTATCAAAACAGCAGGCATAGGATGTCAAATGTCAACATTTGACCAAAGTTTTATGAACATGGATATTTGTCAGCATGGTGAATTTGCCAGTCAAAAATTAGACTAAAAATTCACAATTTTAAGCTGAAACAATTGTTAAGGTCCCCTTTACTTCTTAGGTCTTTTGCAGAGTCTGACTCCCTCGGGCAGGCAGTCCTGTCCTCAGAGTGACAGAATCCATCATCAATAGCCTGTTGTGAATTATTGTAGGCAGCCACAGACCTGCTGAAAACTGATTGTTCTATTTCCACACATAAAATATTCACCACTTTGGAGACTGGAAACTCAGAATCTAGGCCTTCTCTGATTACAGAGTATGAAAATATGGGCCCAAATTACCCTAAAAAACTGAATATCAACTGGAAATATTTGCCTGTTTTAGAGATATTGGCCCCCTAAATTGGCTACACAACATAACATTTGCAAATGTCAAAAACTATTGCAACATCCTTTTTTTCAAGGGCCATAGTTGAGAAACCCTTAAGGTTTTCAACTAATGCAGGGTACACACATAAGGACTTTCTGAATCTGAATAGCTTTTTTTTTATCTGCTAGAGACCCCACCCCACATCAGAAGCATATTTGAAGAGGACATAAGGAAGAAGGATGGTGGTCTTGGGACTATTTTTAAAAGAAAAATGCCATCTTAAAAAAAGAAAAGACTGCGTAAATAATTCTGGAAACAGCATGAGCCCATCCTCAGTTTCCGAGGTCCACTGAACTTTATGTTTCAGGTTGGCCATGTTTGTTTTTATTTACACCTGCTTCCTTGTTCTTCAGTCAGCTCGCTTCTTGATTGGCCACATTCTGTTCCACATCATAATTCACAGAGTCATGACTTGGGAGTCGTCGGCTTTCCCCACACACACAAAGACTTATTGAAGTAAATAAGGAACAAGTTTAATATGATTGTCTGCTTGACTCATTTCAGAGCCAATTATTGGGACAAATGAACTCTTAACACACCTTAGACCACAGGAATATCTTGTCGGATGATTTTATAAAACACAAAATATTCTGGCGTTTCCTTGGTCACGAAGGGGGAAAGTCAGGATAAAAACTGCCTGACAGTCATTATGTGTGTACCCCACTAAAGACTTTGTTCATTATAAATGTAGAGAAACCAGTGCTATTTTTTCAAACCAAATCTGAGTCAGGGACCTGGGGTGAATTCTGGACTTTGATTGCGTTCATATACTCTCACCTAGGGCTGAACAATTAATTGCAAATTAGATTAAATCGCAATATGGCTTGTTGCAATTTTCACATTGCAGAAGGTTCAATATTTTTAGCCCAAAATGTGTTAAACATTTTGGCATTGTGATGTAGTTTTTTGCAATTTCATGTCTATTTTTTTACCTCTATTCATACACTTTTGTCCCACTTTTGGACCATTTTTACCTTTTTTAACCCTGTTTTTATAACTTTATGCCTATTTTGCCCCCATTCATCTGTTTTTGGCCACTGTCAGAACCATTTTTGGAATTTTTACATGGTTTTTGAATGTAATTTCAAATGTAATTCCCAATTTTGCTGCCATAATCAATTTCCTAAGCCACTTTTGGATTTTTTTTGCCAATTTTTCCCCATTTTTTTTGCAATGTCATACCTATTTTGCACCTATTTATTAACCTTTTTCCGCTTTCATACCATTTTTACACAGTTTTTACAATTTCATACCTATTTTGCTTCTGTTCTTCACTTCTCCACCTTTTCTCAACTCTGTTATCCTTCGATTAATTTAATGTCATATTGGTTTTACTATAGAAAGATCTACTGCTTATGTTTGTTTAAGAATACATAAGATGGGGAAAATTAAAACAATTGCAGAGTAAATCCCAATATTGGGGAAAAATTGCATTAGATTATTTTCTCAAATCGTTCAGCCCTACGTTCACCTTTCTCTGGAATCAAACTTGTCTCCTTGCTGTGATTAAATAGAGGCAGACTTGAAAGGCACAGTCACCTGAATGCCTATGGAGTATCATGCACCATGATAACCCCACCAAGACTGAGGAGGAACCATTCAAGAGTTCTGCTGCTTGGCACCAAAACTGCGTAGAATTGAGCCGAGCTGTTCTGGTACCACATGTGGAAATGTACCAGGAATGTGACTCACCTGTGTTTGAGGTTTTTGTTTGCTACGTTCCTTATTGTGGTTTTGGCCAATGCGCTTACTTTAGATTTAGCAGAGTAAGCCAGAGCAGTGGAGTTTCTGGGCCGCTGGAATGTTTTTGTTTACTACAATGAATGCCTATTGCCCACTACAAATAAGTTGTCAATGAATTCAGTTGTAGTTTCAGTCGTTTGGGGACTGTGTCAAGTGTCAATTGTGTTGCAGGTCTTACAAGGAGCTTAAGCGATTAAAGGTATCCTGTAGTCGGTAGCTTTTATTCAAGCATGTTAAGCTGATTCGGTGCTGTAGGCCGGGCTCCTTCAGTTCACTCACTCTCCTCTTACTACTGAACCACAAAGGAATTATGGGTAACCACCAGCAGCCCATAAAAGACTAAACATGGTTTACCACCTCTCCCTTGGTGCCAGTAATGAATTGTGAGGCTCTAAATTAGCTTTTGTAAGTAAACATCTGCATTGAGAGCTTCCTCTTCTGAGCCTATGTCCTGACTGTAGACCTGTTTAATCTTTAATTCTCCTTCTCATCAATATTTCACTGGAGACACTGTCTCTCTGTTGCAATCTTCAGCGCTGGAGAGAGCTCTGTGGGTGTAATCTTGTGGACGCCTTACAGCTTTTCTTTCTTCTACCAGAGGCTGGATGGTGTCTTGAAACTTTTAGGCTCTCAGATATTTGATAAAAGTCAAAGTGCATGGGCGGATGTCTATTCTTGCAGTTGATGGCTTGGTATGGTGCAGTAGACTTGAGATGAGTCTCAATCATCACTGACGCCAGTAATACCCCCCGGGGAGATGAAGCGATGCTGCTCATTTTATCCTAACTCTGACAGGCTGCGTTTCGCGGATTCATCACTCCTCCACGTGAACAAGTCTGACTCGTAGTAAGACCACTGCTCAGCAGGATGTCAGACAAGCTCTTACATCAGGCTTATTTCAAGGCAATATTTTATTAATGAACTGCAAGAAGGCAGGACTTAATGCCAAATTGGGCAGTTTCTGCTCACATGGACGCTCTGTTTTGGATGATGATAACACTCCGTCAGCCTCAGTCATGGTGTGGTCATTGGTTTAGGTCATACTACTGTGAATAATCTGCAGGGTGTTGCTTATAGGACTAAAAGATTTATCCTTTCTGGATTCAAAATCGCAATTTCAGATAACGCGATCATGTGATCGCCAAAGCTGCAATTTTTTGCTGACCCAGGATCTGTTGTGCCAACTATATTACACATAATATGTTACACATTTGCAGGCAATTAGCATTTACAGATGTTTTGGTATGCAGGTCAGCAACACAGAGTCTCTGCTTAGGAGTAGAAGTTGGAGTATCCCTTCAGTAATGAAAATAGATTATTTATCATCAACATTGGATGATGAATAATGTGTTATGTGCTTTTGAACATTAATGTTCTAACTGTTGTCTAAACTGTAAACACAGTGAATATTGCACTGAAGCTGAATTTGAAGAAATGGAGTCCATAATGCAATATCTGTCAGAAAAATCACAACTTAGATCTTTTCCCAAACCTTTTAAGCCCTAATTTAAAAAAACAACCGTCTTTCGTGTCTTTGCAGCCATGCCAAAACAAAATACATGGTCTCAAAGTTTTGTATCTTCTCTTGTTTGTCTGTGACAGTTCTCATTTTTCCAAGTCAGTTATAGCCAAGTCTAATCCAAATGGCAACTGCAGCATTATTATTATTATTTTTCACTGCATTATTTTAACTGAGATATCCCAGACTGAATACATTTCAAATCCAATTGTGAATCAAAACGATTTTAGACCTTGTTATATCGCATTGAATCAATACCCAGCCCTAGTAATAAAGGTTGTGTAGCTTTATATTTGTCCCTTTATCGTGGTTTAAAAGTCTTGGAGTAATTAAAAGGATTTTCTTTAAACTTTACAGAAAGCCTGTCTCGACATAAACTGATAATGTGAATAAGTTTTGAGGGTAAAAGGTTGTTGTAGCCTCAAACTTTCTTACTAACCATGCATTTAATCAAGCCAGTGTTATATCTCAGTCCCAATACCACAAAAAGCCCCCTGGCCTGTCTTCTTGACCCACTACAGCACTATCACTGGCATTTGTATATCACACAGAGGCATATAACCACAAGGCACAGGAGGTAGCAATTTTTCTATTGGCACTCAGCAGCCACTGGCACCCAGCTTTCTTTCCTCTCTTTTGACATTTGCATGCTTCAGAAAATAGATTTGCATAAAAAGCTATCTCAGCAGAGCACAACAGTTACTCCTGTGCTGCTATATTTGGAGCTTTTGTTACTTAACAGCTCTGTTTTTTGTAAAATTCCTACAACATATGTAAATGTAAGATTAAAAATGTAAGTTATGCTCAGCTTTAGGGTTTATATACCTCGAGGAAAAGCACGTTTTACAGCAGCATAGTGAAGCCATATTAGCCGTGTCTGGTTCCTCCCTTTTACTCTGATACGGCTCAGACTGTTTGTGCTGCAGTCACACTCGATTTTCTAATTTTCTCTCATGTGGTGGTGTGAAAACATGCAGCAACTAGAAGTCAGTTTGAAGTCTGGATGAGACGCTTTCATCTGTTCCCGGACTTCGGAGCTCAGCAGAAGGAGACTCTGTAGGCGATGAAGCTCCCTCCGGCACACAGGATGTACCTGACAAGCAAGGACCAGTGGGAGACAGAATAAACACGGAGGGAGAACAGAGGGGCGGGGCTCCCCAAAAAAATCAACTCTGTTATTTCAGCTCACGCGTATTTGTTCAGATCACGGCTGTTCTGTCAAGCGCTGAGACTGTATTGACATTTTTCATAGAGTGTTAAAACATGAAAATATATTTAAGCTTCATGAGGGATTTCAGCTTCCATGTTTCAAGGAAGCAGGATTATCATGTGTGACAGTTATCTTTCTGAACTAATTTAGGTTTATGTTAAGCGTGGGAACACAAATTTAGAGTTTTTTTTTTAACAAGGTATTTTTTAATTGTTTTTTAACTAACACAGGAAAAAATAACTCTGAATTAACCACCAGACAATGTTACAGATATAAACATATATAAAAATAAATGAATAAATACAACCAGTCAAAAATGAAAAACAAGATTGAAAAAAATGCCCAGGCATATTAACATGCTTAGATTGCCGGTTGACTTATTTACAAATGTTATAAATGGTTGCCAGGTTTTATGAACATTTTTGGTACTCCCTCTGATTCTTTATCTATTTTTTTTCTAAATGGACAAGACACACTACCTCCCTTATCCGCCGACCATATGATGGGAAAGCAGAGTCTTTCCATTTCGACAGTTTGAGTCTTTTGGCTAGCCTTGTAGAGCAGACAGACCTGCCTGATTCAGAAATAGTGCATTTCTGTCTTGCCAGTCCTCCATTGTCCAACGGTTTCACCCGGCCTAATGCTCAACGGCCCAATCAGGGAAGAGAGGCTGGAGCAGCAGACATTATGACTACAAGACAAGATGAGAATTGTCTGGACAGGAAGTGTTTGAAAATAATGGCAGCTAATTCTGGTTAGCCTGTGGTCATCGTTGTTACTCAGTTGATCCTTGGCGAAATATGCTGTCTTCAGAAGTTTACTTCTTTGGAATTGTCTTTGGCGAGGTTCATGTCACATGTAAGTGTTAAATGATACATCTGTGTGGTGTAATTCAATGTGAAACGTTAGTCTTAAGGGAGTTAGGCTAATGGCTAACAAGGGCAAACAACAGTTACCGTCCATTAGCCGTCCTGGTTTAGCCAACTTTGCTGCAACATGTAACGGCCGTTAACTGTTGTTTGCCCTTGTTAGCCGTTAGCTGCTACATTTAGCCGCTAAGTATGCTTCGTCATAGCAGCATTGCTTGATATGGATTGGTCTGTGATTAATGTGAAGAGCCAAGCCATCGTCCAGTCACAAGCTGCTGTTGTTTGAAGGTTCTGCCCCTGAAAACATTTTTGTCTGGCTCTTTCCAAGATGGATTAGTGAATATTTCCAATATGGAACTGTCCATCTGGAGTCTCAGGTTGTCTTTTGGCTAAAAGGGAACGAAAGGCAATCATATTTCCTTGACTCCTTTTGAACTGTTTCCCGGCCTCACACCAAACCATGAGATCAGTGATTTGGATTGAATTTTAAACCCAGACAAATGCCCAGCTCTACTGTATACTGTCAAAGCCCTGCAGTACTAATGCTGTGTAGGATTGGATCAATAAGTAACAGTATTATCTGCGTTTTAAAAATGCTTTGTGAAAATAATGACAGATGCATCTGATGTTAAGTGTCAAAAATTGTGGATGAGCCATGTAGGAAGCATTTTTTTGTTTATTTCTCAAGGTTGAGAGCCCCATCCTGCTCTCACTGTGATCTGTTAGCTGCAAACCTGTCACATATTGTTTGGTTACACTAATACCACGCTGTCTGTCTTTCAACAGAACAGTAACAGTGTAAATAAAGTGATATCTACAGCAAATACAGTATCATATGACTGCGGTTTGACTGTTTACTCACACTGCAGACGACTGCTCTCCTGCTCTCGTACCTGTCACCGGAGCGGTTAGAGATGAGCCGTGACATTTCAGGCGGGGGAGGGTGAGGTGGGGTTGTCTCAGTGTGACAGGCTCCCAATCACTGCCAACAAAAGATGAGGCCATGTCTGTGTTACGGTTTACATAACAGCCACCTTTTAACACTAAGTCCTAACACACGGCCGCCTTTGACAACATGATGTAGAGCAGACGGAGCTGTCTTTAGCAGGTTTTAGTCTCTACACAAAGCTTCAGAGTTTCATGGATAAGATGTCATTGTCTTCTTGAACCAACTCATTTTTCTAGCTCGGGCTGAGATCTGTGGACCAAAGTTATATTTTGATTAGATTAGATTAGACAGATTTATTAATCCCTTTAGGAGACCCCGTCAGGGAAACTGAGATTCCAATAGCGGTTTGTAATGAAGATAAAAGCATAAATAAAAAAAATAGAGAGAGATATAAACATTGCCCTTGCTGCAACAAACAGAAAATCTCTCCTGGGGGAAAGAAAAACCAAATAGCTTTCACAACATGACTTCAGTAAAAATACAAACAGCTTTGATACTTGTTTTAAATCAGTACAAAAAAAGAGGACTTTTCATTGAAGTAGCATATGTAGATGACCAGTATTGAGGAGTTTCTTGTTTTCATTTTCAAAATTGCAAACAAATTCCTACTCATATTTCTCAACATTTCCATTAGTTTATGAAATATTCTAAAATCAAAACTGTCTCATGTTTGAAATGATAAACTCCTTTTGGATCATTGGTGGTATCAGAAAGTATTACGGATGCACAATATTATCCATACAATATTAGTCCCTGCAGACATTAGTATAAATAGTTAAATATCTGTCATGGCAGATATTTAAGCTTTTACTAACTATTCAGCTGATGTACCGGCCATATCTACGGCCATATATGTCCCTTATCTCAGCTGTAATATGAACATAATACCTTACCTTATAACCACTGCATTGGTACATTTAAAAATCAAGAGCTTCATTTTTTCAAAAGTAAATTTTTCCTGTTTCATGTCTCTTGCTCACAAAAATAGACTGTAACAAAGAAAACAGCTACTTGATTCTTGTAAATTAAAGGCTTTGCACACTTAACAAAATATTTCATATTGGCTATTGTAAGTTATTAAATATCTGTAACCCTTATAGCAACAATAGTCCAGTATTGTGCATCCTAAAAAGTACAAAAATATATGATGTTCAGTCATTTTTTTAACAAGAAGAGAGAGGGCATATAAGCAAATTCTGAAATTCAAATCTCTTTCTGAGCACTAGCCTTTTTTAAATCAGCATTATCTACATTGGTGGGAGCTTTTAATATTTGCAATTCAGACGTGTATCATGTAAAATTTGGGCATCTTTTCCAGCCCTCAGTGCTGTAACAGTAAAATATCTGTATTCATAACAGCAGCACACCATACCAGCTGTATTAATAAACCTTTTTCTTTGCCGGTGATGCAGGGCAGTAAACAAAGCTGTTGTTTGCTCCTCAGAGGAAATCATTGCACTAAAACATGAAGCTGCGGTGTAAATGCTGGTCAGCCTCAGAGGGGAGGGTCAGAGCGTGAAGCAGCTGAGCGGTGCAGTGGGCGGGTTGTGAGGCTGCTGTCAGCCCTCACACTCAAACTGCTGGGCCAGCAGCATCTCCACCGTCCCACACCTGCTGTCACCGCTGCTGCACCATCAGCTGCTCAGCCCCCCACAGCTGTCTCTCTGAATGGCTGAGTGGAGATGAAGGTTGTGTGGTATGAGGAATCACATGCAGCGTCACCTAGGGCTGGGCGATAAGATCAGAAGTCGTTTTCTGTGTCCTGTAGCTCAGAGATCATCAACTTTATGTGTATAAGGGTTTTCTTATGGATGCAGAAACTGAGGGCAAAATTTGGATATATTGAAATGATCAAATATTTTGGTCTCATTCTCATGATTGTTTTATATATTTATTATCATCAAAAATAAGTATAAAGGAAAGCTCAGTCCCTATCACTCATGCTGCTGCCAGCGTCATGGGTGAAAATTGGATATTTTTGAATCTTATTCTGGGACTGTGATGATCATTCACAGATTTGGCTTTAGAATAAATGGCCCTTTGAAATCTGTTGTTTTTTTCCCCATTTTTTGGTTTTTCTGTTTTAATTATTTGAAAATTCTGGGCTTTTTTTGTATTTTATCCAATTTCAACCCAGAGACACTGTATAAAGTAATGATATATAGTCACTCATTCTTCAGGTGGTCCTTTTTATGGGTCCAGTCAACAGTATTTTGACAAAATTCGCAGAACATTTGATCTCTTGCCACGTAATCATTGGGAAACTGCTCTGCCCTGTACTCTGGAATGAGCTGGGAGTTTCTGACCTTTTTTGCCGACATACGTGCTGCTTGATGTTGCCGACATTGCACCACTTGTTGCCCCTTGGCACCAGTGATCATTGATAATGAATGGCATCTTAACAAAGAGGACACTCAGATCACTTTTGGTGTGAACACAGGGTCAGCCAGTGTCCCCGACAAGAATGAGGGAGGGGGGAGGGGGAGAGGAAGTGAAGCGTGCATCGTTCACAGCCTCAGTGACCTCCTGGGGCATTTTCCTGAGAGATGCGTTTCATTTTAGTCAGAAATGCTGCTTTTACGCAAAATGCCAGCCATTTCTGTGATTTTCCCCGTCCATGTTGAATTCCGCATTAGATTTTTAGGGCCCTTAATATACGCAAATATTCGTTTCCTTTAACATTTGCATGTAACAGCTAGCACATGAGTTTCTGTTACATATATCCACCAATTACCTCATTTTTATGGTTGGGTGCTCTAATAGCTCCAAGGGAAAATAATCTCCCAACATATGATTCCACCTTACATTTCCTGAATTTGAACATATTTCGGGGGCCGGACGGGAAGTTGTAGGGGGCCTGATTTGGCACTGGGGCCTCCACTTGATGATCACTACTTTAGCTGAATAGTAATACGCAATGCATGCCTCATTATTTTTAGTAGTAAGAAGAAATTTATTTTATTTTGTCTCAATACTGAATTGATTGTCTGTCCTCTCACTTGGTTACAGTACCTTTCCATTGTAAAGCCTCAGACATTTTATAAAAACGGCGTTAAATCGGCAAACTGGCCTCTTTTTAGCTGGAAGCTAGTGTGTGAACAATTGCCAAAAATCTTTGTGCACCTCACAAGAGAAACTCAACCTGCTGCAGAATTACATCACCCTGAAAACAGGGACCTGGAGCACTTAGAAATGGAAGTGACACCACAGTCCCTGCTGAGTTACTGCACTTTTTGACTTAGAGGCGTCATTTTAAGGTTAAAAAGTCAGATGCTGTTGCTTTAAAGGGTTTGCTGTGATGCATGGATCACCACCTTCTTCTCTGCCTTTACTAAAGCCCCTTTGCTGCACCCATTCTGTATTTTTTCAAGCATAAAGCATGATAGTGAAACAAAATATGAGTTTATACTTGCATATCCATACAGAATATAAAATACGCCTTCTCTCTGTCACTCATTTGACACAAAGCTGCAACTCAAGACTGATGCAAGTTTCCCACTTTGAATTTTTGCAGTGGATGAGGGAAAAAAACTCCCAGTGCAGTGTTTCTGACATTTTGTAGGTTACCAATCCCAAAAAGCATTCAGAAAATAAACAAAAAAGTAATAAAACAAGGACTGTGTGTAGGAATGGAATCGAAAACACCTTCCACTGAAGAACAGATAACAGTGCCCTTGATTAATCAATATCATTAGACTTTTTGCTCATCAATTCCCTTCAAAAAACCTTACTGTGCAAGATTTAGTGGGTGAAAACACCAGTAATGTACAAAGGTATTTATCAGCACGGCATGAATATCAGGAGTGGCATATTTTGACATTATTGCCACTGAAGTCCTATATAGGCAGACTTTTCCAAAGGGAATTGTTAAGGAAACTGGTTTAATGAGTAGAATCAGTAATGGCACTGGTATCATTAAAATCTAATCAATTCTCATCCCTATCTGTGTTCTAAGACTGTCAGCTTGGCTTCTTCTTTTCTTAAAGGGACTGTGAGGAGTTTCTGAGTAATTACGAAAAAGTCTCACTTTTAGATGTATGCCTGATCGAAATACACACTTTAAGATGAGATAAATGCTATTACTTAGCCTTCTGGTCGGGTCGGACAGGGCTGGACTGGCCTAGATACTCAACTTTGGGAACAAGACAATTAAAACTCAAGCAAATTTATATTATTCGGACACGTCTTAGAGCACTGGGCTGTAAGTAGTGATATATAGCCAGCTACAAAACTACGATACTAAGTTTTCCAAAAATTGCTTGTTGTCACACATCAAAAACTACCGCTACGTAACTAGAAAGAGATACATTACCTCATCGCTTTGCATCCTATAAGTTGTTGAAAAAAGAAGTTGTAAAGCAATGCAGAGTTCTGAGGAAGGTCAGAGCTGCATTCATTAGCATCACAACAAACACACGCTTTGGCTTGGGTCACGTCTTTTGGTGCGTTCCAGTTGTAGTCAAAAGTAGGAAGTTCCAAGTAGGAAACTGCAACTGATACATTCCCCTGAAGTCGGAATTTCCTACTGGGAACTCGGTGAAACCTCGCCACCCCGGAGTTGACAATCGAAGATGGATGCCCCCAGTGTGAACAGTTATTTAGCTCCTGTAATAATCAATTTATGGTGTGTCGCTCTAGATCAGCTGTATACATAGTATTGTTAGACTTATATTTACAAAAATGCTGCCATAGTGATAATCACATTCTTCATGTGATATTTGTGAACAACAACGCAGGGCGTGCTAACAACAGCTAACAGTAGTTTGGTAGATCGGCATGTACTGGAACGCCGATAAGGCGGAGATGATGTCACTCCCATTTCCGAGGTTACTGGAACGCAGCATTACGACAGTCACTGCGCGTGCTCATGGGTAGCAGAGTCTTAATGTCGCCAATAATAGATTCTCCTCATAGCACCTTTAAGAAACAGCATGGACACAAATAATCTCTAGAAACAATATTATCAAATTATTTTGGAAATAATACACGCAAGAAGCACAACTTTATGTATCTCAGCAGCATTTTCCTGTCGTCTATGCAGGAGCTGTACAGATCAGTTTGACTCTTTGCTGTGAGAATTGTTATTGCTTCACTGCTGCATGATGTATGAGCTGGTGTTCGTATCACTGCAGTGCAAAAGCCCTGCAGTTTATTTTAGTAGGTGAAGCTTAAATGCACCTTTTGTTGTGGGTGTATTGAGAAGAAGAACCAGCACACCCCCGTGCTCTTGTTTATACCTGCAATAGTGCTGTCTGCTCCCTCCTTTTATCCTCTGTTTGGTCATTTTTGACACACAGCTCCAAATGCAAATGATTCAGCAAATTTCAGTCTGTTTTTCCCGTCTCTCTTTGTCCAGGTGGGAGTACAGGGGACACATTTTCGACATCACTCTACCTGTCCCTGGTGGTGTCACTGACGGCGCTCGTGGCCCTGGTGGTGTTGTTAGTGAACTGTGTGACCTGCTGCAAAGAAAGGGAGATCAACTTCAAGGTGAGAACGCTTTCAGGCAGGAAGCTGACATGCCCCATGTGGGCCACACCTAAGAGATGGACGACTTATAAAGGACAGTCCCCGTGAACGACATTCACCATGACACCACTTTGTTTGGTGTAGGGAGGGGCAAACATTTGGAAATAGCTGAGCAGTCATTTGTCTAAAGAGAAGTCAGGATGCCATGTGACTATTTCTTCACTTCCCTGAAGAAGTCTCTCCAAAGGATTAATAAAGTTCTATGTAATCTAATCTAATCTCATCTGCTTGTCATTTTAAAGGGATACGCTGACATTTTGTTGTTGTTTTTATGTCCATGACAAGCAGATGGACACTCTTCTTTTGACTGTGTGGAGAAACAAGGAAGAAACGGGCCAGTCTCGCCCAACGCTGATTAGCTTAGCTCAACCACTGGGAGTCAATTAGTAGCATTAGCCGGCCTCTTCTTTCAGATAAACTCTTATCAGTCCTGTTTGGCTGTTGTGACTCATTTTTTGTAACACGTTATTTCAAGATATCTATATTTAGACTGAGAATAGCACTAAAGGTAATTTTTGAAAGAAATACATATAAACTAAACTGCAGGGAGTACGTGCAAACCACTGTTGGCGTGCTTGTAAGTAGGTTACCAAAACAAAATCTCTGACGAGTAGAAGATAGGATGATATTAGAAGATAACATAACAAAATGTAGCCAGCCTGTGTCCATATTTTCATTTTTATTTTGTTTAATTTTACTTTTATTAAATTTTATTTCATTTTTATTCATTTATTTTATATTATTTACTTATATTTTCTGTTTATGTCTTTTATTTTTATATTTATTTCTCTGTCATTTTAACTGCTATTGGAATTTCCTTATTTCCCTGAGGGAGTTTTCTAAAAGGATTATGAAAGTTTATCTTATCTTATCTTATCTAATATAAAAAAGTCAATTCACAACAAACACACAGGACTGTTAAGAGTTGCTGAAGTTTATCTGATGACTGTTAGCAGAGGCAGGCTAATGATACCCATTTACTTCTAGTGTTTGAGCTAGCAGTGGGCAAACTCTGCCCGTCTCTTGTTACTGCAGTACAGACAAAAGTATGGTGTCTATCTGCTTGTCATGGCTTTGGAGTGAGGCAAGACGAATCCCTTTAAACCATTTATTTTTATTTTACTTTTAACTTCATCATTTTGCATCTGCTACATGATAATGGCAACAAATCTGAAAACAGTTTCCTCACTGCTGTTGAAATAGAGAAGTAAAAAGCAGTAATAATGTGTCCATTTGGCATCACCTTCATGAGCCCCCGCAGTAACCATACAGCTGAAACACTCAGACTTGTATTTTTAACAATCTATAACTCTCATATATATCCTCCATCTCTTAGACTAAGTAATTTCCAGTGACTTTAAAGATGATCTTTTTTGAAATATGCACTAGCATGGAGACAAACTCATGCCACACTTGTTTTCATCTTTTCTTTTGACGATGTAGGAGTTTGAAGACCACTTTGACGATGAAATCGACTTCACTCCACCGGCGGAGGACACGCCGTCTATGCAGTCCCCAGCCGAGGTTTACACCCTCGCTGTTTCCCCCGTAGCCTTGCCCGGACCCCCACACCTCCAACCCCCTGCCCGCATCCCAGGTCAGACTCAAGCACATTACAACGATTAACAGTTTTTGCCAGAACAGTTCTTCAGATGTATTTGTAGCAGATATGAAACAACATGGGCAGTCTGATAGTGTGTTTGGTCGATAACTAGAAGGTTGCTGGTTTGAGCTCAGCTTAACTGTCACATGGTGGTATGCTCTTGGACAAGACACTTAACCCAGTATTGCTCCCACTGATGCGTCAGTGGTGTGTAAATAGGTGTGAAAGGGCGTGAATGTGTTTGTGATACTGATGACATTTCACGTAGAAAGTCCAACCATCAGTGAGTGAGTGGAAGAGTGAACGGGTGTGAATGTGTGGATGTGGTTTGCGGTTTAAATCTGCTGAGAAGTGAAAGACAAAAAAGTGTTTTATAAGCTCAAGTCGGTTTACATGCACAGAGAAATGCTCAGTAAATATTTTCAAAACATTTTCAAGCAAGATAAAGTGTTAATTTTGACATTGTTTTTAATGTAGTTTTATTTTTAGTCTTTTACCTTATACCTTTAAGTTTTAGTCAGAATTTAGTCTTTTACGTTGTTTTAATTTTAGTCTAGTTTGAGTTGATGAAATTTCACAACATTTTAGTGGACAAAATGTACTGTAAATTTGGTCGACTAGAATATGGATATGTGAAGTGTAAGGCATTTTTTATGTTTCCTTGAAGTCCTGCTTCCACTTGGATCCTGACACCACCATGAAGCTAAGGCATGGTGGTGGCAGCTAAGCTAAGCTGTGATTGGATGTCCCTCTTAACTCATTAAACCTTTCCGCACAACCAAAGTAGCTGTGATTGGATATATTCCTAACTTGTCCCTACTTTCTACATGACCAAATGAGATCTGAATGGATTAAGTCCCTGCCAAACATTTAGTGGTCTAGTTTGTATTTGTTGATAAAAATACCAGACATTTAGTTTTAGTTCTTTGTCAAAGTGTTTTTTAGTTATATTCTAGTCGTCATCAGGGGAAAAAAGGTGTTGAAAACTGACGAAAATAATCAGGGGACAAAGTTAGTACTGGCAACAGCCTCTTTAAAAAACAAATAGATAAATGAGCACTTGATTTATATTTCCTTTTTTATCTTACAGAGGGACCCACTGGCTTCCAGGTAGCACGTCACAGTCTGAGTTACATCCAGGAGATCGGCAATGGCTGGTTTGGACAGGTGAGACCAGCCTCACAAACCTCCACTCTGACAGAAGGAGAAGCTGACAAGATTTGGGGAGGCAAAGGCCAAGAATTGAGAAGCATAAAACTACCAAGCAATGTTTTTTTATTTTAGTGCTCTACGGTCAATTTACTTAAAAGACCTTAGACTTATTATTATGCAATGCCTTGACACCATTGTTCATTTAATTAAAAGGTTGTATCTTGATTATGTCAATTGAAATTTCAGCTTGTCATCATAGTTAAACTGAAGGGATTGAAACCAAAGTTTGGTAATCTCACAGCTGCTTTAAGTGAAGAAGGATTACTGATATTACAGCAGATAACTCGACTGGGCTTCTCCCATCAGCTGTCAAAGATGCTGCATTTTGTTTGATTGTGATTTATATGGCTTTTTTCCCCCAAACTACTGGCCTACAATTCAGCTGTGTTCAAAAACTGTATTGCCAAGAATTTTGCACCAATGAATTGATTCAAACGGCATCATGACATTAACATAGAAAATATCAGGTGTATTTGCTGGTTAAATGCTTCATAGCTGTTATTTGCTAGAAGCTGGTTCTCTTTCTTAAACTTACCTTCTCCTTCCATCCTCTTGATGCTGCTGTTTTGTTGTCAGGTGATCTCTGTTTTGTCAAATCTTAACTGTTTTTATACATTTTTAGGTCCTCCTGAGTGAAATCTACACTGACCCAGGTGGGGCCAGAGTGGTGGTGAAGGAGTTAAAAGCAAATGCAAGTGCCAAGGAGCAAAATGATTTCCTGCAGCAGGGAGATCCATACAGGTAAACAGAAATCTCACCACCTGATTATTTTTTTGATTCCTGTTTTTAAGTAGCTAATGCAGCATATCAGGGAATTGCATAATATTTGGTTCATACATACAGGTATGTAGATTTACTGCAGTTTTATTTTGCACAGGGATATTTTAGGTGCTCCTGCAGACAGGAGGTGCAGGTGGACAAAAATAGCCGTATGACATCACTTTAATATCAGCAGCTCCCTCTGCCTTTCTGCCCACTCACTGCATGATACTCCATCCCCTCCTGAATCTAACAGATGACATTCTAGAGACTGTTTTCAGCTTATTGTCTGATGATGTTTTGACAAAATTCATGTTGTTTTATTATTGCAGAGTCCTGCAGCACCCGAACATCCTGCAGTGCCTGGGACAGTGTGTCGAGGCCATTCCCTTTCTACTAGTCTTTGAATACTGTGAAATGGTGAGTGACAAAGTGCTTCACGACAAGTTTTACTGCTCTGCTTCGTCTTTTTGAAGTAGCACAAGCAGATTATATGCTCTCAACCTTTTAATGAATTCAAACATGAATTTCAGCAGTTTTCAAACCCAGAGAAACCCTAAGTGTTGTTGTTTTCATGGTTTAAATGCTGCTGGCATTGGCATGATAACACAGGACATCTTTATGGTAACAGAGGAAACCGGACGTTTCTGCAAAAACTTTTAGAGATAAGGAAGCAGGAACTGTCTCTGGAAGCAGCTGATCCGTCCCTGTGTCTCATACATGTTTTTTGAAACTTACTTATGATCAACCTTCATTATTTTTTGCCATCGGCAGCATGTTATGTCACCCAGACTTCCCCTGAAATGCAAAACTCCATCCCCCGCCCCTCCATCCCAGACTCCCTTTACAGTGAGGCCCAACTTGTTATTTACGAGTCAGAAAGAAATGCACAATTCAACACCACACACTTGTTTTATCAGCATTGTCAAGGTGTCTTTTGGTTAAAAATACACTCCATTAGATTATTCACCAATTGATACACTGCTTTTTGTTTCATGTATCAGTGTTACATCATTAGGGAGAAAACGTGTTAAAAGTAGAATATCTATTTTGCAGTGCAAGGGATCAAAACTGATTTGCAACTATCACCAACATTGAAAGGCACTTTTACCAGCTTTTCTTCCTTATTATATCATTTCTAACATGTTTTTTAGTAACTTAACTATTTACTTTTTTGCAAGAGACCATACTTGGTACTTTTTTGAGTCCCCTCTAGCTTGGTTCTGAACAAGCTGAACATGTTTCCAGCTGAGGCTGCGTTCAGGAATACCACCGGCCACAACTTCCAACGTATTCAACACAAGATAAAACATGTTTTGAACGGTCATTTTTCGTAGTCGCACGGGTGCTACCAAATGCAAATCACAACTCACACTATGATATTTTTAGTAGCAAATGCAAGTACCTCCTTGCACTGTCGAGCCCTGGCCACAGTAGGACAAATGTTGGCTTCATTATGCTGCTTCTTGGGAAATCTCCCCTGCAGTATGTTCCTTTGCTGCTTGCATTTGTCTTTGAAACAAAACTTGTCTCCTTACTGTGACAAAAATCAAAAGACTGGGAGCCAGTAACACAAGCATTTTTATAGCTGTGTTTCCACTTAAGCTCAGTTCATAATAGGTGCTTCCACTGTTTAAATATGGAGAAAAATAAACCAATAATTGCAACCTTCTGTTGAGGTGCCGAGCTTACCAAGCTGACCCCAAAGGGTAAAGCTAAAAACTCTGCAATCTGTTGAATGGTTGCAAGATTCGTCATTTCGTACTGAACTGTACTGAACCAAACTAGATCACTCTGTGTACACAGCTTATATCTTCCACTGTTGTTATTTAAACAGCAAGACAGTGAGGACTCTGCTCAGGGTGTGGACGCATTTTTGTCAACAAATAAAGACTAGACGACAATGTCTGGCAGAGACTTAATCCAGTCAGACCTAATTTGGTCATGTAGAAAGTAGAGACAAGTTAGGAATATATCCAATCACAGCTACTTTGGTTGTGTGGAAAGGTTGGATGAGTTCAGAGGGACATCCAATCACAGCTGCCTTAGCTTCATGGTGGTGGGATCCAAGTGTAAAACATGACTTCAAAAATTTAAGGAAACATGAAACACAGTTCATATTTTGGTTTACTAAAATTACAGTAGATTTCGTCAACTAAAATGTTGTGAAATTTCATTAGCTAAAATTAAAACAATTTAGATGACTATATTATGACTAAAAGTAAAAGATATTTTAGGCATTACTATAACTAAAACAACATTAAAAAGTGTTGGTGTGTACTGTTTTAGAAAACTAACACTGGTACCAAACCAAGCAAACTTCAGCCGTGTGAGGCTTATTCCACAAATGCAAACCAGTCAGTAGTTGAACTGTTGCTGCCCTTTGCCAGAGAAAGCTTCATTAATTGAGAAATCTGAGAATCAGCCAGTGTCAGTCTGTTAAGCTCACACATTTGTAGGGCGAGACCCCCCCCCCCCCCCCAAATACAGTCAAGCGGGCATGCATAGCTGACCTGCCCTATTGACCATCTGGACAGGGAGCCCACTGTCTCAATCCCAAATTAGCCCTCCTCTTCATCTCCACATATTGAGGTGACTCAGACTTCATCACGGCAGCTGATTTATTCACTGTTTTCTATTTATCCTGGGTGGGCCGGGCCCGACTAGTGGGAGCTCCCCCCTCCTCACCTGCCCCCCTCTGCCCCCCTCTCCCTTGCTGAAGTCACATAGCTGGTCTAAGCCTGGGACCTCTCACATTCCCACCTCACCCAGTAAAGCAACAGGCTCCATTTACGCTCCTGTGGTGTCAGCTCCACCAGTTGCTGTGTTTGTGCATTTTTATGGGTTGCACCTTGTGTACGTGGAGACAGTTGTGTTAAGCCTGAAGGAGACTCTTCCTAAAGATCTCTATGGGCTTCCCAATGACAGATGCAGGGCCATCAACGTGTTTACCGAAAATGAATGCCACCTTGTTTATGTGTAGCATGACTGATCTAAATATGACATCCTGCACACTCCGAGGGATTGTGATTCATATTTCCCAACAACATTACAACCAAAGCAGTTCTATATTCATCCTGGTGTTAATGGAAGCAAGTACAAATATATAAAAAAATGTTTTTAATGAGAAATGGTTATGTCCTTTAGTTTAGCCATTATGGGATTTCACAGTGTTCTTCAGATCAAGCCAATGCTTTTTCATTTGTTTATACCTGTTTTATACCTAAAAAATATCGATTTGGTCGATCTAAATCGATTTTCCTTTAACTGGTTCATAATCGATCCATAAAATCCAAAGATCGATCTTTTAACTTGGGTAGTTTTTTCTTCTTTGGATGTGCAGAGAAGCAGGCTGTGGTATCAACCCTGCTAGTCTGGTGTGATCAGCGTTTAGCGTTGCTTTCTACTGAACAAGATCTCATGAGATGTTACTGCAAACAAACATGGTTGAAGCACTATATGGGCACCACTGGCAAGTTTAAAAGCTGATGTTTGGATGTACAGTATTTTAGATTTAACAAGTACAAAGGAAAATATAAATTGGACAAAAAACAAGTAATATGCAGAATATGCGTTAATGCATATCATTAAAATATGATTAATGTAACTGCTTTGGGTTTAGTTCTTCATGTTAAAACTATTTCTAATGATGTACAAGGTCAAAAGGATTTTTTAAATTTACAGCCCTATTTTAACTAAGATATCCCAGACTGAATAAATATCGAATTGAATTGTGAATCAAATCGATTTGAGACCTTGTAGTATCGAATCGAATCGATCCAGAAAATCTGAATCAATACCCAGCCCTAACCTGTTTGAGGTTTTACATGGAGACAAATAATGCCCTGATATACCTTCTTTTTAAAGTTGTAAACAACATATTTAAGATCTAGAAGCACTCTGAGAGCACAAACCTTTACCAAGACATTTCGAACATTGTTAGCAAAGATATCACAAATGTGGAAAACTGCCCTATCACTTAGTCTTTATCTTTTTTTTTTATATACATATAGATCCTTAAAAAATGATGAGATCTGCATCCATATTTGGCTGTCCACCAATACCTAATAACTTCTACTTAATGCGTGACACAAAATCTCGAAATACAAAGAAAAAAAAAAGTTTAAAAAAGCATCCAAGTCCTTGGGAACATTTTGAGTCATTAGTGAAAATGTGGAAACACTGCTTCATATTGCAGTGTTAACAAATCCTTAAAAATAACTGGATCACGACCATTATCCAATGATGTCTTCTTTGTACCAGGATCAACATTTCCTGAATATTTCACTTAAATCAGACAACAGCCTTTTGAGTTATTAGTAAAAATGTATAAAAACTGCCCAGTCTCACATTTTAACGAAGTTTCCCAAGGGCACAAACCCCAACAAAGGTATTTGTGACATACTTTATGGAAAACTGCAATCCTAGTACTATTATTAGTAATCCTTTTTTCTTACTCCTTTAAAAATTCCTGGATTTGTATCCATATTTACATGTCAACCAAAATCTAATCACTGCCTCCTCATGCCATGACCGACATTCCCAAAGTTTTCTCAAAATCTGTTGAGACATCTTATCACAAACAGACAGACAAGCAAATAAACGGAGAAGAAAAGTAACTGTCTTAGAGGAGGTAAAAATGTACTTTTAAACCATTTTTTCCTCAATATGTTTAAACTCCCAACTTTGAACTCACCAGTTATTTAAAGTCATCGTTTCACTTAGTGATACTGAAAATGTTTATGGAAGCCCAAACTATCATGACACTAAAAATGATTTATTGTCCAACTGACACCAAAGCTCATGAAGATTTCTGATGATGTAGGATCTCACAGATGAAGAACTAACTGCAGAATTTTAATGTGGGCTGAAACTGGGGCAAAGGAATGATTAATCAGAGCTGAAAAGGCGAAGGTAATGTTACACTGAACCACATGATGAATTAAAATGCTTTTATGACAAAGTGTTAACCATCACCAAATTTACAATCCTTATCTCTCATCCCTACGTGATCATACCGTCGATCTGATGTCCCACTCTGGCAGAGAGGAGTGATCTTATGTTTTGTTGTTTAAGTCCCAGTTGTAGCTGAGAGCTGGAGGGCAGCAGAGGTCAGACCGCTGACTGCTCGATGCCAAGATATACTTTAGTAAACATGACCCGAGCCTTTTAATTCATTTATGACTTTGGCTGCCCTCCATTATGATGTGCATCTCCATAACCTTAAAATAAAGTCTCCTTATTTCTTTGTTTTCAGCATTTGTAGTACTTATAGTTATGTGTTCATATTTTCAACCTTGTTTTTTATTTATTACTTGTTTATCAGAGTATGACTAATGTCAACGTTTAAAGAGGAAATAAGTTCAAAAATTCATGTGTCATCATGAAGTCAACATGTTTAGCCAACGTCATCTGAGTATCAACCCTGTGTCATAAAAAGAGAAAGGAATGAAAAGGAACAAATATTTAAATCATAAAATCAGTCGTACACAGGAGTGGGGCAAAATGTTGGACAAACGTACTGTTATGAGAAGATGGCTGGAAAAAAATTCACATCATATTCTTTAATTACATAATTGGCGACACACACGGTGCTTAACAAATTTACTAGACCACCTGTTATATAAACAAGAATGCATAAACAATGAATAAATCTTTCTAAAACTGAACATGTTTCAATCATTGTAAATACATTTTGAACAGGAAAGAGATTTTATCTGAAATCATCTTTTTATTCTCATCTGTAACGCTCATTGGGCTTTTCTGAAAAATCAGAATTTTATCAAATAATAACTAATCAATTTTTTCTGCTCAGGAATGCAGGTAAATAAATTATTCCATCTAAATCAAGAATGTTAATGAGCTTTAGTATTTAGTTTTTTATATATAATTCATTGATAACAATAACTCTTATATTTTTCCTTTAAAAATATAAATTTGGTTTAGAGCTTGTACATACTCGTGTATTAACTTTTCAGAAACATAAAAAATGATTTTGCTAACTACAAATGCTGTTAATTTTGGGCAGCTGTGGCATAAACCTTACACTGCTGTAGGTCTAATGAATTTGTTAGGGACTGTGTGTGTATATACTTTTTTTTAAATGGCAAATAATGAAAAAAAACTATAACAGGATTGTTTCTGTGCAGGTGGCTGCAAAGACTGAAGCTCTAGAGCTGCAGCTCGTTATTTCTCTTAGTCATCACGTTGGACTTTGTGTTACTCGTGTAAAAGGTTGAAAGATTAATCATTCTCTGACTTTTTGCCACCTGTTTTGTCATTCTCAGCAAAAACACCATTCTGCTTTTTGTCTGAGATCTTGAGCATAGAGGACTTTTTTTTATTTTACCTTCCAGCCTCATGTTAGCATAACAATTACTTTGATTAAATGATATCGTCTAATTTAAGATCTTCTTTGAAAATATAACATTAACTTCCAAAAAATCCCAGCTTTAGAATATATAAAATTTTACAATATATTGTTTGATATTCTTGAAATATATAAACTGTTTTTGTATCATATTATTAATATTGCAGACCCTATCGTGTGCATTATATCATGTTGAGAGCTGCCTTGTAACTCATTGCTGTTATGCTTAGTCACAATATGTTATGTTTTAATTTAATTTATTTATTTTTGTAGCTTTAGTTAGTGTGAGGAATTTCCAATTGCATTGTTTGCTATGCATCGTTGGGTTGCTTTGATACAAGATTTTTACACTTTCCGTTATACAAGTGAATATCAGATTTATCAAAAATCTGTTTCAATACCAACACCAAAAATGAGGGTTCAGTGCAGCCATTAAAGGTTATAATTCTGTTATATTTTTGAAACTACTAATGTGATGGACCTGTCTCAAAAGAGAGATATATGTTTAAAGAGCTTTGGTTGGTGTTTTAACATATCAGTTATTAAAATATTTTTGTGTTTTTAAAGCACATGCAACCCAAAATATGCAAGTATTGAACAAGTGACAATTTCAATGAATTTATAGTTCTGGTCAAAACACAGCTCCTCAGATGTTCAGGCATTAAATTTGCTCGCTAAAAAAGATTTGTCCGTGGTTTACATGGCACAGATTTTTAAAGTATCTCCACAGCCACCTTGCCTTGCATGTTCCTGACCCCCTTAAGTGTCCTACTGGGGCCCAGTTTGGCTCCCCGTCCAGATATTGCATAACTTTGTTTGGCTTGGGCATTGTCAGCTGGCCGGGCCTGGCCCGTGTCCTGGCATTGTGGTCTTTCCCAGCCAGCTCTAGTGTCGCCTCTTGACAGGAGATGGAAATGAGTCAAGGTGAATGACTTATCGCGGTGTGCTGGTCATTAGGGACGATAGTGTGCTGAGGGCGATAATGTGTGAGGGAAGCACGACTGAGTGATGTCTGCGCTCATTATCTCTCAATAGAAATAGACCATTTAGTCCTGGTGTTCGAGTCTTTCTGCCTCTGTCTTTAAAAGGAGACTTTCGCCTCACACTAGTGGAGCTTCAAAATAAAACCTGCTCCGTGTAGAAGGAGCCCGTGCCTCCATTATCAGATTTGAAGTCAAAGTCAGCTCGTCTGTGGCCTCTTTATTACTTCAGGCCATGTCAATCAACTCCTCGATGCCGAAACATGAAATGTGACACTGCAGCTGCACGGTGGACAAGATGGATCCCAAAAAGCCAATATACTGTGACGTCCCCTTTGACAGCGTGGTGATTGATGCTGGTTTTTCCGTCCCATATCACCCGTGCCGGGTAACCCTGACTCAAAGCATTTTAGACATCAAAATACATCAAGCAACTGGTGCAGGGGCTACAGAATGTCACATACCAGAGTGTGAGTGACAGCCTCTAACGCACGGATCTCCTGCCTGGTGCCCGGCCAGGATGTCAGGCAGACCCCTCTCTGGTTTGGGGTCTCGGATGTTGGCCAGCTGACGTTTAGCTCTCAGAAGTTGTTGATCTTCCGCATTTATGGCAGTTGTTAAAGTGAGAATCCTCGCACAGATATGGAAGTGCCTTTATGTTGCTGTCACAGCATTTATGAAGTTGTTCAGTTTGTTGCTGATCATGCTGCACACACTCACACCAGGGGTCCAATGTGAGACCCTTCCTTATTAAGCTGAAAGAGATCACAGCATGTGAACACAATACCTTTAGGTTTTATCGGGGCCTTTTAAAGTAAGGTAGCTTTATGATTAGGGCTGCAGCTATTGATTCTTTTTGTAATCGATTACTCTATCAAATTTTTGTCGAGTAATCAGATAACAGTTACATTGCGCTCACTGCTAGTTTTTTTTTTTGCAATGAATCACTCCGCACTACTCTTATTAGTAACACACAAAACAGAAAAGCCAGGTCACTTAAATTAACAACTTATTTTTCTTATTTTGAACATTCTGAGCATAATTGGAATTCCAAAATCAAAATCTATACTTTTATTTTTACTCTGGGCGAAATCTTGCTTTTTTCAGTATTTTTTTAAAGTTCGTTTTTTTTTAAAAATTTGTATTCATGCTTGTCTCTTTTTGATAAATTTTTGCCTTTACTACAGTACCATATTGATGATCTTATTTAGCTTACTTTATTTCTAGGACCAAATAATATCATACTTATATACTAAGATAATTTACCTAGCTAATGTACATTTCTATAACATATGAAAGCATTCCCTAAGTATGTGAACAAAATACACATGATTCTGAGCAAGTAGCCTCTGCATTGATTTACGTTCTGAACCAGCCTTTACACTGAGCCATAATCAAAGTAGGTTATTTACTAGCCCATATCTCAGTTATTGATCACATTAGCTGCTTTTGTTGATGTATCGTGAGTGTCATCCTGTCGTGTCACTCTGACGACGCACAGACCGGATGTTTACTGTTGACGTGCTGCAGCAGTGACAATGTGCTTACATGCTAAGCTAACACGTTTGACATCAGACACACTGCACTGTGTTTTCTTTTCGTCCCTTCTTGTAGTGACCACACACTTGGGACACTCTCTGCCATTTCTTCTGTGGACTCTCTCCTTTCTGTCCCTCTCTTTTCTCTTCCTTCATGGTTTTACAAGCCGCGCAGCAGCGGAGGTAGCAGGCGCGTTGTTCCACAGAAATGACCGTCCGTGTCAAACACCGTGCACTGTATAGTAGTCCAGATATATATTTTATATGTATAATTATATATTAAACGAGGCTTCGAGGCACACAATTTGCCTCGAAGATATTTTGTAATCGAATAATCTGGATTATTCGAGGAATCGTTTCAGCTCTAGTTATGATCCTCAGTCACATATTCAACCGAAGATTTTCAACCCTGTCCATACTTCTCTGGTATACTCTATTTGTTCAGACAGTGTGAGTGTTGTTGAACTTCAACAATTTTCACATTTACATGAGAACTTTAATTTCCCTTTAGTTCTGAATAAAACTTAGTTCCTCTTTAAAAGATTAAAAATGACCATGTACACACTGAATTCCGAATGACAATGATAATTCCAAATAAACTTAATTCAGACGTAAGTGGCTGGTTCATCTGATTTTAACTCTGAATTAAATAATTCCTCGATCATGTACACGTTCATTACGCTTTCAGTTAATTCCGGTCAATCTGCGAATGCTCTTTCCTTATCCTGGGGAACAGGAATGCCGTCCAAACAAGCGTTGGACAAGACGATTCATTTAATTAGAGCCTTTGAAGATTTGGAAGTAATGAAGAAGTGGATGGACATAAGCATGAAAATGTGGACCTTTTTAAATCCAAGTTGGACGAGGTTTCACTGACAGAGATGCTGAAGGCACTGAATGAGAATTTTTCTTCCGGTAGACGTAAATATGTCACTACATCACTTCCGCCCCTGTCTAATCAGAACCATCAGATAATTATTTCCGTGTTAACATGAGGGAGAAGCAAAAATATGACCTAATTTCTTGTAATCTGCAGAATGTTTTTAAATAAATTATAAACATAATAGATTAAAACGTCCTAAAGAATTTGCTGTATTGCTAAGCACATTTATACTTATGGATGCACAACATTAGTTCGCCAGTATCTGATATGCCAGTACTTCTGAACTCGTGATTTCAGATACTGATATCAGTAACAATATTTTTCTGACAAAAGCATGCAGTCTGTCCCACACTAATGTGGACCTTTTTCTTATTCTGTGAGATTTTATTTGTGTTGGAAACAGTGAGCAAAAATAAAACAACATTCTTTCTGGAAAACCAGTAATATTTGTGTCTTAACATAGACATAAAGTGAAATTGAGATGAGACATTGTTATATATGCTGATGACCATTTCAGCTGACATGGGCTATATACACGGATGTGTGGGCGGTTTGTTGGCTGTAAATATCACTAGAATTTTTCTTGTATTTGCAGAATTTTACAGCCAATTTTAAGATTTTCAAGGCATTATCTACCAATACTAACCCTTTTTGCTACTTGGACAGAATTCAGGAGAGGAAACTAAATTGTACTAATAAGATGGCACCTGTAAATTGAAACAATCATTCAGGAAAAAGAAAAATAACTTGGAAAATAATCACTTATCACTAAAAAATTGGAAGCAAATGTCCTGACTATCTCTTAAATACTTACAGAAAGTGAGTAATGACAGGGAAAGTGATCAAAATTGTGTCTTAATTTTTGACAAGATGCTTACTCACTGTTAGTGAGTTGAAACATTAGCAACTTACGGAGGCATTGTATTTCACAACATTAATGTGGCTACTGAAAGCCTTTGTCGGCCAACTTTTACCAACGCATGAGATCATCATGTCTAAGGCAAAGAGCTGGAAAAATGAAATAAACTCTCACAAGGGCTGAATGGTTTTATGAAAAAGGTCGAACTGCCAATTTTGGTTTCAACTCGATTCACGACTTTCTTCAAATCAAGCTTCAGTGCAACATTCACCGTGTTTACAGGACAGACAACAGTAAGGAAATCAGCGATCAAAAGCACTGATCACATTAGCCATCATCTGATATTGATGATAAATAATCTGTTCACATTATTTAAGGGCTACTCCACTTTCTACTCCTAAACAGAGGCTTTGTGTTGTTGACCTGCTTACCAACACTTCTATGGTGGAGACGTGACGTTTGTGAACAAGTCGATTTTTTTTAATAGCTGTAAGTGAACAAATAGAACCAGTTCACAGTTCTGAGTAAGCTATTGTTTTGCCAGTCATTCTTAAAAGTAAATTAAAAAAATATATTCACCATGTTCACAGTATAGACAACAGTGAGAAAATAGATGATCAAAAGCACATAGCACATCATTCATCATCTAATGCTGATGATAAATAATGTGTTCACATTACTGAAGGGATTCTCCAACTTCTACTCCAAAACAGAGACTTTGTATTGTTGACCTGCTTACCAGCCCTTCTGTACATGCTGATTGCCTGCAAATTTGCAAACTAGTATGTGTAAAATATTTGACACAACAGATCCTGGGTCAGTCAGGAGCGCTGCAAAAAATGGCAGCTTTGGCGATTATTACATGATTGCATTGTCTGAAATTGCAGCGTCAATCTGAAAACAATAAATCCGTCATCTCTAACACTCACATTAAAATGCTTTTTAGAGGCCCTGTTATCCAGTTAAAGAGACTTTCTGTAAAACTCTTGGTTACACTATGCTGGCTGCTCTCCTCTCTTTCTTGCCTGCTTGCTCTGTTAGGCTTTCACTATATGAGCCAAAAATAACCGTGATATCACCTGCCTGAAGAAGCACAGACGAGCAGCCTTTTAACATCTCAGATCTCCTGTTTTATGTGACTCCATCATTCAGTCAGCGATGAATGGTGCACTGGGAACTTGGCACAGCCTTGTTTATTTGCACTGTGCTTTCACAGCCTAATTGTTTTGGCTGTTCACAGTTAATGCTGTTTCATTAACAGCACTGAGTTCTCCCCCTTTCTCCCCCCTCCTCCAGAAACCCGGGCCTAATCACCTGCTGCAGAGCCTTCAAGGATACAGACAGGCAGAGGGGTGTCACTTACCATACATTGAATATAGCTCTTCTTCTGTGAAGGCAGATTCTCCGAGCCGCGTCTGTTTCTGTGCCGCACTTTCCTCTGTGTTTGTTTGCAGGGGTGAACGCAGCCCAAGTTGCTTACATAAGACGACGGATCTAAGCTGCTTGTAGTGGGATAGCTCGGGGATAATAAACCCTTTGTAAACACACAGACGGACGCAGAGGCTTGCATGCTCAGTAACCGCATTGGAGTTGACATTTTCAACAAAAGCAGCTCATATATTATGAGAGTCTGCCGTGTGTGCGTGTGTGGGTTTGTGTGTACAGTACGGTCTTAATAGCTCATTCCCCAGGGGAGTCTCCGTTCTGCTGGCTAATCAGGAATCCCCTTCACTCCTGCAGCACTGTGGTGATAAGCGAGTACTATCATTAAAGACCATTTAGGAGCTTTTTGGTTTTAATTCTGGCTCCAAGACTTCATATTTTTAGTTTGAAAGTCTGCGTTAAGTTGTTTTCTCTAATGAAACATGCTGGGAAGTATACTGATTTTAACGTTGATTTAATTTGTGTCATAGGGTTAGGCGGTTTCATTCATTCCTTGATGTATTGGAGTAACAGGGTTCCCACTCGTCCTGGAAAACCTGGAAAATGATTGCCCACTTTTCCAGTCATCGAAAACAAATGGAAAATGAGGAAAAAAGTGAAATGTCCTGGAAAAGCTTACATTGTCCTGGAAAATTATTTGTCTTCTTTCTAGCTTAAAACAGGGAATGAAGTAAAAATGTACTAGGTAACTAATGTACACGTAGCCAGAAAATGTGAGTAGGTAAACTAATGCAAGTTAAGGCATAAGATATAAAAACTCAAAACAATGGGGACAAAAAGAAATAATAAAAAATTGGCAAATTAAAATTTAGGCTAAATTAACAAAATCTATTCATGAAATAGCAGAGTAAATAAAGATTAAAAAATACGTATAGGTATTGTGTTGGAGAGTTGGAAACAAAGAAATTCTAAAATCAATATGATAAATAACTAGAGATATTGTTCATCAACCTCTAATCTTGTTCTTTAGAAGGCTAACTAGAATTGAAAACTGCCCACAACAACAATGTAACTTCAGTTGGTTATGTGACACTGGAAAAAGTCGTGGAAAATGATTTCTTGAAGGGAACCCTGAGTAAGAATATTGCTGGAAAAATTGTGTAATTACTATAAATAATCAATTTAAAATTTTGAGTCAAAATGGGATGGGGATCATTACTTAGCCATATTTCTCCTTTAGGAGATTGATAGTATTAGTGAAATCAAAGAAGTTGATACCACAACAACAGCAGTGGTACTCCAGGACACAAGGCCTGTGCTGGAAAGATATATACGGCAAAGTATTGTGAAATAATTTCTGCAAAGACTCGCATCATTTTGAGCTTACAGACTTCATTCAGCCACAAATAATGTGAGAAATTTCAGAGACCTTTGGTAGTGTCACAAATGCATCAGTTCAATACACAAATCAAAAGGTGGAAGAAGCCAGACCGCATCATGTAGCACACTTCAAAGTCTCAGAGGTCCGAGGTCCTAAGTTGTAGGATCCTTCAAACCTGATCTTTGTTGGGTTTGTCTTTACAAAATGGACAGAACTTGTCAGGACTTCATAAGAGGTTTAGTTTTTGTCCACAGTTTAGTTTTTTCCAAAATGTATTGTCCTGTAGGATTGCAGGAAACAAATTATTCCACTGTGGACAACCACTGTCGGCTAACGCTTTAATTGATGACAGAGCTACAGGAAAAATCCTGTTCAAATAGATATGTTGGTAACATTAGGAAAGTGGAAAAGCAAACGTGGCAGCACAGTGCTGCAGCAAGTGGTGCACTTTCCTGACAGCAATAAAATTGTTTGTTCAATCAGTCAAGGCCTTTGCTCTCACGAGGTAAAAACATGCACATTCTGTTAATGCAGCGCTTCGATTGGCTGGCACCCAGGTCAGGGTGTACCCCACGTCTTGCCAAATGTCAGCTGGTATAGGCTCAACCCGTCGCAGCCCTGAGAAGGGATATACAGTACAGATGATGGATGGATGGATGAGAAAAACAAAATTACAAGTTGCCAACAACCTAATTTTCAATAACCGTTTGCATAATGGCTTAACATCTCTGCCACTGTCTCGGGGTTCACGTGAAGCCAGTGGGGGAGCACAGCACAGTGATTTTTTTCTGTCATTATTTTGTGTATGTGGGGCTTCCTTCATGTGAAATAAAAGTGCTAGTTAAGGTGGTCAGAGGATCGTCCTAAGGCAGCCGGCTTAACTGTCAGCTTCTGTGGGAAACACTGATGGTGAGATTATAATTATTGAACCTGATTTACATTTTATGAGAGTTCAATCCAGGGTTCCCACGGGTCCTTAAAAAGTCTTAAATTAAAATCCAGGTAATTAAGGTCTTAAATTGTCTTAAATTTACCATAAATTTGCTGTAGGTATTAAATTTTCAGACGGCGCGTTTAATGTCAATGGGAAAGCACTGTGGCCCGCCGTAACACATCTAATAGTTTGAATTTGTTTCATTGTTTCATTAACTTACCATGCAGTAAATATGAGATTGAGCAGTGGCTCGCCGTAAAACTTCTCTGAATGATTAAAAGGTGTTTTACGGTACGTGTTATGCAACTTTGGACTGCGGGACGTGTCGCCATTCGCGGTTGCTGAGGTGAGCAGAAAGATGCTCAGATGGGGAAGTGTAAGTTCAATGAAAATGGATGTAAGACAATTTATTTAAGAGGTGGTTGGCCCTTCTGAAAACAGTAACAACAACGCCATGTGTAAATTCTGGAAAAAAAAAATTTCTTAAGAACTATGGGGCTCAAAGCCGTCGAATCGCACATGAGAAGAGATGAACACCAACGGTGTGTGGCAGCAGCTAGCAGGGCCAGGTTAATTCCTGTGTTGCTTCCAGCACAACGCACAGCGTCAGTGAGAAGACATACGTTGTGTTGTTCAATGAGAGCGTGAACAAAACTACTAAAACTAAACAAATGGACCTTTATTTGCGGTTCTGGGGCACAGATGAGATGGGAACACAGCACGTCATTTCCCTCAAAAAAAAAAAAGAAAAAATAATGCCCACCGTGTGCTTTGATGGTGTTTACAGTAAAAGAGTTTTTTCTACCACAGAAATTGTCATTACATTTTTGGGTCTTAAATAATATTTTTGAGGTCTTAAAAATGTCTTAAAAAGCATTAAAATTGACTTTTAAAATGGTGCAGGAACCCTGTCAATCACATGTATTTACCCCAGCATCTGAGTTTATCAGTGTTCTTTATAATTTTCCACTGTCAATAATTAAAAAAAGAGTTGTCCAGCCCTAAGTTTTTTACAATTGTCCAACAGACTGCCTCTATTTCTGCTGTGAAAGGTCCTCCCAGGAGTCCACAAATATCCCTTACCTGTCTCAAACAGCTGAGACCCTTTTTTGTAGACCCTTGTTGACATTCAGAGTCCCTCAGGATTCAGTCCAAACTCAGAGAATCCTGCAGGTCTGCCGTCAGCAGCACCGAGTCCACCGTGAGTTTCATTCTAATGTAAAAACATCTGAGTTTATTATGAAGGGCTTTAATGGGTGAACTCAAAGTGTCTTGTTTACTCCTCGGGACGCCTTGCTCTCCTCTCCCCTCCTCTCTCACAGAGGCCCACAGACTCAGCCGGATGCAGGCCCAGTTTTTTCACTAACCTGAGCTGGACTTGTTTATTTATAAATCTCTGTGACACAGCATCGAGCTCCACCAACCGGCGTCGTTACCCTTATTTGGTGCTCTCGATCATCAGCAGTGAGAAGTGCTGAGGAGACAGGAGCAGGAGAGTTTGCTGCCCCCATGTGGATGTCACTGCTCAGTGCATTGTACCTCCCATTTAGTTCTTATTGTTAGAACACACTCTTTTTCTACATTTAATAGATTTATTTGTGTCATACTGATGGTTTAATACATGTATTTTCTCTGCGTTTGTATTTACAGGGGGATCTACGAGGTTACCTCTCCCAGCAGGACTGGGTGTTCAAAAATGCTGAGTTGCTGCAGCTGCAGAGGATGGCCTGTGAGATCGCCGCTGGTGTCACTCACCTTCACAAACACAACTTCCTGCACAGGTAGAGCTTCAGAAATTCAACAGTGAAGTAGGTCGAGCCAATAGCAACTAAAATCACATCAATGTATTCCAGCTGGATGGAGCTTATGATGCATATCTTGATACTTATCTGCAGAAAAAAAGTGCTTTTCAACAAACCTGATGTGGTTCTTGAACAGACCATCAGTTTTGACACTTGTTTGATTCCACAGCTGCATAAACGGAAGTTTAGATGCTGAAAATGGGGTGATTTTTCTTTTCATTTTTAGTTATCAAAAATAGCACAAATAATTTAACATAAATTTAACAAAGTCATTTGAAACATTTCTTGTACATTCAGTACTTTGTGTCTGAAAACTATGCATTTTTAATTATTTGGATTATTTGTGGTATCATGGCAATAGGAAACTTGCGTAATGTATTGCATATTTTTAACTAAAAGGGAGAGACCTCCATGGCAAAGATCCTCCCAGACTCCTCCACCTATACAAATGCAAACTTATTATTACAGACAGAAAAATGCCAGCAAATCCTGATATTTAAATACCAAAATGACCCCAAATTACAAATTATTATCCTGGTTTGCCAGAGTGCAAAGTAAACATGCAAACACCATACATTTGTAACATGTTTCCTGTCTTGCTCTCCCCCTTTGTGGCTGAAAACATGATCTCTCCACCATTTGATCAAATCCAAAATGCTCAAAAAATATATAGTATATATTATAAAATATTAAAAGGAGAATTACACTTCAGTTTTTGTCCCTGTGTTGTGAAGTAGGTATTAGTATTTCAATTTGAATCAAATAATTTTGCAACAATTCCCAATTTAGGTTAAAATTTGAACCGGATTATCCTGTGGTCTGTGAGCAGTGTGTCCGATTATGTAAATACTTTTTTGCTGAGTTTCAGATCTGTCATACATTTTTTTAAAATGTTATTTTATATTTTAGATCAGGTCATTCTACAGCGTGTTCACAAATCGCCAGGTTAAGTTAAGAGACAACAAATGTTATTATAGGGAAAGATCAATGTAATGTAATGTTTATAATAGTGATAATAAAAAGTTATAATAGCACCTTGTACTGTACATTGTATCTCATTTGAAAATATATTTGAAAATCGAGAAAAAAAGTGCATTATTTAATATATATGTTTGGGACAAGTCTTCATATTTTAAACCCATTGATGTGCTATTTATAACAAACTGTCAATTAAAACAGGCTTCTTAATAAATTTCCTCTCTGAGGTATTTTAACCAAAGACAACATGACTGCAAATTGAATTTACGACTTCCTCTCACAGATGCTTTGCATTTTCCCCTGTGCCAACAGTTTGCTTTCTCTAAAAAGACATATTCTGTGGTAAAATTAGAGTTTTTAAAGTTGTTTTGATACTTGGATAGCTGCTCTTTTCAGGGATATGAATTTATGCAAATTTAGCTGAAACATTGTAACTTTGTAACTTCAATTGTGCTTTTCTGAACCCAGGGCAGGGTGACAAGGACCAAAAATATTTTCTTAATTTGTCTTAAAACTTAATACTAATTATGTTTCCAGGTATCCCTTAGAGAAATATCAATAATGAAGCCATTTAGAAGGCAAATCCTCGTGGGCCAAATGCCAAATGTCACACGGACGCTTTTAACGGCCAGCTGCACACGTCAACAAGAGGAGGGTATAAAAATAAACCACCTACGACACTACATACAAAAGCTCCTCAAAAAGGGAGATGAATAAAATAGGAATTCCCTAATTATACTTCACGTTTTAAGTGATTATCTATTGGTCAGTAAGGATATTACTGTCTGATTTTTACAGTTATTAGACTTTTTAAGAGCCATCAGGCCTGCCTTCTATTTTTAACACCAACATAGCCCACATCTCATCAGAGAATGTGTGGATATATCCGTAAAACTAAAAATACTGCTCAGTGTGTAAATACATATAAAAACAATGGTTGTTAATACTTGGATGAGTTGATTTCCCCACAGCTTTCACCCCTGATTGATGTATTCTGTTTCTCTCGGTGTGTATAATGTGACTCGGTAAATATGTTGTCTCAAGCCTCATAAACTGTGAATGTGAAGAGGTAGGTCAACAGTTAGTTTAACTTTAGTGCTCACTGTCCAACCAGTCTCAGGAGTGCCAGTGTTCTCCAAAAAAGGTTTGTACAGCAGAGCGGCTGCATTTCATTTTCATTTTTACCCCGGGGAGCGCTGGATGTCTGGCTGTGAGCGACCCTGCAGCGGTACGGGAGGGGGGGGTGTTGGGAACGTGTGGCTCGGGGGGGTAACATACGATGCCCCGCTCATCAGCTCTATTTTGCATGCTCAGAATAAGCTCAGAGGGCTCCAATTACACAGCTTGCATGCATTGCCACAGTGTCAGCTGTCCGCTGCCAGAGGGATATGATGATTCTGCTCTTTGAGTGTAAGAGGATAGCCTAATATTGGGAGTTGTGTTTTAATCCTTGTTACAACGTAATGGGGCTTCTACAAGCCTTCCTCCATGTGGACTTTTTCAATTTCAAGCCAATGAAGGATTTCCGAGTCTGAGACCACAAAAAAAGTTACAAAAAAGTGGACGTAAACAAGATGGTTGTCAGCGCTGCAGGATGCATGATTAAGTGAACAAGAGGTCTGTTAGTTATGGTGCGTTGCCACAGACACAAAACCCTCAGGGCCGGTGCTGCAGGGGCAGATATCCAAAACTGAAACCTCAGAAGGTGTGAGTGATGTGAAACCACGAGAGCAGGTTTCTTTTCCCTCTTGAAATCATTTTTGGATCTGGATTTTTGTCCCTCATCATGAAAACAGAGAATTTTTTATGATTTTCCCTTAAGGCTAAGCCCTGTTGATTTTAAGCTTCCAAGCTTTGCTGTAAGCCTCTTAGCAAATTACTTAACTTTATTTTAATCATATTTATAAGTCACTGTGGGATATTTGCTCAGTCACTGAAGTTAACTTGACTTTAAGTGAAAGCCCCATTAGGGCTGAACGATTTGAGAAAATAATCTAATTGCGATATTTTCCCCCAATATTGCAATTGTGATTTACTCTGCAATTGTTTTAATGTTCCTCATCTTATGTATTCTTAAACAAACATAAGCAGTAGATCGTTTTATATTATAACCAATATGACATTAAATCAATCTAAGGATAAAAGATTTGAGAAAAAGTGGAGAAGTGAAGAACAGAAGCAAAATAGATATGAAATTGCAAAAAAAAAAAGGCAAAAAAAATTCAAAAGTGACTAAGGAAAATTGATTATAGCAGCAAAATTGGGATTAAATTTCAAAACCATGTAAAAATTCCAAACATGGTCTGACAGTGGCCCAAAAAAAAAAGATGAATGGGAGCAGCATAGGCTTAAAGTTGTAAAAACTGGGTTAAAAAAGCTTAAAATAGGCATGAAATTGCAAGAAACTACATCACAATGCCAAAATGTTCAACACATTTTGGGTTGAAAATATTGCACTGTCTGCGATTTGAAAATAGCAACAAGCCATATTGCGATTTAATCTAATTTGCAATTAATTGTTCAGCTCTAAGCCCTATTTTCAGTACATGACTCATGACATTGGTGAGAATACACACAGCTGTGTAGAAACAAGGCACAGGTTCCAAAAAAGCCCACCGTCAGCCATGCACAGCGCCTGTTGGCTCCTTGTACTCCTCTCTGGCCTCTGAAGATGGCACAGAGAGGGAATCAGCCTGTTCCCCTGTTCCCTTGTGGGATATTCACAGTGAAGGCCAAGTTTTGCAGGGGTGATAATTGCCACTTAAAACTGCACTATAAACCACTTCAGGTTGTCAATACAGAATACCAAAGTCCTTTTCTAGGACAGTGAGGAGCAGTCATTAAAAACCTGTCTTTTGTCTTTGTTTCTAGTTAAACAGAGATGCAGCAGCAGACCACTTTCTTCCTCTTATCACCTGCATCCATTCTTGAAACACAGAGCTGTGCCAGGAGTGCAGGACGGGGAGATTCAGCTGATGTATCAGTCTAGATGGAAAAATATGTTTATGTAGTTTTTCCCTCTCTGCATTCTGTGCTTAGCTCTGTATTTCAGTACCATCCATATGACTTAATGATAGAGTAAGAGAGGTCCACAGCAGCTTCTTTAACTAAATAGCTTCTTTAGCCAAAGACCGGGCATTTCTAACACCTCGTGATATGCAGAGTATCCCAACACAGAGGCCACAACGCATACATTGCTTCATACATACAGATATTCATAAATTTTGTACACCAGCTTTCAGTTTCTGGTGACAACGTTGTCGTATAAACAGGGCCTCAGTTTCCTGTTCTTAGCTGACAGGAGTGGCCCCCATTGTGTTTTTTTACTGCTACTGTTCCAAGATTTAAAGGATAAGTTTGGTTTCTGCAGCATTCACATTGTTCATAGAATGAAGTAGAACAATATACTCACCCAGAAGGATCTAAATATCTCCCGAAGCACTGTTTGGATCAGGAAAGCCTTCTGGGTGAGTATATTGTTCTACTTCATTCTATAAACAATGTGAAAGCTGCAGAAACCAAACTTACCCTTTGACGTGTGAAGAAATGGTCTTCTGCATAACTTGTTCGGACCAAGTGGTTATTTGAGTTGCTGTTGCCTTTCTATCATCCTGAACCCCTGACCTCTGGCATCATCAAGGAATATTACCCAGAGAACTGCTGCTCACTAGATATTTTCTCTATGTCAGACCATTCTCGGTAACCCTAGAGATGGTTGAGCATAGATCAGCAGTTTTGAAATACTCAGACCAGCTCGTCTGGGCCCATAACCATACCACAGTCAGAGCACTTCATCACTTTCTCCACCGTTCAGCTGCTTAGCTTGAGCTTCAGCAGGTCGTCATGACCACGTCTCATGACCTAAGTGCATTTGAGTTGCTTCCATGTGATAAAACGATTAGCTACTAGTGTCAAATAGCAGATGAGCAAGTGGTTGGTGAGTGTGGATTGCTGGAATCCTGGAGAACAGCCTGCCAATTAGATAACTACCAGGCTATTCACCCCCCCAGACCAATCCTTCTGTCACTGAGTGGGGGTCATTTTGGTCTATCATGTTTTTACTTGGGTGACTACAGGCCCTGTGACAATATTTCTTTCCTCAATAACACAGTCATTAAGTTTATTGATTTTTTTGTTTGGATGAATAAGTTAAAAACATAAAAAATTACAGGGAGAAGTATGTTTCAACAGCCTTGTCTGGAGCTCAGTAAAACTGTCATTGTGTGAAAATAACAATTGGGAAAGTAGAGATTCTCAATGTGGGGCTTTAGGACCCCTAGAGAAGTCCTGTAGGCTTTCCAAAAAACAGTAAAAATCTTTTAATGATGTAAAATAGCATATTTTACCTATTATATGAAGAATACATCCATAAAATTTTGATTCATTTTATATATAGCATTTGTCTTTAAGTAGGATTGGTACTTGTATACAGGTAATATGTCAATACGGATCCATAAAATATGAGTTAGTTAATGGCATCCATAAAGTAGGGGTCTATCACTCTCAAAAGTTACATAAAGTGGGGGTCCTGAGTCTCTTTTATCACTTGTATGGTGGTCACAGGCTGAAAGAAGAGCTAGCTCTAAAAGATAGTGACTTATAATAACTCGAGCATATAGACATAACGTTGCCAGCAACTGCAACAGTAGCTCCTATCCATGATAAAATCAACAAGGTGCCAGCATATGTTACACCCGACTCGACAGATGTCTCATGTTATAGGAGCGGTGCTAGAATTAGCCTTGTAGGGTTAGGATACTGGACCCTTTTCATTACCGCCATGTAACAGTATGTTGGGTCTTGAGCCAAACGCGGCGGACAGGAGAGTCTAAAATAAATCACCATTTATCTTCCAGAGGTTTCAGCGGCTGTGACAGCAGCAGGGCCGTGCACACGCAGGAACAGCGGCGTCAGCAGAGTTTGTCGTTAGGCGGGTGAAGGGGCCTTGGAGCTCAGGCTGGGGGAATGCTGCAGGGCTGACGGGAAACCAAAGCCTAGCGCTCCATTCTCAGAGAATGATCCACCATATGTCTGCTTAGCGTGCAGAGACGGCCTCGGTGTCTAACGCCCTCTGCTGGCAGCCCTGCAGAGCTTGTGTCTCCCCTCCTGAAACGTTATCCTGCTGCTGCATGCACGAGTCAGGAATAGCCCCCGTATGAGTCTTGTTGTGAGGAGCAGAAGCAAATGACAGAAGGAGAATTTCTTTTAGTGCCAAAGTCATTCAAGATCAGTGCCCTTTACTCTAATGAGACCATCTGTGTGGACATATTTACAAAGATAAATCGTGGATGTTCACTTAAGACAGTCAATCAGTAAACCATACCAGACATTTTCTGTGTAGCTTAATTATCAGAGACTGATATTGTGATTGTTTCCAGTGAATAATCTCATGTGTTCTGCTTCTTTCTTTCTCTTATTCTCATAGTGACTTGGCTCTGAGGAACTGCTACCTGACTGCTGATCTCACCGTCAAAGTGGGGGACTATGGAATCGGACCCTACAGATACAAAGTAAGCTTGAAGCACAGTTTCAACAACTCTCATTTATACATCCACTCTTTATTATAAAATAGATAAAACCCTTATTTAAATCATGTTTTACTTTTAATATAACCATCAAACCAGTTCCTGAATCATGTTGTATATTAGATTTTTGTTCATTACCTCCACTGAGGAGGTTATGTTGTTGCCAGTGTCTTTTTGTTTGTTTGTTTGTTTTTGTTTGTTTGTTTCTCTCTTAACAACATTACTCAAAACATTATGGATGCATTTTGATTAAATTTTCAGGAAATGTCCAGATTGGGACAAGGAAGAAATGATTAGACTTTGCTAGTGATCCAGATCAGCGTCTGGATCAAAGCATTTTTTAAAGGATTCTTTAACATTGCGAGATAGGACCATTTTCGTCATTTGTGCATATTTGTATGTTTTCATGGTCAAGGTGTAGCAATTCACATTTAACAAAATATTAAAGGAATCGTACTACGTGAGGGCAGGCGGAGAGCTCTTGCAGCCAGGAATTAGACAGCGCCAACCTGCCAAACAAAGTATGATTCAGCTCCCAAAAATGACAATAACCAACCCTCTTTCTCTCAGTTAGCTGAAATAAAATCTAAAGAAACGAAAATGAGGCATTAAGTTGAAGTTTAATTTAAATGTATTTAAGAGAAAGCCCAAAACGCAAGATTCAGCGGTCCCCAAACACTTGTGCCCCACAAATAACCAAATCAACCAAAAAAAAGAAACTACTCAGTCCCAAAATGAAAGAAAATAGTCCACAAGTGTCCGTAATCCCGAATCCAAAACAAAGATCTTTTTAATTCAAGTGTTGTATTGAGTCCTGTCTCAGTCTACAAAGTTTAAACATCCACTGATGGCATGATCAAACAAAAGAAAGATTGAGAGCGTGTCCTCTACAGCCGCTGCTCAGCTGCATGGGCTGGAAGTCCTTATCAGCCTCTCCGGTAACTTCCCCGTACAGACCGTAATCTGCTGATCCAAGTGGAAGTATTAAATCCAAAGATTCATCGCTGGTTCCCAGCATAAAGAATCAGCTTCGGCTGCCTTTGTTCTGGGACGCCAACCTCCACCTGGCGTGCACTGATATCTCTCCTTTTCCCAAAAAAAACACCACCTCCCAGGAGTCTTTGCTCTTTTCCCAAAACTCTGGCCGAGGTTATTAAATAATATCAGAAACAATACAAAAAATACGATACAAAATAAAACATTTGAATAAGAGCCATTTCCTGAAAAAGACTGTCAAAGAATAAATTGCTTTGCCCCCTCAAGGACAGAATACATACATATTTATATATATTATATGCACACATACACACAGGTAGATGTATGTTCTGTTGTTTTGGAACAAGCTGCTAAACTGTTTTTACACTTTGTGGGCCTTACAAAGGAATCTCATATTATCTAAATATTTAGATGAAATAAAGGTAGGACTAATATTTATGGTGAAAATCACATTACGGGTGAGGACTGTGGTGCTGGTGGAGGTCTGTGCTCTCCGAGTGCTTTTCTGGTTACCTCCGCCAAGGAGCTTATGTTTTCGGGAGAGTCTGTCCGTCTGTCTGTGAACAAAATATCTCAAAAAGTTATGGATGGATTTTGATGAAAATTTCAGGAAATGTTCAGCATGGGAAGAGGAAGAAGTGATTCAATTTTGGTGTTGATCCAGATCAGCGTCTGGATCCGCCATGACGAAAAATGTGATTTCTGTGAATAACTACTGCACTGAAATAGATATCATTATGAATCCAATTGCTAATGGTATGTTTTCATGGTCAAGGAATGTAAATATTTAGATGATATAAATAGATGGGTGAGGACTGTGGCGCTGGCGGAGTTCTGCGCTCTCCAAGTGCTTTTGTAGTTACAAATGCAGTCACTTAAAACTCTCCCTGTAACAGTCTTGGCTGGTCCTTGACTGATCCATGGCGGGTTCTGCCAACCCTGAAAGCTATAAGACATAAAGTTTAGGCCGTGTTTGTGTTAATTTGTGGTGTTAAGTTTGATTTCAGTTGATTTTGTGCAGTTTTATTGAAAAGACTGATGTTTTTTCAGTCTAATGAGGGAAGCACCATCTCACAGAGACACCCTGCAAACACATGAATGGACGTGATTTCAGTGGATTTTTGGCATAACCCCAGAGGGGTGGAGGGGCTCTCAGTGGCTGGAAGTTGTCTGGTAATTGGCTGGAAATTGGCAGGCAGCTTGATGTGACGTTATGTGAAAGCACAAGTTGCTAGAGGTTTATGTAGTACTGTAAGAATTAAAAGAAAAAGATTGCTAAAGCTGCTGCTTAATTTTTACCTGAATTGTTCACCTTTGGGCTTCTCTGTATTTTATTCAAGGTAAAAAGCAAGAAAAACAAAAACAGAAAAGATGAAGACTTCTGAATGGGTGACTTCTATAACGGGTGATATAGTTGAAATTGGACTCCAACTAGTAAAAGCAGCTCCATTATCTGTAAATATACGCACAGAAACCCTAATTTATGCCCATCTCTAACCCAGTTCAGACTTGCAAATAACCCCTGAAGTTACTTTACCCTGGCGAGTTGCATATCTGAATGCAAACACACAAGTTATTCATCTTGACTTTTCCCAGTTAATGTCCTCGATCCCCCGCCGGTACTTTTTCATGTAAAGTCTGTGAGCTGAAGTGTGAACACAGCAGCAGATAATCAGGGTAACTCACTGAAGTTGAGTGGGGAGGGGTGATGGTGTCCTGAATGACCAACATTAAACCAGAAAGCGTCTTAACAGGATGTATATTGAGCTGGATATGGAGCTTAAACATTGCAGCTGTCTTTCTTTGGTGTAAACATCACGCATGTAGCGTCGCAGCCTCACATTCACTACTGCAGGCTACAGTGCTCTCAGCTCTTTCATCGATGCTGCTGTACAGATATAAATCATGATCACAACATAAAGCTCTTTCATGTCATCTATGGAGAAGACTTGACACTTAAGAATAAACCAGGCTTCAATCGGTAAACAACTCGTCTTCATTGTGTAACAGCTGAACTTGAGTTGCTTCCTGACGTCATTATCAACATCTATCTTTGTCATAAAGCCCCAGATGACCTGTCAGGACATAAACCTTTTAATCGTCACAGGCTCTGCCGGTGTTGATGTTTGATTGCTTCTATATTTCACTGAACAATTCAAATCGTCCTCTCTTTGTAACTTCACACGCTGCATATGTTCTGTCTGCTGCATTCTCTAAATACTGCTGATCTGACACATTGGCTGTCTGAATTTAATACTCCTAAGATAAGGTCACACAGGGAATCTATTTCTGTAAAGAAAGGGAGAGGCTGAGGAAGAGCGCACTGCCTCACTGAACACTGGAACAGTCTTTAACCTCTATGGCAGACTCTTAATGAGTCAGAGTTTTCACAAATGTCTGCAGAGTTTCCTTGAAAGCTGTGGTTGTAAAGGTTTGAATCCAGTGTGTGACTGATTTTGTGCCTGCTGTTATTATTACAGGAGGATTACATCATCACAGAGGAAGATGTGTTTGCTCCCCTGCGCTGGTTGGCTCCCGAGCTGGTGGGTGAGCGACATGGGGGCGTGATAACTATGGAGCCGACCAAGCCCAGCAATGTGTGGTAGGTACCAGTTTACAACTCTTCACTACACTAGAGGACTCCAGAGGACAGTTTTAAAACCACATAAATCAGATGGCCTATGTGTGGACTGGAATCTAAACCAAATATAATCTAAAAATGACCCTCCTGAGAAAAACTTGAACTACCACCTGCTGCTTATATGTACAGGAAGAGGGAGGGCTGGGATTGTTTTGTGGCAGTGTTATTTCTTTTAGTAGGGTTCCTGTAGATCCTTTAAAAACTTAGTAAGTTTTAAATTCAATTTTGTAAGTTCAGGGAAAGTTTTAAGTCATTTTTTATTGACAGTTTTTAAACGTAAAACAAAAAAGCACTTTGAGAGAGCAAACCTCAGCCAAGTGTAATAGTCCCATGAAAAAGTTACCATCATAATATCAAATCAAATCAAATCAAACTTTTTTAAGGCACCTTTCATACTTAAAAGGAACACAAAGTGCCTCACAGAGGCTAAAACAACATAAAAACTGAAAACCCGACTATCCCCTTCCCACAAATACAGAGACATATCCAGACACGCACTCACAGATATCAACATACACACACACCCACACACATTCATACGAGCTGTCATAAAAGAGAGAGAGAGAGACATGGCTGGGCACCGAGGACTGAGGCAAGGAATAAACTACCTTTGGGGCCATCAACTCTGAGGAGGGCTCCCGTCCCACGAGGAGCGCAGCCGTAGGCTTTCCCGCCACACGCAGACACGAGGCCCCGCACCACAGCGCAAAGGCCTCCGGCCATGCAGGCGGAGCAGTCTCCCTGCAGCTGCCCCATAAGTGGACCAGGAGCAGTTCCCAGTGTGGAGAGCCCCCACGAGGAAGACTGGAGCTAAAAACCATCAGACTAAAACAATAATAAAAAAATATATAATATGACTTCTTGACCCTGAGAACCCACACCGAGCACTTGGAATCAAGTTGATATCCTTATTAGACAATTATTGAGCAAAAGGGATTGCTCACTAATGGCAGTTGTCTCGATAACCACCAAAATCTAATCATTTTTTAAGCTAGGCCTTTCCCAACATCTCCTGAAAGTTTCAGAAAATCTGTCCAGCTGTTTCTGTGTAATTTTGCTAACAAACAATCATACGCCACCCAAAACATAAATCATCCTAATGGAGGTAATGATGATTTGACTTTGTTTAAAATAATTTAAACCCACAGGTGGGCAGCTTAAGTGACCAAGAGGACCACCTTAATTTAATCATTAGCACTGAAGGGCTAAGTTGTTCAATTTGATTTAGTGTTTCCTAAAACTATAGAACATTTTTCCAAAGACTACTTATTACTTATTTTTTCTTCAACAAATGCATTCATTAATGCATAAAAGGGAGTTCAACAGAAACAACCACTGCCAACTAAACTAATATTTGAATTTCATTTCTTGTTTTCATGTTACATTTTGTCTTGTTTTCTTCAGTTATATGAATTTAGTTAATATTTTATGTACCCTTAAGTCTGTAGTGAGGCTAGATTCTCTCAGGACTCATGCTTTAATCCAATTGTTGTCTCTGAATGGAGCCTGGGTTTAAAGTAGGCCTGTGCTCAAAATATCGATTCGACAGAATATCATCATGCAAACCTTGAGGGTACATGTGTGGATACAGATTCTACAGAATTGATATGGCCTCAATGTTATTTGATTGATTGATTAAACACATGTTTCAAATTTAAACTTGGGTGTCTACCATCTTTGGGAACTTGAATTAATGTTCTTAAGTTGTAGAGCCATTAAAACTCATCCTTGTTCTTTTTCTTCTTATAATAAAAACAAAAGTTGCTGGGAATTCTGTTAAAAGCGCAGTCAGTGTTCACAATTTATGTGTATCAGGATACGTATTGATCCTGGGGTTGCTGAAAATACCCAGCCGTAGTTTCAAGATTGTCAACAGTTTTTCTGCAGATTTATTTTCTGTTTGGTTCATTAAAATTTGTTCTGTAAAGTAGGTTTTGACTTCTGTTATTAGCACTGGTGTCATTTCTACAACACTGTTGTTGGCCACAGTGACCTTGACCTTTTATTGTTAAAATGAATTTGTGTATCTTCCAGTCAGTATGGGCATCTGTGCAAAGTCTGAAGGAAATCCCTCAAAGAAATCATAAAATATTATGTTCATAAGCACAGGAATACTGAATGTAATGACCTCTACCTTTGCCCTTTTTTCCTCAAAATCAGAATTTTCAGTCTTGACCTTATACTTATACTTTATACTTTATTTTATAGACAGACTCGAAGTCCATAAAAACAACAACAAATACAAATACAATTAAAATAGACATCACAGAACAGCTTAAAAAAAACAAAAACAAAAAAAACATCATTAATTATGAAAGACATCTGTACCAGTGTCTTCACCAGGTACTGGTATCGAATGGAGCTAAGATGGGGATTTGTCAGGAGCCCCACTATAGAGTTTTTCAGTCCTTATAGTCAAAAATTATGAAGAAAAATCTCACAAAGTGCCTTAATTCTAAACGTAAGCTGTGTGGCTCTTCTGTTTAATATCTGTCATGTAATACCATTATAATCAAAACACTTAACATTATTTTTTTTTATATAAACTTGAAATTATTAAAAGTGTTCGAGTGATAATGGGTTCATAGGAAATGACAAGAAGCCCTGTGGACTTTGACCTCCACAAACCAGTCAGGTCATATTTGAGTCAGAGTGGACATTTGTGCAAAGTCTTTTGGAGATATTGCTTCACTGGAGTGGCCTGAATGGGCAGACGCCTATAAAACGTGTACCAGAGCTGGTTCCTGCTGTCAACAGTGAAAATTAATCCATTATATGAGCTTGTCATTGTATCAAGTAAAACAGTGAACGTTATCATGCTCTTTAAACCTCTGGCTCATTACAGAGAAATCAATGCCCTTTCTGCCAATTCCAGAGCTTGTAAAAACCCTAAACTGGATTATATCCAGAGGACAGTAAAAAGAAACTGACACGGCACCAACGAAGCATCTCTACACGCTGTAAATTCTTCTCAGCCTTTCCTCTGTGTGACGACTCATTGGTCAGATGCTCTCTGGTCATAAATCACAGAGGTTACATAAGGTAGCAGTGATACCACGAGTTGATCATGCTCAGGATGAAAGATAAATGAATATTCTCGATGCTTATCATGATACAAACACATTCATCTGTCAGTGAGGTATTCCAGTAATCGTGGCTGCTCTGTGACCGATGAAGTTCGTTCTCTCTCTCGTTTGTTCAGATATTCTAAACATCTTACCCAATCAAGTTTATGATCTGGGGTGAGGAGGTTAAGGCCATTTTCTAAACTAGTGAAGTGTGAGGTATCTTTTGTCCTGCAGTAAATTCCAACAGGTTTTTGTCTTCAATGGTTTGCAGGGCCTTGGGCGTCACGTTGTGGGAGCTCTTTGAGAACAGCGCCCAGCCGTACCCACATCTGTCGGACAGGGAGGTTCTCAATCATGTCATCAAGGATCAACAAGTTAAACTCTTCAAGCCACAGCTGGAGCTGCCGTACTCTGACAGATGGTGAGTTTCTGAACTAGTCACTGTATACGACAGAGAGAGGACTGCTGTTTATGTCTTTATCAAGGAAAGCCAAAACACTCCTCTGGCTGGTGCTGACATGTTGAACTTAGGATTGGATTTTGAGTCTAGTGCACAGATTGGAGCTCAGTGGTGTTGCCACAAAATTGACACTATGCAACTCTATTAAGCGCTTATTAGCACATTTAAAGGCTAACTTTATGACTCCAATAGTGCATCCTTAGGCCAAACAAACTCCACCATCTTGTCTCCATAGCTTTCCTGTTAAATCCAAGTGAATAAGATTTGAACGAAGGAAAGTTTTAAACATCTATTCATGGTATAAGCTACTGCCACGATTTCTTTGTGTCCAAACTGGTTCAGCTGTCATAACTTGGAGTTTCAAGGCTATTGTGTCTTCTTTGGTAAAGGACGTGTGTTGGTTCTTCAGCTATGATTACGGCCCATTATCGTGCCCATAGAAACGGCATCATGGCTGTCTCTCGGCAACAGCACTGCACTCCCCCAGTGGGCCTACATGCTCCTCTATTAAAGGATAAGTTCGGTGTTACAGCTTTCACATTGTTTATAGAATGAAGTAGAACAATATACTCACCCAGAAGGCTTTCCTGATCCAAACAGTGCTTCAGGAGATATTTAGATCCAAAATCGAGCGGCGGACATCTGTATAATGGTAGCACACAGGGCATGTATAGCGCCACTCCTAAAACTGCATCAAAAAAAAACTCATTAGTTTCACCGATATTTCATTATGGTCCGCTCGCGCTACTCCTCCAAGACAGTCCGGTGTCGCTCCACTCATGTTTTGTGACTGTGCTGACCTCTGAACTGAAGACTGCTCTCCGGCCAGCTGCTCTTCTCTTTGCCTCCGCGTCCTCCGTTCGATGAGCTCCTCATCTGTAAACTCTGGCTCGAAACTGTAAGGACACCCATCATATTTAAAGTTCTCGTCCACAACATCTTCATCCGATAGATATTTGTCATTTTGCACAAAACTGCAGCGCTATACATGCCCTGTGTGCTACCATTATACAGATGTCCGCCGCTCGATTTTGGATCTAAATATCTCCCGAAGCACTGTTTGGATCAGGAAAGCCTTCTGGGTGAGTATATTGTTCTACTTCATTCTATAAACAATGTGAAAGCTGTAGAAACTGAACTTATCCTTTAAGCTGGGTACACACGTAAAGATTATTGGGCTGTTTTTGTACCGACTTTCCCCCTTCCCGACCAAGGACGGCAAACGCCAGATTATCTTATGTTAAACATTATCCGATAAGATTATCCTGAGGTCTGAGGTGTGTAGAGTGAACTTATCCAGATAATCAGTGTGCGGAGAAAGCAGACATCAAGTCATGACTCTGTGAATTGTGACGTGGAATAGAATGTAGCCAATCAAGACCAAAGAACACAGAAGCAGGCGTAAATAAAGACAAACACAGATGAGCTTAAACATAAACATAAACTGCGGTGAACCTAAGAAACAGAGGACCATCTCACATGTTCACGAAGTCTCCAGGATTTTCCTACAGTCTTTTGTTTTTGTTAGATCATGTTTGATTACAAGATTTCTCTCTTGGAAGACTAGATTCTAGATTGGTGGATGGACAGAATCGTTATGCATGTGGTGTGCTCTGTTGAGATTATTGGTGCACACCACACACAGTAAGATCAATACTGTTCAATGCCTGATTTTTAATCTTCATATGTGGGTTCTCTAATTGATACAAAATCTCTTCAGATTTAGAAAGTCCTCGTGTGGACCCAACTTTTGAAATATAAGCATGTGATACGACCTTGTGACGCTGTCACCTACTTAAATAATTAAAGAAAAAGAAAGGGAGAAAACTTATACTAAACAGTGAAGATGGTGCCTAAAACGGGATGTTGGAAAAATAAAAATAGATAAATAATAAAAAGTTTTCACATCGTTGTTGAGTTATAATTCTCTGTGCTGTGGATTGGTGAGGAAGGAGGCCAAAACAATAAACTAAACAGAAGTTATTTAAGGAGGATGTGGCGTAGAGGAAGAGGAAGAGGGGGAGACCTGACGTGTGCGGCAGGAACCGAACAGACACGTTAGCGAGGAGTCCTTAAAAATAAATATAAAATAATACCCGGGCAAAAGTTGACTTCTTGTGGGAATACAGAAAAGAAGAACCCTTAGACTGACAAAATAGCCTCTGATCGGTACCGTTAACACTGCGGACTTTCCTGCTGGCCAGCCACCTCTCAGCGCGGACGCTGAGACGCCGACCTGAGACAAAAGACTGCTCCTCAAAAGGATTTTCTTCACCTGGAGACCGGTTGCTGGTGAGATCCACCCTATGTAAAAGCTGGGTTTTTTTTCTGGTATACCAGTGTCTTTTTTTTGGTCGATCGATCGATTCTTTTTGTTTGATAAACTTTACCTTTTTGAGTTGGATTACCGTTTTTTTTTGTACCCGGACAATTCGGAGAAGAGCCGCTGACGCGAGGACTTGATTGGAAAAACTGTTTAAAAGAGCATTTATCACGGACCAATTCGGTTATAACTTTAGAATTCGTTAGGGAAAAATATTATGTTAATTTAGAAACTATAAAAATATGAGTCGAGACTGAAATGTGTATGTAATTTGGTTTTTTTTGTCGTCGTTGGTAGGGAAAAAAAAGCGAAATTTAAAGTGTTTGGAAACTAAGCAGATTAAAGATCCTAACTTTGGTTTAAGAGCAATTCTGATAATTTTTTTTTTACAAGGGTAATTGAGGGATTTTACTAAGTTTGTCTTTAAGTATGTATCATTGATTTCTGATAAGAATCCCTATTTTAGTGACGCCTGCTTGAGAAAAGTTTGAGTGTTACAACCTCTGCCGACAAAATGAGGTTTGGATAGACCTTCCCATTTTGTTCACAGTGATGATGTCGCACAGAGGCAAGCATTTTACAGCTAAAGCGTGACTGAGGAAGTGGCATCAAGCCTCCACTGACTGAAATGTCCCCATTCCTTTTATGATGACTGTGTGTCAAATAGTGTGAAGCAGGGCTGAACGATGGACAAAATTTCATATTTCGATATTCATGCCAGATATCACGATATTGAAATGATGCGATATGACTACGGTTTGGTGAACAACAAGGGAAATCATAAAAATGAAGTTTGTTGTGACTTCCAGAGCTGTACATACAGGGTGAGTGCAGGGGAAATCTATTTAATTTATATCATTGCTTTTTGGATATTAATATTTTGAATGTTCATATCTCGATATAGATACGATAACGATATATCTTTCAGCCCTAGTGTGAAGCAAGAAAAAACATTTTATTCATTAATAAATAATTTAGGCAATGATCTGGAGATACTAGTATTGTTAAGGAGTTATGGTGCATTCCTAACGTAATTGGCTTCTCTCAGACATTTTTTTTCGGGGTGCTGGTTTGGTGGAGTGGTTAGCAACTAGGCGCCCCATGTACTTGCTTCTGCCAGTGCGGGTTTGAATCTAGCCTGTGACCAGTTTGCAGAGTGTCTTCCCCTACTCTCTCACCCCTTTCACAAGCCTATCGACTGTCTCTCTCCTATCAATAAAGGCACAAAAAGCCCCAAAAATACATTTAAAAGAAACATTTTTTTTCTCCGTCTATGTTGATATACAGTCAGTAGCCACAGATAGTTACAGCTGAATCATTTCCAAGAAATGGTTCATTGTTTAGCTTAAATCAGAATTTATGCAATTAAGGTAATTAATAACACATTTCCTTGTGAATATCTGCAGGTATGAGGTCTTGCAGTTCTGTTGGCTGTCTCCTGATAAACGGGCCACAGCAGAGGAAGTCCACCGCTTACTCACCTACCTGCGCATGCAAGGCCAGAAGGACATCGAGGAAGATTTCGAGCAGCGCTGGGATGCCCTCAAGCCAAATCCATCCACTCGCCAGACCACGGTCAGCCACTCGTCCTTCCCCATTTTGGAGCAGTTCGCTGATGACGCCCTGCGACAGGAGATCGATGAAGTCCTCACTGTCACAGAAACAAGCAAAGGTCTCAGCTTTGAATATGTTTGGGAGGCTGCCAAGCACGACCACTACGAAGGCAACCACGGGCGCTCAGGCATGGACACGACGCTCAACTACCACAGCATGTTCTTCCCTGTTTCCAGTGAAGACATCCAGGCACATTTCCCTGATCCTGGAGCCAGAACAGAGCACGCAGAGAGTGGGAATACTCCTTCAGGAATCCATGGGATCTTACCCGTGTTTGATGCACAAAAGCCCTCGAACGGGAATGATTATTACATCCAGCTAGAGGAACAAGGGGAGAGCACTGTCGGGGGAGAAGGAAAGAGAGGGCAAGACTTGGACTTCAGCTCAGGCCGACAAGATTTCGTTGTTCTCCAAGATGTCCGCCTGGACGAGTCAAGCACTGATGCTGACTTTTTCCACCAAAGCATTGACTCTAAGGACTCCTATTTACCAGACAGCCACATCTGGTCCTCCCTTGAGAATGACAGTCCATACCACACAAACATTTTCACAGAAGGTGAGTCCAGACACGAGGACTCACCTTCCTGGGGACAAGGTTTCCTGGAGCTTCCAGAACGAAATGGGAACCCTTTCCATGAAGCTGCATCTTTAGAAGTCCAAGTGGTGGACACAGATAAAAGCTACGGGGGCTCTTTTTTAGGGGGTAGTTCAGGAGTCGCTCAACATGCAGACTCTGTGGAAGTAGAGGAGGAGAAAAATACAGACATGGAGCGGCTTCTGAACACCGAGAAACTGACTGAGAACTTTTTGTTTCTAAAAGAGCAGAACCTAATGAAAGGGGGATCTGGTTTCTCGAGTCCACAGGAGAACTTCCTCTTACCTGGCATGGCCCATGAACCAGAAGAATCATTCAAAATGCGTTCTTGGGACAACCTCGAGAGTTTAGGCAGCTTAAGCATCCCAGATAACTATCTAAAACCCGCAACAAGTAGCACATCTTCACGACAGGAACTTTTAGACTCTCCGAGCCCAAGCTTGGACGAGCCATGCCCGTCTCCAGTAGGAAATCAAACACTGGTGCCTTCCATTACTGTGATCACAGAGGACAACACAAGCATCCAGCTGCCAGTTAGTTCTTCCACTGAAGACCTTGGTCTCCTGCAGTCCTTAGACAGAGGTCTAGACTCTGGTTTTGATTCTACCTCAGAGAGGTTTGAGGTCACCATCAGTCAGACTGATTTTCACAACTCTGCGTTCTCTCAAAGTGCCACCACAGACTCATTGTGCACAGATGCCAAAATCCCCAGCCTTGAAGAAGATGTTGGAACCTCAGATGAGATTCTTCCGCCCTCAGAGACTAATATGCCAGAAACCTCACAAGTCCAAGAGTTGCCCACAGACAACAATCACAATGAAGATCTGACGAGTAATGATCTACTGAGTGAACTAATCGAGGATGCAGATATAGAAATGGAAACCATCCTGTCTGACCATGAAGAACCCTTTATGGACTCTAACGGGACTCTGGGTAGGTCATCTTTGTTAGTCTCTGGACCTTCTTTGGACCAGATCAGTCAGGACAGTTTACTAGAGGACAGCATGACAACAACACTGCCCACCATTGAGAACTCAGCAGAGACCCCAGACTCTTTGGACTCTCTTGATATCCACAGGCTCGCTGAACAAGGAGAGGATTTAACAGCTCAAATGGCCCAGCACAAACTCCAGCCGCCATACAAGATATCAGACAGCGGGTATGAAACGGAGAACCTGGAGTCTCCTGAATGGAACTCTCAGCCAAGCGTGAAAGAGCTCTCCCCGGTGAAGAACGGCCTGAGTGCTGCCAAAGAGGAGGACGAGACAGAAGAGTCCACGTCTGCCGTGAACCTGGTCCCACCTGAGATCGTCATTTCAGAAGTCGAGGGTGCGCTGGATGCTCACAGAGACGATCGCAGCGAGGAGCAGGAAGCAGAGCATGAAGCTCCAGCTGAGGAACCTCTCATGGGGAGTAACTACAGGGACTCTGCCTACTTCTCAGACAATGAATCAGAGCCTGAGAAGAAGGCAGAAGAAGCCTCTGCAGAAGGTTCTGGTGAAGCGTCATGGCTGGGGGACTCGACCGAGCCAGTCAGTGAGGGTCCAGCCCTGGAGGTCAACACGGAGAGGGATAAGGAGGAGTCTTCTGAACTTGCTGAAGCTCTGTCTAACGGACAAACATCCGATCGTCATGTTGGGGACGCAACACCTGTGGCAGGTTTAACAATCACAGAGACATGTGAAGATGGCACGGCAGAGTCCATCGTCAATCACGTTGAAGATGGAAACAATCTGGACGACTTCAAGTTCATCGATTCCCCTGAAGAACCAGATCCATCCGAGGACTCGCTGTTTCCGTTTCCTCCCGCTGCTCCATCGAACGCAGTCCACGCCAAACTAACACGGACCTACGCCAGCGATGGCCACAAAATAAAGGAGCCCGACATGGAGGGGCGGTACCTGGGGAGGCGGGATGGCCCAGCCTTGGACGGACACGAAGACGGCGTGGATGCGGATGAAGAGGACGAGAACAGCGATGACTCTGACGACGATATGCGTGCGTACCAGCTGCACAGCTCCAGCTCGGACAGCGAGGACGATACGGTTCATCCGGTGCCAGTTATCGTGTCAGACGACAGCAGTTCAAAGAACCTGAAGAGCTTACTGAAGCCCACCTCTCTGAACATCAACGCATCTTCACCGCAGTTTCCTGCACGATTCAACGCAGACAACTCCAGACGGGCAGTGTCCTTCTTTGACGATGTCACCGTCTACCTGTTCGACCAGGTAAGGGGCCTATAGCTTGCAAACTGTTGAATGAATGAGTGAATTTTATTTTGAATATTGTGTACAAAGAAATTAGAATACAGAAGTGCTTATATAAAGAAAAAAATAAATTAACTCTACTCATTTAAAAAGGATAGAATTTGAATTCCTACCCCTTATTACTGTTTCTCATGGGTCGTAAAAATATATTCTACCTAAACATCCATGCAAATACATTATCCATATGTGCACTACAAAACATATAGTCCATATAAATGTTTATTTGCATACATACTACGAAATACTTAAACTAAAAATATTTTTAAAAAACATAAGTATCAGTATATACATAGCATACATATACTACATAAACATATATATAAATATAATTTGTACCTTTGCACACATACACATACATAATAACATGTTTATACATATTACATAATACGCATATACATATGATTTCAAGATCTAATATTTGTACACTATACAGCAAATATTAATCAATTTCAACATATCAATTTTATGATTTATTTTTTTATTTCCCCCATCACACTGTTCATGATAAGCAGACAATTTTGGGATGTTGTAACATACAATTCCTACATCTGAAAAATCAACCATACTTGAATCCTGCAGCATTAAATAATTTTTTTTTTTTTTTTTTAACTCATATCAGTTCTTTGAAGTAACCAAACCAATATACAAGGCTCAAAAGAAACAACAAAAATAAGTCATATTTAAGATTTTAATTCACACCCAAAATCTGAATTTCGATTCAAAAGCAATGTCTAATTTTCATCAGTTTATTTTTCATTAAAACTTCATTTATTATTCCCTTTCAATTTTACAGTTCCAGTTTCAATTTATTTCATTGACCATGTGGGTTTTTTCTTTCTTTAAGGGAGGGTACCAACAATTTTTGCCACGTCTGTATAGACACAATCATTTTTCTTCATTTCTGTATCATCATCTGGCTGTTAATTTAGATTTTGAGAGTTATTGTAATTGTTTTTGGTAGGTGTGATTTAAAGTATAATTAAAATATCTTGGTAAAAAAAATAAATCCATCTTGCTGCTGTCCCCTACTTTCAAGACCAGATTAAAAATACTCCTTTTTTTCACTGCTTTTAACTTTTAATTCAAGCTTTCACCTTTTCACCTGCACTCTTATCTTTGTCTTGTAAAGTGTCTTGAGTCTCTGAAAAGGGCTGTATAAATAAAATGTATTATTATTATTTAGGAAACCCCCACAAAGGAGCTGGGCGACCACTCTTCAGGCTCAAACAGCCAGACTCCAGAGCTCAGCAGCCCCGTGTCGACCTCCAGCTACCTGAACCGCTTCACCAACTCTGAGAGCTCCACCGATGAAGAAGGTAGAACTAGAGCCTCTAGAATCTCCCTCTCAGTGTTTTCTCTGTGATCAAACCTCCTGACTCGACCACTTCCTCTCCACAGGTGGTGGTTTCGAGTGGGATGACGACTTCTCCTCCCCTGCATCCAAGACCACGAACTCCTCGGCAGCGTCATGCTTCACCACCCCGCCCACCACGGTCCTGGAGCCCAGCTGGACCAGCTCCTCAAACTACTCCCGCTTCTCCATCTCACCGGCCAGCATCGCCAGCTTCTCGCTCACACATCTCACCGACTCTGACATCGAACAAGGAGGCAAGTCCAGGTCACAGGAGTGTCTTTAGGTCTCATTTGTTCAGTCTTCTAACTTTGCTTCTCTGCTTTCTCTCTTTTAGGGAGCAGTGAAGATGGAGAGAAGGACTAGAGCGATACTTTAGACTCTCTTCTCACACTCTTGTTAATTAATAAACCTTAATCGCACTTTTTGGGAAACGGCTGAATAAAGACAGATGACGCGGCCTGCAGGGGCGAGCCGCGGATGCTTCTCTCAGGCAGACCAGTTCTTCACCTTTATGGGGACAGCCACGAGGACAGTGGCTGCAGACTGACTCAAAGACAGACCAGACCTGAGCCCCCCAGAGGGTCAGACCACTTCACCTCTCCAGCTCCATCAGTGTGTGCGTGATCCCAGTCCAGTGCAGAAAATAAGACAAAATCTCTTTCTAAATGTTTGCTTTAAAGACTCATCCGGCGCATTCCAGGTGTTTGGCTGCTTCTTTTCATCGTGTGTCCAAGTGCACTCCTTTTCCAGGACTTTTGCATCACCAAAAAAAAAAGAAGATTTGACTTTATTTAATCTGGATGAACTCCCACTGGGCTGAAAACTTCTCACATCAGCCAAATAGGAATAAGCTCTCTGACTTTAAACTGACGATCCACGCTTCTTCTCCACCATCGTTCTTTCTCCTTCATGTTGTGCGATTATTTCAGTGGTTGCCTTTTTTTTTTTGGAAGAGTATTTTTCGTTTTCATAAACTCCTTGTCGGGTATTTGCGGAAGTCTCCATGCTGGAGAGAAACGACGTGTTGATTTCTTTTTGTAGCAACTTTGAAGAAAGAAGAGTCGACATTGAGGAAGAGGATGATGGGACGATTGGCGTCCGCAGAGGTGACACGCTGTATGTTCCTTTTATTTGTGAATGAAGGGAACATCTGCAGTACGTAGTTTCATATTTATGAGACGTCTTAGTAATTTGTGCTCAAATATGAGGATTGATTACTGATCCTCACAGAACTGGAAATCAGCGATGGGTCGCACCAGCTATGCATGAGTTTAATCGTAGCCTAGTCTGAACACGGGTGCTTATTTAAGGTGGAATTTCTCTTACATAAACATCATATGGGGGTCAAGTAACTACTGAAGTCTATTTAAACAAGGCATGAGCAGAGACACTTCTGTTTCGAATACCAAGCTATGATCTGACACTTTTTGGGAGCTGAAAATAGATATCTAGTACCTCAGAGCACATTCAGAGGATATCTGGGAGACCTTTAGCCCTGCAGTGTGGATTTATTTGTCTATCATTAGGTTTAAATTTATCAACAGCTGTGTTTATCTGCATCAGTCCAGCCTCTCTCATGGAGATGGGAATTCCAGCAGTTTATTGAGATCGTGCCATTTGACTAAGCTTAGTTTAAAGACTCAGTTCTTCACTTTGCAGGTGGCTCATTTTATACAGCTTTGGCTTTTTCATGTCTGAAAATCTACAAAAATGTGGGAAAAAAGAAAAGAAACCGTCCCATAAACAGGAGCTAACTGAAAATAGTCAGCTCTAAGAAGCAGCTCGTCCACAAACAGCACATCATCACTTGCTTGTAGGGTTGGGTATCAGTTTGCTTTTTTAACATTATCTGGAAGATGTTGATACATTTATAAAGTATCAGTCCCTAACTGGTACTTTGAGAATAGGGATGCACGATAATGTTGCCAATATTAGAATATGCTAACATTTTTTAACTCATCATGACACCAGTATTTTTGGTTAATAGCAAAAAAAGTCTCTTATTAGTGAAAATTGACTCATCTTTTCAGTTTCAGTGTGCCGGTCTGTTTGTGTGAGAAACAGATACATAACAAGGAAAACAAGATTTTACTCTTGGACAAAATGAAGCTCGTGATTTCTAAATGTACCTCGTGGATTTAGCCGATGTGTATGGCTAATATGTTGGGTGCAAATATCAGCAAGAATTTCAGTGTCAGCAGATACAAATATCATATCTGTTATATTGTGCATCCTACTTTAAGTGATAAAAGAGCTTTAAGAAAGTGGAGGGAACGGTTCATTATCTGACACTTTGGCAATGACACTTAAATGAAGCATTGAATTAGCCTCTTTAGGTATTTCAGTAGGAGTTGGATACATGAGCAGTGGCACCACACCAGTCCCAGATTTTGATGCCCATCCCTACATGCTTCTTACTTTTGCCTTTGAGTTCTGGCAGCACTTTCTGCTGGGTTATATTAATAATTAACGGAGAAAAGCTGTTAAATAGAGCCCCCACTATTAGCCACACATTGGCTAGTTGGTATCTAAATGCTCAAAACAGATTTTGACAGGAGACATTTGTAAGGGGTACCAAGTTCAAGAGTGCCAGGTACCAAATAAAAGGACAGTACCCATGGGTACACTGGGAACTCACGGGTACTGTCCCTTAATTTTGATTGGTCCAAAACCAACTTAAGTTTAAAAAGTTTTTGCTGCCAGTTATTAGATTGTTTACAGGGTAACTCAGTAAGTTCTGAACAGACTTTAACATTATTTTTGGGGTTGGTCAGAAATGTACAGTGGCGTATTGCATTCACTTGAAAATAAATAAAAATCCGCCAGTTTTTATGAGATAGTATCTCGTAACAATAGGAATTTATTTATTTTTGATTTTCCTGTTTTTATGAGATACTATCTTGTAAAAACATGTCAATCAGATCCGAATGGGCTTTGCATCGGAACAACCGCAAATTCCTCAGGTGTCTGCGCAATGTGGACAAACTAATAACATCTACACCGCTCAAAGACACAAGTATCTCCCAATGTTTCAAACAGAGCGAGAAATAAAACTGAATAAGGTCTAACATGCGCGACATGTTCCTTACTTTTAAGATTCCTTAGTATCTCATAAAAACAGGAAACTCAAAAATAAATCATTTTCTGTTTTTACATGATAGTATGTCGTAAAAACAGGAAATTCATAAATGAATAAATTCCTGTTTTTAGGAGATAGTATCTCCTAAAAACAGGCAGATTTTATTTATTTCAAGTGAATGCAATATGCCACCGTAGAAATGGGCCAAGAACTAATTCATTTAAATTTTGGGGATCCAGGTTCGGATGTGGTTTCAGGGATTTTTTCCAAGGATTTTTTAACATTCTGAGATCGTCAGACTTTTTGTCAGCTTTCTGAACAGTGTTGGAAAAGCCTTGGTGGATGTTTGTGCTCCTGTTCTGGTTGATCCGTGCAGATTTTTACCTCTGGCTGTAGATGAAGACTTGAGGCTTTAGTTATCTTTCTATTGTTGTAATATGCAAAACTTTCCCTTATCAGAAGATTTTTACATAGTTAAAATGTTCAAAATCAGTATGGCACGAGAGGCAGCACTGTGTCAAACACGTTTATGAAGATAACTATTGAACAAATGAAGTTGAAGCTTCTTCTCTGATGTTATTTTGGTTGATTTCCAGCTTCAGTCTAATGTAGTTTCACCGTGAGGTTTGGTTTGGACTTACCATCAGAACTTAAGGTTGAACTTCTGCATAGCTGGTGCAGAAACTACAGATATGAACCCTTCATAAACCCCTTCATTTCCTGCTCTGAAGTCTGTCCCGAGTGTTCGGGCCGGTTTAGTCACTGGTTTGATCACAGTGCCTGTGATGCTGTAAAGTCAGCCGCACTCTTTCTTATCACTACAGAGCTTCAGATCACACGGTTGGTCCGACTGTGCAAGAAAAGAAGTTGAACATTTTATTTTTTAAATGTCTGAATGAAGCAACGTAATAAGCTGTTTGTAAAAATGAAAAAGTGCAATGGATTTAGTGAATTAGTTTGGATTAGTGTCATAGGAAGGCGAGCGTTTCTTCAGTGATGTGCAGGGACTTAGATCTTCACCGAGAAAACACTAGAACAAAAACACTGCTGCTTTTTTCAGTGTAATGAATCCAGGGGAGGATCAGGGGCGGGCACGAGGAGATGACGGGAGGAGGAACTTCTTTTACACATGAAGCTTTGACTTCCACTTTACCTGCATGGTTTTTGTTCAGAAACATTTCAAATGAATGTGTGTTTGCAGGTTGAAAACAGTGCCAGAGTATAAACGTAACTCTTTACTGGATGCACCTGTCTCATGAAATTAACATGCAATTTTAGTTTTATTTTTTTGAGCACTTAGAAAAAGAAGCAGAAATTTAAAGGAAATGTTGGAAAAGAGGAAAAACAAAATGTAAAAGAAATTAAAGAATTAAGTTGACATGTTTTGAAACAAATTCAAAAAAGCCAAACTGTAAATTAAATTGGAAAAAGTAATTCAGTAAAAAGTAATTAAATTAAAAATGTCCAGATCAATTTAGGAGTTTAGTTGCAAGAAAAATGATGAATAAAAAGTCCAAATGTTAAAATGCATTGAAAGCAAGTATCTAGGATAAAAGTAAAAGCTGTCAGAATTTTAAGAAAAATTACTGAAATACATTAGAGAGCAGAACTGTCTAAATTTGTACAAGACATGAAATTGTGAAAATTGAATCATTTTTTGAATATGAAATATTTGTTTGAAATATGAAAAAAATCAATATGTTAAGAAATAAGGTAGAATTTTAAATATCTTAAATAAAAACAAATCAAGAATTAGAAATGTAGAAATGCCATACAAGTTTATCTTCTTGAAAAATGTTATGTGGAGTTTCAAAAATAATGTTGAATTATGTTATGTCACTTTTTTCATGGATGAGATTGTACTGTTGAGTCAAAATCAACATTTTCTTATTTAATATGAAATTTATTTCTGGAAAAGCTTCAAAATGTAGAGAAGCAGAAGCTGTACATGCATAAAGTACAGTAGAAAAAAATAAAAATGTTAAAACAGTAATAGTACAGTAATAGTTTCCAGATGCAGTGGGAAAAATAAGTGAAACGACGAAAATGTTTCAAAACAAATTCAGAATTTATAAGAGAAAATAAAAATTTGGTTAAATGTATAAAATAGAAGGACAAGCCAAAGAGTTGATCAAAGTTGTGGTTCAGCGTTATTCTTAATATTATTCTGACCATTTCTGCTTTTTTTTGTTTGACTTTTTATCTTTAGTTCAAGCATTGTGTCTTATATTATAACATTTAATTCCAGTCAAGATAAATGTTCCTGTAATCTGAACATTTCTAAACATTTTTTCAATGTTAATGTCTATTAAAAATACATCTCCTCTCTGGGGACTGGATTTTTGTCAAGTCCTGAAATTTTTGTCAGAAACCATCATCAAACAAGAAATCACGCTTTCATATTTAATAAATGACTAAAATGATTTTTAAACTTAGTGATAGTAAGGTAACAAGTTTTCATACAGGGGGGATTTAATGTCAGCAGATGCAGGTATGATTATGAGTCTTCACGTCCCGTCTCCTCCTGTTTTCCTCACTATCACCCGGCCCTGATCCTCTCCATGAACAGAGCTGCCTGCCTTTTTTTTTTACTTTGTGTCAAACCTATTGATCCTGTTTTCGTGGCATTTCCTCCTCCTCATCATCTGGTTCCATTTTCAGTTTTGTTGTTGTAAAATATCATTTAAAGGCTGATCGTCGTCTCTGAGGCTGTCCGGGGGAGTGAGGACAAAAGCTCAGACCAGACTTCATGCACTACGATAAAAACAGTGGTCTAAACTGTAGCTCATACAGTTCCTGATGGTTATTCTCTTTTCAAAGCTGAAGAACAAACTGAATAATCACTCCCTCCCCTCACGCTCAGATCTTCAGACGACGTCGGCCTCAGTTTGAAACCAGCAGCCTCTGCTTCAGTCAGACTTGAACGTTTATTTTTTTGTCTTATTCGACTACAGTATACATTTTGCTTAATCTTGCACATTTGAGAAATGTAACTTAATGTTGAACCGTACTGATGTAAATGTAAATGTTAATTTTTTTCTGTCTGTAAATTTGGGAAATGATGTAACTAGGTATGAGGTTTCATTTTGTAAGTCAAAGCGGAAGTCGTTGATCAGAGGAACATATCACCGTCATCGGCGTGCAGCGGTTAAATTAAGACACAAAAGGAGATGTGAATTCATTCTGTCCTTAAAACAAGAACTTGTAGATTTTAAAAATATTTTTACGTCATATTTATCATGCTTAGTGTAATTGAATGAAATGTTTATAATTACACTGTTTAATATGAAAATAAATGCAAATGAACTTCTAAAGGCTCCGTGATTATTCCACTCATGCTCCAAAGATGTCGTTCATCAATGGGTGACATTCTTTTCATTAATTACCTTCGCCAAGGAGGTTATGTTTTTGGGAGAGTTTGTCCGTCTGTGAACAAAATAACTTTTTTTAAATGTATTTTTTGGGGCATTTTTTGCCTTTAATGATAGGAGAGAGACAGTGGATAGGCTTGTGAAAGTGGGTGAGAGAGTAGGGGTAGACACTCTGCAAACTGGTCACAGGCGGGATTCGAACCTGGACCGGCAGAAGCAAATACATGGGGTGCCTGGTTGCTAACCACGCCGCCAAACCAGCACCCCTGAACAAAATAACTCAAAAAGTAATGGACGGATTTGGATGAAATTTTCAGGAAATGTTCAGCATGGGAAAAGAAGGAACTGATTCGATTTTGGTGTTGATCAGGATCAGCGTCTGGCCGCCATGGCGAAAAATGTGATTTCTGTGAATAACTACTGAACTAAAATAGATGTCATTATGAATCCAGTTGCAAATGGTATGTTTTCATGGTCAAGGAATCTAAATATTTAGATGAAATAAAGGTAGGACTAATATTTATGGTAAAAAAATCACAATACGGGTGAGGACTGTGGCGCTGGTGGAGGTCTGCGCTCTCCAAGTGCTTTCTAGTTATTCTTTAAATCTGCAAGAATTTTAGAAGCAAAGTCAAGTTGTGCTTCTTGTTTTCCAGGGTCAGTTTAGTGACACTGCTCAAGGTGTTCAGGAAGAGTTTTAAGTCTCAAGAATAAACTAAACCCGTTGGCGTGACCTCCGCCAGCACCACAGTCCTCTCCCATATTGTGATTTTTACCATAAATATTACTCCCACCTTTATTTCATCTAAATATTTAGATTCCTTGACCATGAAAACAAACCATTAGCAACTGGTTTCATAATGATATCTATTTTATTTCATTAGTTATTCACAGAAATCACATTTTTCGTCATGGAGGATCCAGACGCTGATCTGGATCAACACCAATATTGAATCAGTTCTTCCTTTTCCCATGCTGAACATTTACTGAAAATTCCATCAAAATCCATCCTTAGCTTTTTGAGTTATTTTGTTCACAGACAGACAAACTCTCCCGAAAACATAACCTCCTTGGCGGAGTTAATTAGCATTGTGCTAAATCCACCATATTTACAGCAATCAGTGAACTCCTGTGACATTAACGTTTAGTAATATGCTCAGTAAGTAACATTAATAAAAGGAAACATGAGAAATTTATGGAAGAGTATTAGGGCCATGTTAGATGGAGAAAATAATTTTGGGGAAGTCAACAAAGTCAGAATTTCAAGAATAAAGTTGAAATGAGCCGTCCCACAACCCCAACCAAGCTCCAGCATCCCTCACATTTTAAGACAGATGTACAAGAAATCTAAAATAAACACTTTGTTTTTCTAAGTTTGTTCTGTTGGCTCTAATCTCACGACAGCTGCCACCCAGGCTACTGCAGGTGGACGTTCTCATGAGGCTTTTTCTTGTTTGGTTTTACGGTGGTTGGCATCCATCATTTTGGAGCATTACCGCCCCATTCAGGCTAGGGCAGGGGTGGGCAACTGGTGGCCCAGGGGCCATATGTGGCCCTTCACCTCGCTCAATTCGGCACACCAGTCATTTTCACAAAAAAACAAAACAACAGATGCTAAATATGATACATCATGAGCAACCAGTACCATATAATGCATAAATCTGGATAGGTGATTAAATATTTACCTAACCTTAGATCACTGGTACGTGCTTTGTTTTAACAAGTCATTTAAGTTCCTACTTAGTTATGATTGTGTCTCTAAAAGTATGAGACATTAAAACATAATTTATAGTATTGGTAAAAATCATATTTGAAAACAATGGTAATGGTAGTATATTTGAGCTTCAAAAACTGGTAAACATTTGTTGTTTTACTGCATTAAAAAGAAGCTTAAATTAGCTTAAAATCTGTGTCATGTTCATTTTGATCATTTTTAATTTTTAATTGTGTTTGAGTTTGAATATTTAAGTGTTGATATAATCCTTGGTTAAGCTTTATCTTTGTATTTTTTCGTTTATTTATATATTTTTCTTTGTTGATCGTGCCAACAAAATGTAACAGTGCGACCCTCGGGTACTTAAGAAAAATGAATGTGGCCCTTTTGGTATCGATAGTTGCCCACCCCTGGGCTAGAGACAGAGTTCAGTTCGGAGAGGCAGAGGAATGTTTTTATTATTATATCATCACACCGGAGATTTATGGGAGAATATTAATACAGGAGGACGGCGGGAGAGAAGATAAAATACGTAAAATACGGTAGTTTCATGGCCAAGATAGGAGACTTGACAGCTATGTGGAGAATGTCAGAGGGACTACCTATACCCCGATCAACATCGGGCTGTGAGCACTAACTAACTTTACATGTTTGTTTTTTTAACTTTACTATGATAATGTTTTGGTGTTTTCTTAGCGCTGACTGAGACATGACTTAGCGTAGTGTAAAACAAAAATGTTGTGCTGAGGGTTTGAAGTTGAATCAGTCTTCTGGTTGTGAATCAGCGGCGCTCGTGCATGTGTAGGAGGTGGGGTGGGAGGGGCTAGGCGGAGCCCTGAGGCGATGCTGCATTCAAATTAATGCTAGTTTTACAAAATTACCGACCCTAGCTTTAACCTTTTACCTATGGCCTCCAAAATCTTAAGTGTTAACCCTTCAATCAAAGAGGACATTTTCATGTTCTTCGATCAAAATCAAAAGGTAACAAAAAGATGGGTTCATATCCAAGGGATTAAACTGAGGCTCCATGACCTCAACCCTTGACCTCCAAAATCTATCAAGGGATGATCATGAAGCACTGCGACCTTTTTGACCTTTGACTTTCTGATATCCTATTGTGAAGATGGAGAAGAAGTTTGTGCCAGGTGATCAGCTTCTCTCCTACGACTCTCAAAATCAAACACTGTGGTCTTGAGTGGAAACTTGTTCAGAGAGAGTTCCTGAAAGGTGATGCACTCACATTCACACTCAATATCTAATGACCTCATTCTTTGGTCAAAGTTTGAAGAGAATTCCCTGCAGTATTCTTAAGGTATCATGCTCACATCAAACTGACATGAGACTTCATGACCTTAACCTTTGAACCTTCAAATCCAATGAGTAGGGATGTCCCGATCCAATGTTGATATCGGATATCAGTCCAATATCAGCAAAATAACAAATATCAGATTAAATCGTCCTGCAATCAAAATCTCAGATATAGGCACTCTGATACAAGCAGTCCATTCTAATTTTTTTAATTTATTGATTTTATTTGTAGAATATGCTTATGTTAAAGTTAAACACGGTGGTTATTTTGCATTTTAAAAATACAGTAAAATACCAAATAAAGGCCTGGTTCCAATTAATTGTCCGGTCCCAAATAAACGCTGGGAAATCGGAAATCCCAACCTCCCAGTACAACTGGAACGCACCATTAGACCCAGACCAGCAGCATGTGTATGGTTTATGCCTGGTTGCTTACTGCAAACCAGCACCTCATTCATGTGTACATTTGATATCTAAAATATGACTTTCAATGAAAAGGAGTGCAGTTCTTTTCTGGATGTAAATGACTTTGGCTTTCGCTCAAGCTCTACCTGTCACATATATTCACACATTCTGCATTCTTCAGAAAATCAAGGCACCTCTTTAGCATCTAAGGTGAATTAGAGGAAAAGCCATTCTGCAGTTTTGCCTTCCACATGTATAGCGCAAAATCATACCAAATGTATCTTAAGATGTTTTACAAAAAAGTGGTCAATGCCACACTTTTCATTTGAATTTTTTTAATTTATCGATTTTTTTATTTACTGATTTTATTTGTGGAATATGCTTAGGTTGAAGTTAAACACGGTGGTTATTTTGCATTTTAAAAATACAGTACAATACAGGCCATTATTTGGTATTTTAAAAATACAGTAAAATACCAAATAAAGGCCTGGTTCCAATCAATCACCTGGTCCCAAATCAACGCTGGGTGTAGCAGCACATTTTGACAAATAGACGCCTGTTCCAAATAGACGGCTGGTGTAATTTATTCAGCACAGCCTACGGTCGAAGTTTACAGAACACACATGGGAACGCTGAGCTCACAACTGACAGCTGACACTTGAAAAGAAACATGATCAGACTAAACCTTAGCAGTCCAGATGGTTTATTTGTCTCTTGAAATGTCCTGGCGGCTCGCTTCTTCTCCCTTTGTATGTCAACAAATGCAGGTTAGTGTGCGGCGCTCTGTTTTATGACAGTGCATTTACTCTAAATGTCCACAGAGGGAACTAGAGAGCAGAAAGTTAGAATCTTACATATTAGGGCTTTACAAATTTAAAGATGATGTTGCCACTGCTGCTGCATATTTTTTGCCCTTAACTAACGTCAGAAATACGACCTTAACTACCAGTCGTTCCTTACCAGTTTTTAGAGAGTGCTGAGTTGAAAGAAAAAGATGAGTATAACTACAGTACTGTAATCTTGCCTTGAAAATGTACAGGTGTTATTCATACTGGTGTAAATAAATAATTTGATTACATTTACCATATATTTTCATTTTTAGCTAAGCAAGATTTTTGTGCAAAAGGAATTACACACCTGTCCCAAAATAAAGGCCTGGTCTGTTCAGCGAAAGAAACAAATAAATGCCCGACTTTTATTTGGTATTTTAAGGTATGTTTTTTTTTTTTTTTTACTGGGTTTATTGAGGTTACTTTTCAGGGTCTTTCAATTTATTTTTCTTTTTTTAAATTGTACTATATTCTTATGTTTAAGGTTAAAGTGCATCGAACACATTGGTTAATAACAAATGGGTCAGTTTTTCTAATACCTACTACTGCTGACTACTGTTCTCTTGTTCTGTTTGAGTAATCTCACTTGATTAAGCCTTTTCTTACAGTCCATACTACAAAATAAGTAATAAAAGTGATATCGGTATCGGCCAATATGCAAAGCTGCAATAACGGTATCGTATTGGAGATGAAAAGTTGTATTGGGACACCCCTACCAAAAAAGCTACTTGTATGAAAACTGATCTTCATGAATGTTCATCTGTGCTCAAACTGCTGTTATTTTCACCCCTGGTCTATCTGATGACATAAATGTGCCACAGCAGGTTTGTTTCAGACTTTATTTCACATTTCAATGCCCTCAGAAGAAGAACGTGGAGCTCAGATGAGCTCTGACCCGTCAACAGTCACAGTCGTCTCGTGGTGGATGGACAAAACAGCAACAGGAAGAGCTTTCTTTATTGCAGGCGGTTAGAGAGGTGTTGTCTGGAAATACAGACGTGGTTTTCCATCTCTGTCCTTCACATTGCTCATAAATAAGGAGGAGTTCATTTTGTACAGGATGAAGATCTCATGTTGTGCCGTAGATTTTGAGAAAACCTTCATCAGAAGAATCATCGCTGCAGTTTGGGCCAAAAAAAAACACTTCATTTCAAACAGACAACAGGCCAAAACAGATGAAGAAAGAAAATGTAACAAATCCATGACAGAAATAAATACATTAATAAATAAATTCACATGCAAATGTCCGACAGGCAAAACAAACAAAACGAGATTCTAGAGACGAACAGTTGAGGCCATGAACATAAATTCAGAAACACTGCGCTGACAGAGTCGGCCTGCTGCTGTGAAACATCTTCACTGACGTGTGAACAGCCTGTTAGCAAAACAAGTCCAAGGAAAACAGGTCGCCTGAATATTAAGAACTGAAATGATTTTGATTCATCATTGATGTGCAGAGGTCTGTGCCAGTCTTTTGCCAAGAGCGAAGCACATGCTGCCAACATGGAGGAGATAAGTGCCAATCTGTCAGAGGACTTTGTAGCCAAGAAAATGCTGTCTCTGCTGTTCGGACACATTTTGGGTTCTGTGCAGAGCACATCAGGCTGAAAGAAGTTAAAGGTGTAGTGTGTAGAGTTGGCAGCATTTCACTGAACAGAAAAGTAAATATTGGACATAACGTTTCTATTGGTATGTAAAGTCTGTTGAGATAGGTGTACGATCATCCCCATGAAACTTTAGTTTTCTTTTTATTAAGTTAGAAAAAGCTTTTTATATCTATGTAGCCCGGGTCTTCTCTTTGGAGGCTGACATAACAATTGGCCATGTTGTCTACGGGTGGGTTTTGGGGACAAAAAGAGCAAAACGAGATTTTTGAATACAAGTCCGGCCGCCGGTCCTGAACTCTACCTGGATGGCATGTGGCATCTTAACTGACCTTTAATCTCTTAAAATAATAGTTAGGGCAGTATGTTAAGAAAGTACCATTACCATTTTTGTAATTGATGAAATCTCTCAAACATTATAATTATTAGTATTATTTTGGTGGTTGTTGCTTGTTGTTGTTGAATCAAAAGAATTTGAGACCAGCAGTGTTGATGACGGCTGTTTTATTATAATATTTTTGTTGTTACGAATTATGTTGATCATTGTGTTGTTGTTGTTTTGTTGTTTTTGAAATATTTAGTGTATTAAGTGTCTAAAAAGGGGCAGATAATATAAGATTGTTCTTCTTTCTGTTCCTTTTCATTCAATTATACACTTATATGCTTGTATGAAAATGTTTTATTTCAGATGTATGAATGAAATAAATAAAACACTAACACTAACTAATAGTTACAAATATGAATAAAAAACCCTCACCTGGTAACTGTTGTCAATGATGCCCTGTTAACGATCCTTTTTGGTCTTCACCGGCTCTCGTCACTTAGTCATGTAAAGGACGAGCTTATTCCAAAAGCTGAACACTAGATGTCGCTATGATGCCAATTTCCACACACTGCCCCTTTAAAGGATAAGTTCAGTTTCTACAGCTTTCACATTGTTTATAGAATTAAGTAGAACAATATACTCACCCAGAAGGCTTTCCTCATCCAAACAGTGCTTCAGGAGATATTTAGATCCAAAATCGAGTGGCGGACATCCGTATAATGGTAGCACACGGGGCATGTATAGCGCCGCTCCTAAAACTGCATTAATCGTCCAAGAACCCATTAGTTTCACCAATATTTCATCATGATCCACTTGGGCTACTCCTCCATTACAGTCCTGTGACTGCGCTGACCTCTGAACTGAAGAAGAAGAAGGTTTGCCTCCGTGCATGCGCAGTACGGCTCATTGTTTCAGGGGAAACAATGAGCGCCTTTCTTCTTCCAGTTTTGTGCAAAATGGACGAATATCTATCGGATGAAGATGTTGTGGAGGAGAACTTTGAATATGATGGGTGTCCTTACAGTTTCGAGCCAGAGTATACAGATGAGGAGCTCATCGAAAGGAGGACGCGTACTGGGCATGCGCGGAGGCATAGGTTCTTCTTCTTCAGTTCAGAGGTCAGCACAGTCACAAAGACATGTCTGGAGTGACACAGACTGTAATGGAGGAGTAGCCCGAGCGGACCGTGATGAAATATTGGTGAAACTAATGATTTTTTAGACGATTAATGCAGTTTTAGGAGCGGCGCTATGCATGCCCAGTGTGCTACCATTATACGGATGTCCGCCGCTCGATTTTGGATCTAAATATCTCCCGAAGCACTGTTTGGATCAGGAAAGCTCTCTGGGTGAATATATGGTTCTACTTCATTCTATAAACAATGTGAAAGCTGTAGAAACCGAACTTATCCTTTAAGTGTAAACACTGCAAGAAGACAGTTTCGAAGACTGTTGGTAACACCAACAGTTTGTTCCACCATAGCATAAATAATTGTTCATTAATCGTAGCCGCGATAAAAGCTTCAATCAATCGTGCTACTGAGATTAGGTAATATCGCCCAGCCCTATCACATACTGTAAACTAGCAGCAGTCTATTCTCATATTATCTATTCTGTATCCCTTCAGCCTCACAGGAAGTGGAGATTATCACAGCTGTCATTGAGTGAGAGGCGGGAAACACCAATCACAGGGCCACACTGAAAAGTGCTGTCAAAATAAACCCTGCAGTACTGAAATAATCAAAAACCTCTGCACATCAAAAAATGATGAGGCAAAATTAGCTAAAGTTAAGCATTTAAGGTTTTTGAAAACAGAGTTTACCGTCTACTTCTTTTGCCAACAGGGCGGCGACATCACAGAGTCAGAGCAGTGTCTGTTAATTTATGTCTATGTAGAGGCTACAGTGGGATGGTGAGTTTAGTTTGGTAGTCGAGCCTTAGCCCTTAGTCAGAGTCCCACCTGCTCCAATTTCACAGATTATTGTTTGTTGTAATAAAAGCTATTGCTAGGTCCAAAAACAGCCTGGTTAGAGCAAACACATGCACTCCAGTTTCACGTTAGACCTCAGAAAAACACCCGACCTAAACGCTTTTGTGCTCACGTCTCTTTAAAGCCATCAGTGCATATCGACCTGAAGAAACAATCATCCATCGATCAGATCCAACAGTCAGATTGTGCATTCCCTTCATGAGGAGGGATGTAAGGGCCTGTGGGAGCTCACAAACATCTGATCCAGGCACAAACAGGGCAGGAGGAGGAGGAAGAGGAGGAGGGAGAGGAGTGGTGGGAGGAGGTGCTACACTCCCACAGCATTCCCGTTCACTGTAGCAGGAGGCCGAGGAGGCAGCGGGCTGCGAGGAGCTCCTCCAGGAGGGAGGTGGGGGACCCGAGGAGCCTCTGCGGAGTTTCCTCTCACGCTGACGTGCTCCCAGCCGCCCTGGAGAACGAAGACAGAAGACTGTGAGCTCTTAGAGGAGAATCATCTGGACCCACCATAGAACTGATATTATTGATACCAAAGCTGTTTTCTACTGATCCGATTTTCATTGGTTCAAGAAAGTTTTTACTAAAAGTTTCTGGTGTTTCCATCCTTGCTTAAAACGAATGTTAACATAGATTTATATTTTCACCTAAGTAATGGTTCTGTTTTTGCCAGCGTTTGTTTGGTTGTTTGTTAGCAAGATAAAGCAAAAACTACTGGACCCTTATTACTGAAATTTTAGGAGATGTTGGTAACGGTCCAACTTCATGTTTTGATTCTGGTGGTGCTGTATGTATTTGTCTGGGTGTAAAAGAAATCTCAAATTTTCAAAATTGAAAAAAAATATATCTCTGCTATTTTTGCATCCAATTTTACCAGATAATCTGGGATTCATACCTCTATCATCAAGTTAAATTTCATCTAGATCCGAACCAGATTGACATCACAAAAACACTGAACTTTTTAATGGGAAATCCCATTGACAACATTCAATACTTCATATAAAATTTAAATACTAAGTGATGTTCCCAAAACTTGTTGTGTTCATACAGGATAACAACCTCCATATATGTGCTGAGTTTGGCCTAGATCCTGGTTCTGGTCTGGATCTGGTGATCCAGACTTGTGTCTTTTACAGGGTTTGTGGAAAAGCCACTGCCATAACTGAGCTGCTTGGTGGAGGTCTGTGCTCTCTGAGTGCTTTTCCAACTCTTTATTGATCCTATAAAGTTGTTCCTGAAAAGTTGTTGGTGTTTCAATCCTCGCTGGAAACTATTTTAACCCCAGGTTTAGGTTTTACAGTCATCTTTTTGCTTATTTTATTTCTAAATGCACTTCAAATCCTATTGTTTTTGTTTTTTAATCTATAAAGCTCTGATAGCATGAATGGTCCACAAATGAAGTTCCCTTGCCTCCTTCTTAGAACATCAACAAAACAAAAATTGTGAAAACTCACTGTTACCTCTGCCAAAGAGGTTAATTTATTGCTGGTGTCTGTTTGTTTGTTTCTCTGTTGGCAACATCACTCAAAAAATTATAGATGGATTATGATGAGATATTCAGGATATGTCTGGATCGGGACAAGGAACAAATGATTAGATTTTGGGGGTGATCTGGATCAGCAGAAAACCGCCTTGACGTAAAATGTGATTTTCCTGAATAACTACTGACCTAAAATAGATATCACTATGAACCCAATGGCTAATGGTATGTTTTCATGGTCAAGGAATCTAAATATTTAGATCAAATAAAGAAAGGACTAGTATTTATGGTGAAAATCACAATATGGGTGAGGACTGTGGGGCTGCTGGAGGTCTGTGCTTTGCTAGTTTTTTTCTATCATGCAAATGAAACCCAGAAGAGGTACAATCGTTTACAATAAGTGACTCACTCCTATTCCATAGTCCCATGTGTGGCCCTTAGGCTGCATCGGCCCCACCCCCAGTCTGTGACAGACCGCCCCGGGGGTCTCAGATGTGAACCCTGGAACTCCGTCTGCTATGATCCAGACCTGCAGAATACAGAACAGAGATCTCTGTCAGCTCTGGCAGACTTCTCATCTCTTGCCAGTTTGAGTCTGGGGTGTTTCCGACCTGGTCCAGGGGTCCCACAGAAACTTTGGTGACGTTGCTGGAGATGAGCTCCCAGGCCGAGCCCTGGGGGTAGCTGGGTGTGAGCCCCTGTCTGAACCACAGGTTACCTCCACGAGGACACAAACAGAGAGAAGTGAGTCCAAATCCAGTCATACAATGAAGAGAGCAAAGCAGTTAGTTGGACTCACTGTTCTCATCCACAGCAAACACAGACGTCCTCCCCACAGAGAGCTGCCTGAGGGTCTGTCTGGGCGGGGACGGGATGTGGTACCAACACTCTCCTGTGGAGGGACAACAGAGCTTTATGCTTCTTTATCTCACTGCTGTGGATCCAGCAGAGGATTCAGATTAATCTATGGATGTAATAGGTGACATGATGCATTAGCTCTGCAGCTTGTGTGATTTTCTGGTTTGTTACTTATTTACAAAGTAATCTATTACTTAACCTTTTGGTGTCTGAGTCTATTTTTTAGGTTACTAAAATGGATATCTCTGCGACCACAAGGTCTATTGGAATACTGTTGGTATCCCAGTGAAGGGGACACATGAGATCTGTTGAGATGTGTTGATATCAGTATATGTGATATGAGTGAAGAGTAAATGAAGATGGTCCACAGCAAAAAAAAACTGTAACTGCACCTTTAAAAAAAGCATTTTCAGAATGAATATGAAAATGAAATTGGTGTAAAACGGCGTGGGTGGGTCGACACAGAGGAGCTGGTCAAAGTTTGATATGTTGTTATTCATTCAGCTGTTATTTGAGTTATGTTTAGGGCCTCTAAAAAAGGTTTATATCATGTTTTTGCCCAGGTTTTGCTGTTTAATTTGATGTATAGCATCTCTATTTTGGGTCATCATTTGCACCTTATCTTTCCCTGTGTTTGTGACTGCCTCTCAAAGTCCCTCAATTGGAGGTTAAAAAATAGTTTCACCTTCCTAGAATCCCTAAAAAATTTCAAGAAAACAATTTTAAGAGATGACAGTGTTTACTTAGTGTGAAATCCCTATTGTTAAATGTTAAGACAACAAGAACTAGAACAAGAGTTCATTGAAGCTTAAGTTGGGGATCTCATCCTTTAAAGGAAATACCAACTTTTTTCTTTTGACATCTTGTCTCACTCCAGAGTTCATGACAAGCAGATAGATGCCATTCTTTTGACTCTGCAAGCAGCAACAAGGAAGAGACAAGTAGAGCTCACCCAACGCTAATTAGCCTAGCTCAAACACTGGGAGTCAATGGGAAGTGTTAGCCTGGCTTTACCTACAGTCATCAGATTTAAGAAAAGTGCAAACATCAGTTACCTAGTGCAAACCTCTATGGAAATGGGTCAACAAAACAAAGCCTCTGTTAATGAGTAGAAGGTTATATAAAGATAATAGGATGATAGGAGATAATGTAACAGAACACGGAAAAAAAAAACAAAACAAAACGCATCAAGCACTGAGTTACTGAGGACTTTATTTTTTAGCAGTTTGTCGTTTATGTTGTCATATCAGTTTTTCTGGTTATTTGGCTGCAGTTTTAGATTTTGGGTCATAAAGATAATCCATCCATACTCCATCTGGCATTTGGCAAAGAGGTGGGGTACACCCTTGACCCTTGACCAGTCAGCAGCCAATCACAGGGCCACAAACAGAGACAGACAACCATTCATGCACAAACTCACTCTAAAGGCATTTTATAGTTTGTATGTGGAATGAAACCATCAGCCTTCTCCCTGTGAGGCAGAGCTTTCTGCACCACTTCCTCAAAGATAATAAAGTTTAATTCACTTTATCCATGATCACATCTGTGACAGACCTGCAGGGTTTTGTGGAGAAACAGATCCTCTGTAGAACACCGCTCCATCTTTAGCGATAGCCCACACCTGGTTGGCTCCACCGATGGAGATGGACTTAAAGGGCTGATCAGTGCCAACGTGGAGCCAGGAGCTGCCCTGTGAGACCAGATGGAGCAAAGTTATGGAAAAGTTTGTTGTTGTCGTCTCTGGTTTTGTCTTGTTTGCTACTCTGGACGAACTGCTGCTGTGGACCTACAAAGCTTTAACTACAACAACTGAAAATATCTGCCCTTTTTAGCCCCATGCTATTATCATTATCACATAGGTAGCCACGACTACCAACATCAGTCGCCTCTGTCTGTAATCATTACAGGTGTCAATATTCATATTTGTCCACTCTTTATATATACCAGACACCACCATTATAACTAGCTTTACAACAATACAGAGAGGAAAACAATTTGAAAAAGATGCCACATCCTAAAGGGCAAACTTTGAATATTTTTATTTTTATTATATCAAAAAGAGAAATGTAATGAGGACAAATTTATGGTCGGGGTATCCATAGCTGTATTGTTCTTATGAATTTTTAGTTTATTCCTTTTGCCTCTCTATCTTTCTACATCTCTCTTAAATAAAGAAAAAATAAATATATGTTGATGTAATATCCCAAAAGTGGAGGACCAACAGACTCAGAAACTCTTTTGTCCCTCAGGCCATCAGACTGTACAGCTCATCACTCAGGGGGAGGAGGAGTAACAGGAGGACTGAGGAAGGAGCAGGAGCCATATTCAGTTTTATTTGTATTTATTTTTTGTGTATATCTGCAAATAGTTTTTACTTTTTTCATCCTGTGTTCTTTTATACCTGCGCACTAGACAATGCTGCTAGAATCGTACGGCCCTTTTCCATTAGCCCCAATCGCCTGCCCAACGGGATGCAGTGTAGATGTAAACAGCTGAGCAGCACTGCAGTGACGTCACTTTGAGCGCGACACAACAATCTGTGGCTTTTTGTCACAAACCGAGTAAAAAAGGAAAGCAGAAGAAGGCTGCAGGTGGTAAGAAGAAATACCCCTTGAGAAGCACAGGAGTTTTGGAAGCTATACAACCGAATGAAGCCGAGGATGAGAGCAATCGAGCTGCAAAGAAAAGACGTATGAGGGTAAGCTAATGGAAGCTGCCGCTAGCATGCTAGGTCGTCGCGGTCATGACTCATCGATGACGACATTGTCTGACCAATCAGTAATTTTAGTATCGACTCAGCTGGCTTAGAACCAGAGTGGAGTAGGTACCAAAACTAGCTTGTTTTAGGAGGTACCGGGCTAGTGGAAACATGCTGCAAATCGAGTAGGGCCGAGTAGAGTAGGGCCAAGGCGTGCTAGTGGAAAAGGGCCATTAATGTCCTAGAAAGAGTCCTACCAGGGGATTAATAAAGTTCAGTCTAATCTAATCTAATCTAAAAATATGATGAAATTAAAATGAAGAGTGTGGCATTGACCATTCTTTTGTAAAACACCTTCAGATACATTTGGTATGATTTTGCGCTATACAGGTGGAGAGCAAAACTGCAGAATGGCTTTTCCTCTAATTCACCTTAGATGCCAAAGAGGTGCCTTGATTTTCTGAAGAATGCAGAACATGTGAATATATGTGACATGTAGAGCTTGAGCAAAAGCCAAATTCATTTACATCAAGAAAAGAACTCCACTCCTTTTCATTGAAAGTCATATTTTAGTATCAAATGTACATATGAATGGGGTGCTGGTTTGCAGTAAGCAACCAGGCATACACCATATACTTGCTGCTGGTCTGGGTCTAATGGTGCGTTCCAGTTGTACTAAGAGGTCGGGATTTCCGAGTTCCGAGTCGGAAATTTCAACTGGAATGCTCCCAGAGGTTGGAATTTCCTACTGGGAACTCGGGGAACCTCACCACCTCCGAGTTGACAATCGAAGATGGCTGCCCCCAGTGTAAACAGTTATTAAGCTCCTGTAATAATCCATTTATTAGCACTTCTGACGAGTGTGTCTTGCACTAAATTAGCCGTATACACTGGTATTTATGGAAATGCTGCCATGGTGTTATTTACACTCTTCAGGTGGTACTTGTGAACAGCAACACAGGGCGTGCTAACAACGGCTAACAATAGCCTGCTGGATTGGCATGTTTTTTTTCAACTTTGTAAGTGTAACGCTAGAAACTCGGAGATGATGTCACTCCCACTTTTCTCTTCCCAGTTTTGAGGTTAATGGAATGCAGCACAAATCCAGCCTGTGGCCTGTGTGCAGGGTGTCTTCACCTCCTCTCTCTGAGGGATATAAAGATAATTAAAGAATTTTAACATTTCAGGTATTTCATCCTCCTCACCGCGGGGTTTTCTGGGCTCACACCCAGTCGACACAGGACGTCTCCTTTATCGCTGAGGGCCCAGACGGGGATGTGCTCCATCCTGCTCTGAGCCAAGCACGGCATCACAGAGATGTCACTCAGAGGGATGGGCGGGACCTGCAGCCACGGGCCTCTCAGTGTGATCTTACACTTCCTGTGAACAGAAAAAGACATTTACATGAACAGAATACAGAAAACATTTGTATTAGAACACTGTTAAATAAGAGAAGGGGATATAATTTACAGGGAGTGCTTATGCTTAAAATAAGAACAGTTAGAAAACATACTAAATACAGATGTGTTGAGATTAGTGATGAATTAAAGTGATGTAAAATTCTCTGAAGTTTAGAAAAACTTTGGAGCATGAATTAATTAATGTTTAAAACAGGGCTGGGCAACTGGCAGTCCGGGTCCCACACGTGGCCCCCCACATCACACAATGCAGCCTGGCAGTCATTTCCAAAAATCTATAAATATGACTAAACCCAGACATATAATTGAAGTAAACAGGTATAGTCTAGATTGAGAATTAACTTTGCTATAATAGTGTCTCTCAATCCCTGTCATAATACATTAGAACATTATTTCAAGTATTACTCAATACTGTATTTAGAAAATGGCAGCAGTCACATATTTGTGCTTTAAAAATTGCAAAACATTGATCTAAAAATTGCTCAACGAGTTTAATTTTGTGCATATTGTCTAAATTAGCTTGGAAGTAATTATCAAGTTCACGTAACTATGCATTATAACTTGTGTTTGTGTAATGATGTATGATTATTGGTATGTTATTTAATGATTACTTGCTATCTGCATATTTTGTTTATCAAACATTATTTCTTCCATCAACAGTATCTAAAAACTTGCCACAATGCGGTTCTCAGGCTGGGACAAACAGTTTTACGTGGACCTCTTGGTAATTAAGGCTGCCCATCCCTGGTTTAAAAGGTAGGTACAGTATTATGATTTAAAAAAGGATTTATAATGTTTTTTCATTACATGTCAAGTTTTTCGATTGTACAGGAAAGGCAAAAATAAGCCACAAGCTTCTGCTGATATATTTTTTTGATATTGACAAGTTTGTGTTAAATTTTTTTCTTGTTGTTTGTTCTTTACCTTTATGTAACTGAAATAAAAAAAACACTTGAGAGAATCAGCTTGTTACATATTGAGAGTGTACGATATAATGTATCTCTGAATTCTGAAACCTTTTATAAAATGTGGCAACTGTTTTTGTCTTATTCATCAAAGATGATTTAAGACACTGGCATTGTGTATGCTGTGATAGCAGGTACTAACAGTTAGCACTGCTTTTACTTGTGCATTTATTATTATGCTGTTATTATTACTATTATCATCATTCTTTTCTTTATTATTATATATATTTATATATAAATAATATATATTTATATTTTTTTCATTTATTGTCTTATTATTAGAGAGTTTTATATATTTGTGTTTACTTTATCTTCTTGTCTTGTTTGAAGTATAATGTTCTCTTTCTTACTGTAAAACTGAAAGTGTTTAAATCAAATATTTTTTAAAGAAGGAGAGGAATCTGCAGATGTGAAGCTGCGAGGCTCACCTGGTCCATCTTCGACGCCTCACAAAATCTTTCATGGTTTTGTGGCCGTGAAACGTCCTGTACAGAAGAGACAGTTTGGCCTCTACTTTTCATATTTCATTTCTTTTATTGTTTTCTTAAATAACATTTGTAGTTACATACACGGGGAAGTCTGCGGCGTACTGCCAGCCCTCTTTGTCCGCCCCTCCTGGGACGCTGAAGTCCACCGCCCACTCTGAAACCTACACACACATTTTGGTTCTGATCAAACAGCTCAGTGTGACTTCAGAAGTTCAGAAATGTCTGCAGGAGGACTTTTTAAAGCTTAAACACGTACCCATGACCACTGAGGAGAGGGCGGGTGTGTGCTTCCTTTGGTGCACTCCTTCAGGCCGCTCTCATCGCTCCACATGGGACGGTCCGTGGGGAGTCCTCTGGAGACAGAAACCACACGTTTACATCCAAAAGAAGAAAATCAAGTCCTGACTGTCTTCAAACATCAGCAGTCCATCCATCCATCATCTGTGCTGCTTATCCCCTCTGGGGTCACGAGGGCCTATCCCAGCTGAACCTGGGTGATTGACACCCTGAGCTGGCCAATCACAGGGCCACATAGAGAGACAGACAAGCATTCCCGCTCACACTCAGACCTAAGGGCGATCTGGAGTCACCACTCAACTAACTCAGCATGTTTTTGGTCTGGGAGGAAGGAGTGCCTGACAGAACCAATCACAACAGAGCTTATTGTTCTTACTTGTCGGTGTATCCTGTCATCGGGTTCCATCTTTGATTCTCGTACACGTGAACACTCCTGGCGTCGGTCTGCTGGTGCAGCTCAGCAGCGCCTCCTGCAGAAACACACACTGAGGAGGTGAAGCCACAGGACTGTGGGCACATGCATGTGAATCATGACTATAGACGAGTCTCTCAGTTACAGCTATGGGCTGTTCGCAAGAAGATTAGCACTGATTGGAAAATACATGTAAAGCAAAACAGCAATGCAGAGAAAGAAACTTAGTTTGATTAATTACAAATCATGCAATTAACAATTAAAATCAATCCTTTAAAGGCACTGCTGTTGTCTCTATATTTACTAAATAACTTTTAATCTGTACATATTTGTTGCATAAAAACATCACTGAATATACTCTTTTAACAAAATAAAAATAACTCAGTTATCTTCACTGTTTCTTGGAAAATGCATTGATGATAACTTTATATCATGCAATAACTAATTATTAAAACTCTTCATTAAGATAAAATAACTACTGTTGAGATTATATCAATATAAAAGAAAGGGTAATTATCTTTTAATGTCTTTTGAATAAGGAATGAATTCAAATAAATATTCGTAGTTCCATTCCACTTTTGGATATGTGGAGTAAATAATTTGCATTTGCAATTGGTATTTGTTTATTTTTTTATGCTTTTAATTTTGTGAAATACAATTGGCTGTGTGATTTTTTTTGCTTTATTTGGACACACTTGGAATAGGCTGGAATTTAATTTAATTTAAATCAATTTAAGAACAAATGTGGACTTATCAAATTATTATTTAAATACAATTACCCATATAAACCCCGCAAAAATGGCATTTATAAAAACAATAATAAATAAAGCATAGGGATGCACGATATTATCAGTAATATATCAGTATCATCAGGTAGTTGCCTCAAAACCTCAAAAACTTGTTGCAAATATTTTATCCTATAAAATATCATTAAGTTTGGAGAAGTTTGCATATTTTTATGTTGGCCCTGAAGTGCAAACCACAACAGCAAAGAACTAAACACAACAGCAAAGAACTAAACACAACAGCAAAGACCTAAACACAACAGCAAAGACCTAAACACAACAGCAAAGAACTAAACACAATGACATTACGCCACCAAAAGAGGGAGGTTCCTGTGGACCACATCAGTCATCGCTGATTGGACGACGGTGTGTGAGGAGAAAGAAGAAGGGCTTGATTCTGCCCATAGCATGTTCGGCTAAGAATAGAAACATCATGAACATAACAGCCAAAAAAACTCTTAAGGCAGGGGCCTCAAACTTTAGGACAATATCTTGTACTCCCTTGTGGCAGGGGTCTGCCTCATTTCAATCAACAGAGCCATTTTCCATCCTTGTTCTGAAGAACTCACTAATGCACGAGTTATTTCAGAATGCTTCCTTGCCATTGACAAGTTTTGCAGTTTTTCCATGTTTTTATTGAGCTTTGGTAGTTGGCACTCTTACGTGGAGAAGTTCTGCTCTCCTGTGATTTGAAACAAACAGACCCCTCACTGGAGGAATACAGAGCCGAGATGCAAGGAGACGGAAGAAGAAGAGAGACAAAAAGCACTGACGTTGTGCAAAATCTAAACCTAAACGGATGATCCTGTTCATTTAACTTTTAAATTTGTGATGTTTTGGTCCCTTGTTTGCTCATCCAAAGGATTTATTAGAATATTATCTAAATAACCGGATTTACTGTAAAAGCCTTTCTGTGTCCATTTGAGAGAGGACAGCCTGCAAGTAGAAGGGTTTTATTAAAGAAGATAAAATTAAATTTATCAATGGATAACATCAATACAAGTTTATGAAATGGACAGCTACACTTATATTTACAGATGTATTGATAACATGACATGAAGTGCTCGTTAGCCTCTCCCCTCTGAGCTCCTAAAACCTAGAGTAAGGTGAAGCAGGGCCGTGATAAAACAGACAGGTGGACTGGAGAGCTAACTTGACGGTGTATACATCAGGAAAAAATGTGGCAAAAATGTCTTCATGTGTTCAGAGACCCTGAGCCGACAGACTTTCATACATTTTTATTTACTCTGTTGTGCTGTATCAAGTACATATTAGCTCTTCTCTCAGGATCTTGACATACTATCCTGTCATCTTAGCACAGAAATTGGGGTTTCCTATGATGAACTTTTGAATTGGGGTGTCTGGAAAACAAACAGCATATAAATGTTATAATGTGAAACAGAGAGAGGAAGATTTATGGATGTGTTTTTATCTTTTTCTGTTTTTTTTATCATGAATGTTTTATTATCATGACTGGGTTTTCAATAGAAAGTGTATGAGAGATCATTTTGTACCCCTGTACAGCACTTTGGTCAACTGAGGTTGTTTTTAAACGTGCTCTACAAATAAACTTTGACTTGACATGTGTTCTCCCAGTGCTCTAATTATTATTTAATATTTATAACATTTTTCTCCCATCTCTATTCATAAAAAATATGTTTTTCTCAGTATTAGGTCCAAACTGTGATGTTTTTTCACTAAACAAATTAAAGTGGTTGATCTCCTGGGTCACTATGACTTTTTAAATTTGCCTTTGTGTTTAGTTCTTCTCTGTTGTGTTTAGTTACTTGCTGTTACTGCTGGTTTTCACTTCAGGGCCACCACATATTTTAAATATAAGCTCAAAATCTTAGGGCTGATTTTCTGTCAGCAGGTTGGTAAAACAGTCTTTTTAACTTTTAAAATGCATTTGATTCTACCCTGTATCCATTAAAATAAGGTTTCATATACCGACCCATCAGATATCAGCAAAAACCCCGCATCATGCTCTCCTAACAAAGCTGTCTACAGGGGCCTCATGTTTACCCGGGGAGGGTTGTGGCCCAAAGTGCCCGCTGTAGACCCAGGCAGTGCCGTCCCACCCGATGCCCCACACCAGCCCCAGACTGTTCGACTCTACGCAGCGCAGGTGACCCGGGACCTGCCGCCAGAACCTGCAGCACCACACAGCAGAAGCACCCGGCGTTAGAAACACGAGGCCTCATTCACCAACATCTCGTCTTAACGTCGTGCTCAGAAGAGTTTGTGTTTAAACTGACAGATGACATGTGCCTCATGTTGAATGTTTTTTTTTTTTTTAAACAGCAGGAGGAAAGTCTATTTAACTCTTGTTTTGGGGCATGACGTTGCAAAAAGTGTGTTTACACAATGCACACGAAAGAAACGAGAAGCAGAGACATCAGAAATACAAAAAAAACTTGAAGGGATATGACAACTGTTTTTGTGTCTGGCCATGACAATGGTTGACAGTATTCTTTTGACTCTGCGTCCAGTAACAAGAAAAAGACAGGCAGACCTCTCTCTTCATGCTGGTTGGTAAAACTCTTTAACTAGTATGACAGAGAGCTGCTTATATTAACATGTTCCCATCAATATCATTTAGTCAAATACTTGCTGAAAAAGAAATTTCTCTCTTGGAGGAGTTGGTGAATGAGGCCTGTTAGTGTTAGTGCACAAAACATTTGGTATGCAAGAAATTATTAGCACATTAGCAGCACTTTAAAACCCATTTTAACCATTTGAAGCAGGAAAATCTCATGCAGGAGCAGGATAAAGAGTGTAAAGCTGATTTGAGATGATCAGAAAAAGAGAAAAGAGACTAAAAGTTTTCTTTAAATCTCACAGGACGTCACAGGGTGGAGTCTGCGCCGGAGCCTCGAGGGCGAAGGATGGCTCGTGGACCATGATGTCTCCCTTTGAGGTGGTGGACCAGAGGGCGTGTTTGGATGGGGGTCCCGTGATCCCGCGGCACTCACAGCAGCATTCAGACAACAGGCTGAGCTGATGACAGGACAGACCGAGAGAGAGCACCTGTTAGCGTAACATTCAAACATCAGTGAGGTGTCTCTTCTGTGTTGGATGTTCTGGTCACCCATTCGTTCATGTCCCTCTCAGTGTGAGCCGCCAGCACCAGAGGCCACCTCTGTTTGGTCCTTTGGGCCGTGTACACAGCGAAGGCATAGTGGGAGTCCCTGAGCACTGGAACCAGCACCGTCACTTCATTTATGAACACGTGGAGGTACTGAGAAGAAAAAAGAGGAGGAGTTCATGAAGTGAGACAGTTGAACAAACCCATGGATAAAAGAATCACCAGTTCTATATGTGGATGAGATTTCCTTTTTCTTAACACACAGTATTATTTGTTGCTTGTTACCTTCACCAAGGATGTTACGTTTTTGCTGGTATCCGTTTGTTTGTTTGTATGTTTGTTAGCAAGATAACACTAAAACTACTGGATGGATTTTTCTGAAATATTCAGGAGATGCTGTTATTAGCCAAACTTAAAATGATTAGATTTGGTGGTGATATGCATATTTATCTGGATGCAAAAAAATCTCAAAGTTTTAAAAAATCCTATCCCTGCCATTTCACTTCCAATGTTACAGGATAATCTGGGGTCAATGTCTCTGTCATCGATGTAAATTTAATCTAGATCCGATCCAGATTTACATCACAAAAAAATCATTCAGCTTTCTAATGGGAAATCCTGTTGACGACATTCAATAATTCATATAAAATCAAAACATTAAGTGATGGTCCCAGAACTTGTTGTGTTCATATAGGATAACAACCTCCATGTACATGCTGAGTTTGGTCTGGATCCGGGCTCTATTCTGAATCTGGTGATCCGGACTTGTGTCTTTTACAGGGGTTGTGGAAGAGCCACAGCTTGGTGGAGGTCTGCGCTCTCTGAGTGCTTCTCTAGTTTTTTAAGTCCTTCTTTCTTGTTTCACATGTTGACTTTTTACTATTTTGCAAAGCATTATTCTTTTTTTACCTGTTTCTAAGATCACAGTTGTTTATATAGATATTGTCTATGATGAATGGCAACTGCTAAGTTATAAAACAAACCTTTTTCTCATCATACTGCGTGTAGTAGACAAAGAAGATGCTGTCCTTTTTGCCGTCAGGTTTGGTCGACTGTTCGAGAGCGACACCAACGTCCACCCAGCGCTGAGGCTTCCAGTCTCTCCACCAGCGCAGCGAGCCTTTACGCACCCACACCGACTGAGGAGGGAGCAGAAGGATGTGATGAAAAGAAGACAGGCAAGGACAACACAAACTGTAAACAAAAAAAAAAAGCTACAAGCCTGAGCTTTTCATCTAGTCAAAGAAATTATTCTATTCTTCATGGTTGTTTCTTGATTTTTCTGATGTTTAAAGCAAAATCAAACAATTAGATTGGAAGCAACACCCCTAAACCCTCAGCACGTACATCACCTCAAGGGCCAAACAAAGCATCTTAACTCAACTGTGTGGCAGAGGTCAATCGCCACAGGCTGGATTCAAATCCAGACCAGCAGAAGCATGTGGTTGGGTAGGGCTGAACAACTCTAGGAAAAGATCTAACTGTGATTTTTCTGGCAGACTTGGCGATTCCAATTCAATCCACGTTCTTTAAACTAAAGTTACAAACTGCTTGCAAATGTATTTATAAACACGAATCATGCATGTACACTGTTCAAAGTCCTTGAGCAACAGCAGTTATTACAAATGAAGAACTCAAAGAGCCATCTTTGACCGTCTTAATTTAAAAATGTAGTGCAAATAATAAGTACCCAAATAATAAGAAAAATAAAATTTAACTTCAACGGAAAAAAAGCCAGCCATGACACCACCAGCATGTCAGCCTTTGACGGTTTTAGACAGGAGCACGGACACGTGACAACATTAATTCCCCCTTCAGACTGGCCAAAAAAAACAAACATTTAAACACGTTAACAATTGTCTCCTGTTGGCAGTTTGAAAGGGTTTAATCGGTATTTTGACCCGGGTTGACTGACCATGCCAGCGACACAGGTTTTAATCGGCTCGCTAATTTATGGATGACATGAGTGCAACGTCCCCATGGCATAATATCACGCCTGCCCCCTCCGTCTGTAACTTACGTGAGTCTTTGCTATCTCAGCAACAAATTCCATTCACCTTTGTGTCATCAGGGCCGAGTTTGTACATTTTTAAAGAGAGACAAAAGTAAAAAGTAAAGAAAACTGTGTCCACAGCCCCTATGCTTCTTTCCATTGTTTACATGGAGGGGCTTCATCATGCTGATGATGTCATCAATGTGATGACATCAGCTTGATGGGCTAGAGGAAAATAAACAGCCATGCAGCTCTTCTGCTGCCGATTACACCCGGGTCTGCTGGCAGCGAGAAAAGAGTCACTTGCTGATTGTTAGCGGGTTAAAATGCTTTGAAAAAACCCACGCTGACCTGCTAGTGTGAAAGTATAATTCTCTATAATAGCTGAAACAACAGATCCTAGGTCAGTCAGAAGCACTGCTAAAAACTGCAGCTTTGACGATCACATGAATACATTGTCTGAAATCACAATTTTGATCATGCCTGGTTGCTTAACTCTCCCTCAAACCAGCTCCTTTAACCAGTGACCTATGAGGAGAAAGAGGTGGGAGCTACAAGCATGAAGGCAGCGAGAAGCACCTGCCTGTAAGGACGGTTGCTTGTTCAAACATGAGCACTGATGCTACCTGCTTTAGTTTCTTCTTCTACAGAATTTGACAGCATTTCTTTCTCTGAAAACATTTCTCAGTGGCAAAGACATCTTCCCTCCTCTTCCAACAGGTTGGATGACAGTTTGCTGAAAAGGTTGGATCATGTTTTAGTCCGCAGCAGTAGCAACTTCCTACTACATTGTCTGATCGACTCACAATGAATTTGACTGACAGAAAAATCATCCAATCAGCTTCTGACTGTGTATCTGAAAAGCTCTGCCTCTGCCGTGTCACACCAGCATTAGAAAAGAAAGTAGGACAGTACAGATGGGTTACTTCAGTGGTTTTTCCAATATTTCACTGTGAAAATACAAATAACTGAGAGCAGAACTGTGTGAGTCTTCAATTGTAAAAAGACAAACACCATGCAGGACTGGAGCAGTGGGTCAGATCTGAACTTTGAGGCCGAACAGAGAGCACAAACTTTAATTTCAAACCGATCCTGGAGTGTCAGGGACTAAAACAAACTCAACATCAGGATGTGGAAGTCTTACGTTGCTCCTCTCCAGCGGTTTCCTGCTGATCTCCTCCTTGTGCTCCTGCTGCTGCTGCTGCTCGCTCCAGGCCGCTGACTGCACCGGAGTCAGAGACAGAGAGCTGGTGAGAGGACCTGACAGAGGGACAGAGGCAAAGACAGATGAGCCTGAAGATGATGCATGCAGTTCATCTCTATGGATGTAAGCGTTAATACAAAACAGACACGCAGAGAACAACAATCAAACAACACAGACAGAATCAATCAGTTAAAGTAAACACGTTTTTTGGCCACAGTTTTGGTTTTTGTTTCTACTGTTAATATTTTTGAAAGCATTCAAGACCTACCTTTTTAGTCTGGCTTTTAGCTGATTATATTTCTTATCTTATTTCCTAGATATATTGTTTCACAATTTTATTCTCCATTAATTGCTTTTCTTTCCTTTATCCTACTTTGGCAGATTTTATTATGCATTAGGCTCTCTCATTTTAACATATTATTTGAATTTTATTTATCTATTTATTTTTCCCCATAGTGTTTTTCTTCACATTTCTTATATTGCTTTTATTGTCATCAGGCTTAGCTCCTGCGTTTCAACATTTTTAATTGAAGATAGCATTTCCTAGGTCCTCTATTTCTGTTTTCTGTTAGATCCTCCTTTTAATGCCTTTGTGTTTGTGTGTGTATTTTCATTTTATTCAATTTTCTACTTTTTCTTCATTTATTTTATGCATTTCTTCTCGTTTTATGTAAAGAACTTTTTGCTACAAGACTTTTTATGAAAAGAGCTCTACGGATAAAGTTTAATTGGTATTTATTTATTTCTTTGTTAGATTAGATTAGATTAGATTAGATTGTACTTTATTAATCACTTTGGGAGAAAGTCCCTGAGGAAAATTAAGAATCCGTAGCAGTTGATTATTACAGATGAAAAGATATACTAAAAGAAATAAAAATAGATCTAAATAAATCCATTAATAAATATACTTAAATATAAATAAAATAAAACTAAAAAATAAAGATAAAATTATACTGTCATTGTTGACATGTAGTTCATATAACCAACAAAGGGCTGGGTAAACACACATGAAATAGGATTTAAAAGAGAAGTAAAAAACTTGAGAGCACTTTGGATTAAAACACAATAAGAAATGCAAACTAAATACGGATAAAGGATTCAGATGTTGTTTTCCTGTGAAAATTAAAAATGTGTCCTGCATTTAAACTCTGAAAATGTGCCTAAAAATGCTCTCAAATGTCTTTATCTTTCTAAAAAAATGTTTTTAAAAAGAAAAAAATAGATCTAATTAGAACTATTAAAAAAGAAAAAAAAAAAAGCTAAATAAAACTATTAATAAATAATTCAAAAGAGAAGTAGAAAACTTGAGAGCACTGAAGATTTAGACACAATAAGAAATGCAAACTAAATACAGAAGAAGGATGCTCTGATGTTTTTAGGTTTTTTTGCTAAAATTACCATAGTGTTCTGCATTTCAGCTCTGAAAAGTGCCCAAAAATTCTCTCAGGTGTATTTCATTTTAATGTGCCTAAAAATTCTCTTAAGTGTCCTTTAATTTTATTTATTTATTTGCACATAGTTGAAAGAGAAGTCAAAGAAAACACTGAATAAAGATACATTTGCTTGTGAGGTACAAACTCGGTGTGGTTTTATTTGCAAACCTCAGCGTAACAGTAAAACAGATCAAATTAGCGGGAAAAAAATAAACCCTTATAATCAAAGAAAAAAAGTCAATTAGCATATATTTGACAGAAATGAGAGACTGTGCAGACACAGAAACAGAACACAACAAAAAGCCTTTAAAAAAATAATTCTTTCCCAAATGCTGTTTTTTACCTGTGGGACTGAGCCAGCTGATCTGCGAGTCTGCGTCCACATCACAGCCTCCGCCCGAGATCCACGTCCACACCGGCCCGTCCTCTTCTCCCACGCCCTGCGAGGTCTCCAGAGACCCGAGGGCGTAGGTGGCGGCGGCGCCGTCCCCCGATGGGAGCCTCGCTGCATTGCGGGCTGCCTCTGCCCCCTCCAGGTCCACGTTCATCCACGGCACGTCCTGCCCAGGAGCTTCTGGAGTGAGGAGCACCGGGGCAGATGACGCCTCCTCGCCGTCCTCCTGCGGGGCCTCTGTGATGGACGGCTGCGGCGTGGACGTTCTGTCGCGGTCGGACACCAGGCTGTTGATGAAGCTGTCACTGGCGGGGATAAACGGCTTGGGGGTGGCCTGTTGGGAGGCTGATGGGGCGTCGTCAGGGTTTGGAGGAGGTGAGGGAGAGTCAGCAGCACCCAGAGGGACCACGGACGGGGCGGCCGCCTCCAGGACCGGGGCGTCGCTGGTGCTGTTCTGTGGGTCAGCGGGGCCGAGCTCCGAGTCGGAGTCTGTGCAGCTCAGAACAGAGCCCTGAGAGGCCTCGGTCAGCTGGGCACTGGACTCAAAGTCCTTCCTAATGGAGAAAAAGATTCAGGGAAAATATTTAATATTTAAAGTGCTGCAAAATCTGAGGACTGTGAGGTCGTGTCAGGGAGCTAAAGCACGCCTACTGTTAATTTCACTGCTTTCCTGATTAAAAAATAAATTAATCATGGATATAAAGCCAAATTCAAAGTACAACTAAACCTCTATTAACCTATCAGCCTCTTAAACTTAAGACTTACCTCAGTTTAATGTACCATCTTAATAATCTATTTTAGTAATTCAAGTTTCATCTTACTCCGTTTTATCTTCAGAATTATCTAAAAAAGGGTTTATCCTTTCAATATGGTGTTTCCTCGAGTTCTTCTGTGTTTAATTTAATCGTTTAAACATATATTCCTTACCTTTTAATGTTTTTATTGTCATTACAGCACCAGTTTACTAATTGTTTATTTGTTCATTTTATTTATATATATATTTTTTTATCTGATGACATTTTTAATTTTGCACTTTAACCTGATCACCAGTATTTACTCATTTTAAACCTTTAAGATGGTGTTTCCTGGGTATGTCTTTTATATATGATGCATTTTGTTAATACTGTGTATGGATTATTTCTTATTTTAATTAATAAATCTGTTTTTAAATCTGTTTGTGATACATTTTCTTGTATGAAAAGTGCTCTATAAATAAAGTTTGGTTAATTGATTTATTTCAATAACAGTTTTTAAAAAATCAGATTCATCGAATGCAAAACAATACAAAAGTATTATCTGATAAGACATCCACTGGCCACTTCATTAGGTACACCTCGCAGATACTGGGTTAGCATCCTTTGCCTTCAGAGCTTCTCTGATCCTTCGTGTCATAGATTCAACGTATTGCTCAGCTGCACATCCATGATTCCTGTTCCAACACATCTCAACTGTGATCCACTGGACTGAGATCTGATGAAGCCATTGGAGTACAGAGACCACATTTTCAAGTTCAAGGAACCTGTTAGAGATGATCTGAACTTTGAGACGTGATGTGTTATATCACATTAGAAAATGGGGACAGTGTATCAGGTTCATTTCAGTTTGGCACAGTATGCAATGATTGGTGTTTCTGCTGTCAAATATAGGGAAATGTACCCAAAGAACTGATTTGTGATTGACCACCCTTCTGCTGTGGTACCAAAAGTACTGAGCCAACCCTCACAGGGTGGACGTCTGCTGATTACAAAAATCCTCACTTCTCATGCAAAACAAAAAGCAATCACACACAGAGCGAGCGGCTTTTCTTCTACGTTTGATATGCAGACTGTCTGTTCTAGATAATAATGCACAGAATCATTTAGAGGTTGACACTTTCATGGCCACTGCTGTAGAAAAGGAAATCTAGAAGGAGTTGGGCAAAGTTAAGGGGACCTTCATCTCCACATACATTTGGAGCAGCTAAACAAGTGTACCTAATAAAGTGGCAAGTGAGTGTAAAGTAGAATGTAAGAACTGCTACCAGAATCAGAACTAAAATTCTTTATCAAAACTGTATTTTTACATCAGCTTGACATAGCAGAGGCTAATATTGGTTTATTAAACATGTGGATGTTGTTGCTTTTATTCTGTCTGTAGTGAACATAATAGTTTATTAAATCCTCTTTTTTCTTTCTAAATGTCACGTCAGGTATTCACTGTGATCAGTGATTTGTTATCGACAGCGTTGATTAAAATCAGACCTTAGAGGAAACCTCTGTGGTTCAAAAGCATCTGTTTAAGTCCATCAAATTAAAGTCAAAAATGTATAAGGAGAAAATAAGTGTTGAAAGGCTGACACCTCCTGCCCTCACATTTAGAAAGGCTATTTAAATAACCAGGACACCTCAGAGCACCTTATAAATCAACTCTGAAACCTCTGGACTTGTTTACTAATACCGACCTGGGTTGGACGACCCCTTTACTGTTCCCCCACTGGGCAGAGACGGGGATCCAGCCACTGCCGCTCGGTTCAGACGGGGTCACACCCATCCTGAAATACAGGCCGCGGTCCTCGCCCACCGCCCACACCTGAGGGGCGAAGCAGAAAGAAAAACACTGATGAGGAAAAACATATTTGAGAGGCAAAGTGTCGTCTATGTGTGGGAAACACTGGGTTTAAATGTGATATTAGGTGCACTTCATGGTATTAAGAAAAGAAAAAGGCGTGCCAAATATTATCTTGTGGTTGGATTTTTGATGTTTTACCTTTAAATTTTAGTCGCTTTTAAAGACTCACTTGCTTTTATGTGATGCTGTCTATTACTGTCTTTTAATGTCTTTTAATGTCTTTTATCGCTATCCTATTGTGGCTTTACGGTTTGTTTTGCTTTACCTTCTTTTACTCCTTTTTGATAATTTATCAATACTATTATGTCCTATTAATTATGATTTTATCTTATTAATGATTCACCTTTTTACACTCTTTTATAGATAATTTTTAGACCTTTTTAATTGTCTTATCTCTTGCTCATGTTTATTACTGTATTTTATCATCGCCACTTATTTTTATTATTTTGTAATTTTATCATCATTGCTCATTTCTTCTTTTTATATTTTCTGACCTGATTTCTGCTTTCATCCCCTTTTTTATTGCGTTTCCTATTCTTGCTGATTTTATGTTTTTATGTTTGGTCCTCATGGTCTCTGTTTATGCTGCATGGTTCTTGTATTGTCTGGGTTCCTATAAAGTATGAAAAGGGCCTTCAGTAAGAAATCTGGAGTATTAACACAGTATCAACCGTCGCCCCTCTGTCTTTTCACCTCGTGTCTTTTTACCTTTGTGTCTTTCTGTTAGTCTTGATTTAAGCTGTGCTTTTTGTTTTTACTTCATTGTGCTCATTGTTTGTTTGTGTTTTATTATTTTGTGCTGAATGCTTGTCAAAGCACTTTCTAAACTATGTTTTAAAAGGACTATGTAAATAAAATTATTATTATTAATTATTATTAAAATCTTATTACACAACTTTGGTGAATATTCCTTTGACTATTTTCTCATTTATTTTTTTCTCTGCACACTGAGAACAAGCAACAACCTGCAGTCCCCTGTGAGTCCACTAGAGGTCGTTTGCAGAAGTCTCATCTACTCTCCATTTTAAAAATGGCCTCTTCACATTAACAGCCTGAGGGACTACAGTATGTTGCATCTCCTCAAGTTCAGAAAGGGACACACCAGGATGTGCCAAGACTGTGAAAACATGTCAAAATATACCTTAAACTGGTATACTTTTCTGTCTCAGTGCAACTCCACATCCATAGAGACTTTCTTGGACATTTCAGCAAACATAGTGTCTGTTTTAAAACATTGTCTTTAGTCTTGAGTTATTATTGGGGTATTTTCCATGTGAGGCTGCTTTACTTGGAATCTTCTGACAACCTTTCATACTGTCTTGTGTTGTGTTGTACTTTGTCTTGTTTAATTATTGTTACATTAAAAGTGAAAATAAAAAGAAACTAATTTAAAAGCAAGTCAAAGTCATTGGTACTTTGTGGGAAACATCTTCCCTTTTATTTTGCTGAAATTTTCAGGAGATGTTGGAAATGGCCCAACTTAAAAATCATTACAGTTTGGTGGTGATCCAGATAACCGCCATTGGCACACAACTGTTTTTGCTTAATAACTGTCTAATTTCCTGCGCCAAGGAGGTAATGTTTTCGGAAGAACTTGTTTGTCTGTCTGTCAGTCTGTGCACAATATCTCAAAAAGTAATGGATGGATTTTAATGAAATTTTCAGGAAATGTTCAGCATGGGAAAAGAAGGAACTGATTCGATTTTGGTGTTGATCAGGATCAGCGTCTGGCCTCCATGACGAAAAATGTGATTTTTGTGAATAACTACTGAACTAAAATAGATGTCATTATGAATCCAATTGCTAATGGTATGTTTTCAAGGTCAAGGAATCTAAATATTTCAATGAAATAAAGGTAGGACTAATATTTATGGTGAAAATCACAATATGGGTGAGGACTGTGGCGCTGGCGGAGGTCTGCACTCTCCGAGTGCTTTTCTAGTTAATAATGATATCAACATGATTCTGAGTGTTAGGTGTTGGTTTTCAGGGTAAAGGAATCATATAAACAGAGGTGGGTAGTAACGACTTACATTTACTCTGTTACATTTACTTGAGTAGTTTTTTTGATAAATTGTACTTTTATGAGTACATTTGATGAACAATACTTTTTACTTTTACTTGAGTATTTTTGTGGATATGAAACGCAACTCTTACTCCTTTACATTACACTTCATGGCTTGTTACTTCTCTTGTTATCCAAGTGATAACGCATATACTTTTTTTTTTTTTTGGTAGATACACACTAAAAAATCACGCCTCCACTGCAAGGACCTTGAAAGTCAACTACTGGTGAATCTCAACAGTCACTTCACTCAATGAACATGCAGAAAAATCATTTTTATTGAACACACACAAACACATACATTCTGTCTGTCTTTCTCTCTCTCTGTCTGTCTGTGTCTCTGTGTGTGTCTCTCTCTCTATCTGTCTTTCTCTCTGAGTGTCTGCTTTCTCTGTCTGTCTCTCTCTGTGTCTGTCTGCTCTCTCTCTTATTTGGACACAGACACCTGTTATACTTAAAGACTGCCTTGTTCTAAATATAATCTACCTGGTTAGCCCTGACGTGCCGGTTAAAGGTTAAAATATCTTTTCACTGCAAGTTTGCAGATTTGTTAACTTTGTTTTGGTTTTATGTTGTGGAAAAACTGCTATTGAAGAAGGTTTAAAAATTGGTAAACCTTAAGTTACATGTTTAGTTACAGTCATTCAGTATGTCTAATATTTTTATGTTAAACCTCAGGGACAGTCTTAAAGACTATTTTGCAAAAAAAATGCTTGAAACCTGCAACCTGCAAGAGCGTGTGTCTTGTGATATAATTTTATTTTTTTTTTCATATAAAGATTTAATTTGTCATTTTAGTTAGAGGTTTACCTGAATATACACTTTATTGCATTTACCTTTATATTGTATGTCTGATTGAATTCATGCACAGAAGACAAATAAATCAGATGTTTCTGTTACTCACTACTTGAGTAGTTTTTTCACCAAGTACTTTTTTACTCTTACTCAAGTATTTTTTTAGATGACTACTTTTTACTTCTACTTGAGTCATATTTTTCTAAAGTAACATTACTATTACTTGAGTACAAATTTTGGCTACTCTACCCACCTCTGCATAAAAATGGTGGTGAATTCATAATGGAAGAACTGCTTCTGGTGTTGTGTTGTACTTTGTCTTGTTTAATTGCTGTTACATTAAAAGTGAAACTAAAAAGAAACATTTATTTAAAGCAAGTCAAAGCCATTGGTACTTTGAGAAAAATATATTTTCCCTGTGAATGTTTTTGAGAAGCGTTTAACCGTCTTGTTTGCTTGATGGATCTATATAAGCTTGGATGGGTGCCCACAGTGGCACAGGCTATCCCTAAAACCAGATTGGCCAGAAGGTTGTGTGGGAGTCTCACATCATGAGGGTAGCTGGTTCAAACCCCATGCAGGGGCCTTTCTGTGTGGAGTTTGCATGATCTCCCCTTGCATGCATGGGTTCTCTCTGGGCACTCTGGCTCCCTCCCATAGACCAAATACACACTTATTAGGTTGATAGGTGACTCTAAATTGCCTTCAAGTGTGGGTGAGAGCATGAATGGTTGGTCTGTCTCTCTGTGTGGCCCTATGATTGGCTGGCGACCGATCCCAGCTTTTGCCAAATGCCAGGCTCCAGACCCGGTGACCCCAAAAGGGATGAGCAGCATAGATAATGGCTGGATGAATTAACATAATTGCATAATATGAAAGTCCATCTGGGTAGAGGCCCTTTAAATTTGTTTTCAGGGGCAGAATGTTCAAAAAAACCCACAAGCTTGTGATTGGACAATCATTTGGCTCGTCACATTCATCAAAGACCAATCCACATCAAGCAGGGTTACCTCCTATAATGTAGCATACATAGCGGCTAATGTAGCGGCTAATGGCTAACAACAGTTAACAGTTCATGGATGTCAGCCTTAGCGGTTAACTTAGCCGCTAACAGCCAACAACAGTTAATGACCGTTAGCTGCTAACTTAGCTGCGAACAGCTAATGGCCTTTTACTATCGTCTTACACTAAATTGTAGCACACAGATGATTCATTTAACACTTATATGTGACATGAACCTCGTCAAAGACAATCCCTACAAGTAAACTTCTGAGGAGGGCAGATTTCGCCAAGTTTCACTAGGTAGCCATGAGGACACTAGGCTAATCGGCATGTCCGTTCTCAACTCCCAGTTGTCGTCATTTCCGCATTCTGCTGCTCCCGCCTCTCTTCCCTGATTGGGCCGTCAAAAATTCAGCCCAGTGAATTTGTTGGACAACGGGGGCTGGCAAGACGGACCTGCAGGATTTCAGAATCAGGCAGATCTGTCTGCTCTGCAAGGCTAATATGATATATCACTCACATAAATCCTTTAAAGAGCCCATGTTTTGCCTGTCTGAGATTAAAATGCCTAAAGTTTGTCTAACATGTCTCTTCTGTGTGATAGATAAAAAGTCTGTGGCATCTCCTATGGAGCTAAAAGCTAATTAAAACATCTTGTTACCTCTTGAATGCACCTTCCAGTGTGATATCACAACATTGCTTAATCAGCAGTTAAAGGCCACTGACCAGTACAGAGCATAGACTTTGGAATGAATACTGAGTTGTTGACAACATGAGGCTAAACTGACCCCTTGTTAAGCCCCGCCCTTTACAGGAAGTAATAAAGTGCAGTCATGTTTGAACTGAGTTAGTAATGTTGGTAACAGAAAGTCTGAGGTTTAAATCTGTCATAAAGGGCACTGTGCTGTGTTTAATAAAAACAAATCTATGACCAAGTAGGTTGTGTTTTTGCCAGGAATGCTAGTTTGTTTGTTTGTTTGCTATCAATATAACGCAAAAACTACTGGACAGACTTTGCAGTGATGTTGGGAGTGACCCAACAACAAAACATGATCATATTTTGCTGTGATCCAGATAACGGCCATTAGCGAACTATCGTTTTTGCCCAATGACTGTCTTCTAATAACGATATCAACTTGATTCTGAGTGCTAGGTGTGGGTTTTCATGGTCAAAAAATTATATTATGATTGTGACATTATTATAAAACTATTGCTTATAGATGTAACAGCACTATGTGAGCTACCCTGGCGGAGGTTTGACCTCTCGGAGGGCTTTCTAGTTTAACCTGTAGAAGTCAACAACTGTCACAGGCCTCACACATGATAGAGAGCTGATCCTGTATCAGTTACAGGCTGTATTTCTTTAAATGAGAGCTGTTGCTTCTGTTTATTAAATGTGAAATTGCTTATTTTGCAAACATTTATGCCTTTAAAACGTGATACTTTTACTGACTCGGACAGGGGCTCAAATTTTAATGGCAATTTTTTTTTTACAAGTAAATGTGCGACCTCTCCCTTGCAGTGCTCCAGCCTTACCATTTTCTGAACCTGACTGATATCTTAAGCCCAGTTCGGACCAAAGATTTGCAACAAGCTAATACTTAAAACTGTTTCCTGCAGTGCAGTGATCTAAAATCCTGTGGATCCTCGTGTGTTTTGATCTTATTAAGGAGTTTTGCACAATAAGGGGCATAATTGATACTTGTAAGGAGTCTTATAACTAAGCTCATCTCCACCTCTCTGCCTGCTTTAAGCTGACACAGTTGACACAAGAATGCTTTAGGAACCACTCATGGATCATGAAATATTTCTATAGTCTATGCAGAGCCTCAAAAACATATAATGTATGTTAAAAATGTAGAAAAATGCAATAAAACAGCAAAAATCCTCGAAAAATGCTGATAAATGAGGCAGAATCCTGGTTAAAGTCATGATAAAACAAGCATTCAGTCATGCAGATGTACCAGAGGCACTATTAGGACACAGGCCGTCGTTACTTTATAAGGTCATATACTGTAACACTGCCCAACGCCACCTCACACGAGCCATACCCATAATTACAGCCCTGCAATATGAAATATGGGATATGATGACGACGCCTTGGCCAGCTTCTAATTAGGGAGTCTCCCATATGTCAGGCCGGTGGGGATATATAAGGCTGGGCCTGAGGTGCTGCTGCTGCTGGGACATTGGCTGGATCGTCTGGCTCTGCTCGAGTTACAGGCTGGAGGACTCAAGGCCGAGGGAGGGGGGACCGGGGGGGCAGAGACGCAAGGGGAGGAGGTGTGAGATGGGAGTTTGCAGTGCTAGCAAAGTCTTCAGCAGTGAGACACTAAGCAAAGAGGCCCAGATCCGGCTCACGCTGAAACCAGATCCAGCAACAGGGCTGTAGTGAGTGTATCGGTGGGGAAGAAGCAGCAGAAGAGCTGGTTCAGAAATAGGGACGTTCAAACGGGCTTAGAGAGCGACAGAGCTGCAGTTTTTTTAAATATTTTATCTCAAAGTGTAAAATTGATCATAAAATCATGTGCTGTACAGAAATAACAAATAGCTGCTGCAATAACAGCATAATAAACTCAGATATGATTGATAAATAAAATGATAATGATATTTTAGCATATAAAAACAGAAAACCTAGACACTCAGTATTTGGCAGTTTATTGTGTGCTTGATCAAAAATAGCTTAGAAACTCACACAGCACATTGTGTAAAATGTACAAACAACATTTCAGTTTTTAGCAGGAATGCTTAATATCATTGGTTTGACATCAGTAAAAAGTTAAGTTTTGTTATCAGCTGATATCGAAGTCTCTGCAGATATTTAAAGCCAATATATCAGCCACACATATCATTCATATATCAGCTGGAATATCAGCAAATTACACAAATAGATATATTGATGCACCTTCTCATTACTGTGTGGGTACATTTAAAAATCAAGGGTTTCATTTTTGCAAGAGTTAAATGTTGTTTTTCTTTCTTTACATCCGTTCCTCACAAACGTATACTGTCCATTGTAGTACACAGGCTGATTACTGTGAAGCAAAGTGCTTGAAATATACCAGAAATATAGGTATCATCAGAAGTGTAGAATTGGGTAGGGATGCTAGGGACACGTCCCTACCCAATATTATACCACTAACGCATGGTTCCTAACATAAAACCCAAGCACTGTGCATCAGGTTATAACTAAAAAATGCTTATATGTAATGCCAAAGAGATATACGTTTGGGTTATTCTATTTATTATCCATTTTATAATTATTATTATTATTATTATTATAATAATTATTATTATTTGTGTATTGGAAGGCGGCAACCATTTAGGACCAACAATAAAGTTTGTAGGGAAAAACACCATAAAAACTTGGATTAAAAACACGATTTTATACGTTCACATTGTTGCAGAATAAATTGCACTTATCGCTAAAAACTGTGAAACTGTGTTTTCCAACCATACTGTAACCATACCATAAAAGATTGTTGCATCCCAAATTGTCCTATGGTATATATTTTTGCTCGTAGAGGTTGAAAAGAAGAGGAGGAGAAGCTGGTGGTAATGTATCTTGAACAGTTTTTTCTGAATATTGATAGTTTGCTTATTTGTTCGATTAGCTCTACATGACGTGAAATAACAGTCATGAATGCAAAACATATCAACTTTCAGGCATGCCGCCTTGGGGCACTTTCATGTCCCCACCAACGTCAAAATAAAACCTACGCCCTTGGGTATCATTATTAGTGATAATAACTCAGCAAACATATTGTGTATCTCTAGTTTTTAGGTTTCTCAGAATTTTCTATCCGTTCATTATTTTGTACTCCAAAATGATAAAATCATCGTTATAAGCAAAGTATGGTGCATTTCCTTTTCAGCTGGCTACCACTCTGCTTGATTTTAGAGCTGGTTTCTTCATTTTCATGACGGTATCCACTCACTTGCCACTTTATTAGGTACACCTTACCAATACTACTCACCCTTTTGACTTCAGAATTGCTTTAGTTGTTTGTGATTTGGATTCAAAAAGTTGCTGGAAACTTCCTCAGAGATTGTGGAAGTTGGGACACTGTGGCCATACAGGGAAGAACATGATCAGCATCAATACTCAAGAAGACTCTGGGGTTTAAACCATGCTCAGCAGGTACTAAGGGGCTCAGAGTTTGACAGGAAAACATCCCACATATTGTTTTCTTCTACCATCAAGAACCACTCTGGCTTTTCACCTCTGACCATCTGCCCATCCCTGGATATTTTCTCTTTTTTCTTACAGAATAATTCTCTGTAAACACTGGAGGTGTTTTGAGTTGCTGCTGTGTGATATGCAGATGAGCTGCTTGCATTTATGAGTGAAGGAAGGAATGTCCCTAATAAAGTGGCCAGTGAGTGTTTTCTTGTTAGATTGTTCATCCTGTGATAGTGTCTGGATTAAAAGACCCCTGACCACAAAATCACACTCACCTAATTGATAAAAACACTTGCATACAATCAGACAGAGGGAGTTTTAATAAGCTGTTAATGTTTAACAACAAATTTTGGTTAAGAATAATCTATACTCATCATATTGTTATGCAAACTACACCACAAAAAGTCAAATTTAAGGAAGTTTCTTCATCCAATTTCAATTCTAAAAACCTCAAAAGACTTACTGTAAGCCAATATTGCCTGACATGTCCACCTGAACATCTTACCTCAGTATTTACAAATAAAAACAAACCATGAAGTACTCGTAATGAGTTAAATTATCTGCCTATGTGGAAAAAGAAAGTGTTACTTGGAAGAACAATGTGCTATCTTAAAAGTAGTTTCTGTGCAGGATTTTAAAATTAAGCTAGTTTCATTGGCAGATATGATCTGATAAGTACAAGTTATTCAGTGCTTTATTTCTGGTTATAGTTCCTTGTGATAACATATCCACCTGGACTTATTTTACTGATATAAAGTTTTAGGAAGTTTTGTGAACATTTTTGACCAAAAAGTTGACAAATAAACTGGTGTTTGTTTAACCTCCCAATGCTAATTCTCCCCTTCCTCTTGCATCAGTGTTCCATTCAAGTCTGATTCCCCTTTCAGGTAGCGAAATATTTGGTCCAAAAAGTGACATGAACATCAGAATAAACCCTGCTAACCTGATCATTGAGTCCCACATCCACCGTCATCATCTCCCCCCCGATGCTGATCCAGCCTGAGCCGCAGGGATTGTGGGAGTTCACGCCTCGTCTGAACCACACCTTTAAACACAGCAGACGCATCAATACAGGAGCTCAAACCATGATGGCAGTGATATTTAGATAAACATGAGAGGAGTATTGATCACCTTGTAGTCCTTGGTGACCACCCAGACCACACTGACGCCCACAGCAACATGAAGAGCCTCCACCTCCTTCACTGGTGATTCCACCTCCACCCACGACGTGCCTGAAGGAGGACAATGATGATGCCTTCACTGACATCTGCAGCATCTATCTGATGTTTTACAGCTGTAAGCACTTCCATTATGTTTCAGTAAGTCATCATAGATGGTCTGATCAATATTTTACATTTTTATGATGTATTGATCTATTTTATATACGGATTTTAAACAAGAAAAGCAGGATTTGATTCTCTCATACTGATTGTTTTTTTGGTGCTGGATATTCAGGGATCAATCTCAGAGAACAGCAGGTTTAAGAGGCGGAGCATGATGGTGCATTATGACAATTTTCTGATATTACAGTTAATATATGTATCAAAATATCACACTAATACTGCAAAACCTTTATATATCTTTAACACCAAACATCCCTGTTTTTAGCCATTATCTGCAGAAAGCTCTGTCAAACATATTAATGTATTTATTTAATTTACAAACATTAGCGAGACGTGCCGAGGGTTAAAGTAGAGCATAAACAGTACAAAGAAATAACAAGAAATTTTAAAATACAGGAGAAGACAATGAGACAATAACAAGAGACAAAAACAAAACACACCATTTAAAAAAAACTGAAAGTAATAATAAAAAGGCAAACAGGAAAAGTAATAAAACACAAATGAGTTTGGAGTAGGGGGTATCAGTCACACGTGTTTTCATATGACAAAGAATATTGTAGCTTCAGTGTGTAAGCAAATAAATTTAATGTGACTTAAGGACAAAGCCTTGTGTGGAATAATACGGATAAATAAGCACATATTTTCAAAAAAAGTTATTCAATTAATTTAGAAAAATAACATCAAACTAACAAATACGCAATTGGGGGGGGGGAGGGGGGATATAATACAAGGAAGAAAAAGTTAATAGCAAGAACGCTAATGTTTTAAAGATATTAAATGAAGAGGGGGGGTCCAGGTTCAAAATAATTAGTTTGGAGAGCAACTGTGAGATTTTCCATTTCTGTTTCTTTTGTAAGTTTATCTAACCAGTGTGTCAAACTTATATTATTTTCCATTTCATGTAAATATTGGTCATGTTCTTGGATGAGATGTTGTGGTCGTTGATCAACATTTAATCATAGAAATAAAATAACTCAGGAGGTATACTGTAAAATGAAAAGAGTGCTGACCAGTCGGGCTGTCCAGGGTGAGGCCTGTCCGGACCAGCAGGTTCCCGTCCCACAGGACGGCCCACAGCAGGTCTCCAGGGCCGGCCGACAGCTGGGCCACCTCTTTGGGTACCTCTACTTCCTCCCAGTGGGTGCCCTCAGGGACCCGAGGGTGGATGCCCTCTCTGAACCACACCTGCAGGGCCAAGATGGAGCTTTACCATTGTTCTCTAAAAATAAACTATGGAGTGGTGAGAGGGCCAAATTACCAAAATAAATGTACATATGAAAAAGCAAACAAAAGTGGAAATATAAAGACAAATAAATAAAATAAAATAAAATGAAATAATAATATTGGTGCTGTAAAAAGCAAAAAAAAAAAAAAAAAAAAAAAAAAATTAATTAAAGAAAAGGATAATTAAAGTTGCATTACAAAGACAAATTAATAAATAATTTAAAACATTTTAAAGAAATGTGCTTGTAAATGAATTAAAAAATAAATAATGTGGCTATATAAAGCAATATTAATCAAAAAAAATAAATCTACAAAAGAAAAGGCTAATAAAAGCAGAAATATAAAGACAAATAAAATAAAGTAAAATAATAAAATAACAAAGCAAAACTAATCAAAAATAAATCCATAAAAGAAAAGGATAATTAAAGTTGCATTATAAAGACAAATTAATAATTTAAAGCATTTTAAAGAAATGTGCTTGTAAATGAATAAAAAATAAATAATGTGGCTATATAAAGCAATATTAATCAAAAAATAAATCTACAAAAGGAGAAGGCTAATAAAAGCAGAAATATAAAGACAAATAAGTAAAATTATCCAAAGTTGTGCTTTCATAAAGCACATAAATTTACATTATGATTAGTACACTGCCATTGTTTTTGAGATTCACTTCATTGTTACTTTTACCGTGCACATTAAACGCCACACTGTCATTGCTTTGACTGCTTACTTTCTTTATTTTCTCTTACCACTCTATGATAAACCATCCATTTCAATGAACTAAAAAGGTGAAAGAAGGCTGGCATTAGGTCTAAAATGTTAAAGATCATTTGTAAAAACTGACACCATGTGGATGAGGCATATTTCCAGCTGTAGTCCAATCAACTCTCAGCTGCAGTTACACGGTATTTAAGTGCAGACCTGAGTTTGAATTAAACACTGAAGCTGTGCTGCCCCCCAGTGGACAAAAATGGACATTACCTCCACCTCCAGCATTGAATCAAATCAGTGCTGCTGTTGAAACGGATATAATACATGTTTTAACAAGAATTAATACAAACAAATTATATATAAAAAAAAGTTAAAAACATATATTTAAAAAGTGATTATAAAATTGGAAAAGATCATCAACTAAAGAAGCTTCTGAGCTGCTCGTAAAAGTGTGAAGTTAAGGTGTCCACAACAAAATCATTGTTATGAAAGCATTTTAATTGTTTGAAAAACATGCTGTGCATTTTGATTTTATTTGATTTTTTCTTAATATGTCAATTAAATGATTGGGACTAATTTATTGATAATGTGCCTCATTCACAAACACTTTTCTGGGAAAAAAATGTTCTCAAAACCCTCTTATTCAGTTTTAAAATTATTCTGACACTGCCAAGAGAAAATTTTTGATACTAATTTTAATCCTAATATCCATTCCTGCTTTCACAATTACAAAAATATGGAATCAAGAAAAAAGATATCTGCGTTATAAGGGAGGTTCATGGTTTTGTTGGTATATTATTCCATTTTTATTTCTAGCTTTTTAGAGATATTTGTATTTCTACATGTATGTTTCTTTTTTGCTCATTTTTTAAAGTAAAAATAACACTGCTTTAAAAAAAAAAAAAAAAAAAAAACGTGTTGCATGTCTTAAAGAGACTGTGAGGAGTTTCTAAGTAATTGCAAAAAAGTTTCTCTTTTAGATATATGCCTGATCAATATACACACTTAAAGATGAGTTTTATAGCATCAAAATAGGTTATCTATAAATGCTATTCCTTAGCTTCCTGGTTGGGTTGGACAGGGCTGGATTGGCCTGGATACTCAACTTTGGGAACAAGACAATTAAAACTAGAGCAAATTTATATTATTCTGACATGTCTTAGAGCACCAGGCTGTAAGTAACGATACATAGCCGGCTACAAAACTACAATACTAAGTTTTCAAAAATTGCTTGTTGTCACACATCAAAAACTACCGCTACGTAACTAGAAAGAGATACATTACCTCGTCGCTTTGCATCCTGTTAGTTGTTGAAAAAAGAAGTTGTAAAGCAATACAGAGTTCTGAGGAAGGCCCGGGCTGCAGTCATTAGCATCACAACAAACACACGCTTTAGCTTGGGTCCATGGATGTATTCTAATACATCCATGCTTGGGTCATGTCTTTACGACAGTCGCCGCACATGCTCATGGGTAGCAGAGTCTTTACGTCGCTGGGAATAGATTCTCCTCATAGCACCTTTAAGATGAGTGAGTGAGTTTGTTAAAATCTTATTTTGGCAAAAATTAAAACACTGATTGACTTCCACCTTACAGAGTTTAATAACTACTTTAATTACAACACTGTGCAGAAAGTTTAGAGTGAGTTAGTTTCTGATATTTAATCAAAAATCATTTTTTCTAAATTTTAGCTTTTGATGTCGCTCATTGTTTTGTCTTGTCTTAACTTCTTTTTTTTAATCTTTTTGTGGTTCCTTTGATTGTTAATAAGGTTTATTCTGTGTTTCTTCCTTTGGTATTATTTGAAGCTCTTGAAAATAAGTTTATATTTACAGATAAACTTGCCTTACTGCCTTTATTTGAGGAACTGCAGTATCAGTATGTACAAGCCGCCCAAACATCAAATCATGAATTCGGCCTGTTTACACTTTATTCTGAGCAGCACCGTGTCCACTGGTGAACTTCAGTGTTTCTGACTTAGCATGCAGCGCAGGAACATTTGAATACTGTATTCTTGAACCTCTTTTACAGTCGTCTCTGCCATCCTGATAAACGTCACTGAGCTCACCTGTCCTTGTTGGGACACGCCCCACAGATAGGGGTACCTCCCAGACTGGTCACTCATCTCCCAGCCTCCACAGCTGATGTCGCAGAGCGGCAGGGGGGGCTTCCTGGGGTTGTCCAGGGGGATCTGTGGGAGTAAAGGTACTCTGCTTAAGTCATTTGACCTCTACTCAGAATCCCTATACTTTAATTTTTCTGGTAAAGTCATGCAGTGTTACAAAAAAAGCATAATTAGGACGTCCCAAACCTTGGCCCAGGAGCCTTGTGCTATGTATCTCCTGTAGCGGATCCAGCGCCGACGACGGACGCACGAGTTCCACTTCTTATCAGGAGAGAAGTTTGCAGGGAAATCCACGGCGTACTCCCAGCCCTGTGGGGGAAAGAAAAACATATTTATAGTAAAACTTTGGTTAGTTTTTTTTAATGGCAGGCGTTTTGAATGTGGTTTCTACACATTTTAAGGGATTAAATTCAAGACTTTTCAGCTGTTTTAAGCCCAAAACCCCCAAAATAAGTCAGTAAGCACAAGAGTTGTATGATGAATATCTTAAACTGAGCTGAGAGCTTTTTTTCAGGCAAGATCGTTAATTATAAAAAAAACTAAGTTAACATTAATAAATATATGCTTAAAAAAAAAAAAAAAAAAACTAAGTTTGGGAGCTGAATATTAACTGAATAGCAAAATATAAAGTAGCTATAAACAAGCTATAACAAGAGTTTTTAACACTTTAACCTTAAAACAAAAATAGTTTGGATACATTTATTTTTATTGAGTCGACATGCCACCCAAAATGTAATACTTCACTTTAAAGACTTTTTATGGCCTTAAATGTCAAAAAGTCAAATTAAAAGGCTTTTAATGGCTTTTAAAGTACTTCAGCAACTCTATTAAAAGAAATAATAAACCTATATTATTTATAGATCACCATTAATACATGCAACAACTAATCTTGCTTTACAGGGTTAAAAACAGACAATATGACATTAAGAGCAGTAAAGAAATAAGCAAGAGAACAGTTGTAAAATATAAGTCCTAAGTTACAAAATATGAAATAAAATATAAAAAATAAATATATATATATTTTATTAAAAAAACAGAAGAGATAAAGGAGAAGAAAAATGAAGAGACTGTGATAAATTTAAAGGTTTTAAATGACTGAAGATGTAGAGAGTCTTACACTTTTAAAGGCTTTATAAGAACTTAAGGTCCTCTATTAAAAGAAAGAAAATAAGGCAAACCTATTTTATTTAAAGGGCACCATTTATACATAGAGCATTAATCTTACTTAACAGGGTTAAAATCAATATTAATGACTTAAGAGCAGTACAAAATTAGCAAAAAAAGAGCCGTAAAATATATTTCCCAAGTTAAATATGAGAAATAAAATACAAAAAAATAAACATATATTAAATTAAAAGAAAAGAGGAGATAAAAGGAGAAGAAAAATAAGAATTTGTTGAACTCATGAGGAGGCTGTGATAAATAAAAGGTTTTAAAATCTGTTTTAAAAGACTTAAGAAATGTAGAGAGTCTCAGGTTTTCTTGTAGTTTGTTCCTCAGATGAGGAGCATAAAAACTCAAAGCTGCCCCACCCTGTGTAGTCCTGAACCTGGGGACAGTGAGGAAGACCAGAGGGGTCTATACGAGAGATCTGAAAGACTGTTAAGTGCTTTTAAACCAGGAGAGAATTTTAAAATCTCTGCTCTGACTCAGGAACCAGTGTAGTGGTCTAAGAGTGGTCTACAGTCTTGGTGTTGGTAAGGACTTGAGCAACGGCAGTAAAAGGACGCATGTTGATTCGTACCCCGGTCTGGCTGGGCTCTCCTCCACAGCTCTGGTCCACGTACCAGTCCCCCTCCCACTCCCAGCTGCGGGACGGGAGCTGAAAACTGTGGAGCGGCTGAGGGTTCATCCCGGTCACGTCGCTCCAGGGCCAGCGGTCGGTGGGCAGTAGCGTGTCGGTGAAGCTGTCCACCGGGTTCCACCTCTGAAAACAGACACACATGGAGCGACTTTCCTCTTTTTTAGGAAACAACATCCACACAAACATGGAATCACGTTTTACAGCAGCAGAAAGAGTCACTGAATCATGTCTCTATGTTCAAGCCTCATGCTGATGTTTGAGCTTTTATCTTCACACCTACATCTGACAATTGACAAAATCTCATCTCAATCTCATCTGGTTGTCTTATGTTAAAAAAGCTTTACTTAAGATTATTTTTTTTGGGCATTTTTGTGCCTTTATTGATAGGACAGAGAGACACTGAATATGCCTGTGAAAGGAAGTAACAGAGAATAGGGGAGGACACTCTGCAGACCGACACAGGCTGGATCTGAACCCGGGCAGAAGCATGTTTTTGGGTTGTGCCCGGTTCACTAAAATTGTTACATATGCCAGTTTGTGTGTTTGTTAGTTAGTTTGTTTGCTTCTCTGTTTGCAAAATAACTCAAAAACTTAGTGACAGATTTCTATACAATTTTCAGGAAATGTCCAGATTGGGACAAGGAACAAATGATTAGATTTTGGGAGTGATCATGATCACCATCTGGATCCACCGTGATGAAAAATGTGATATTTTGTGAATAACTACTGAACTAAAACAGATATCAGTATGAATCCAGGTACGTTTTCATGATCAAGGAATCTAAATATTTAGATTAAATAAACGTAGGAATAATATTTATGATGAACATAACAATATGGGTGAGGACTGTGGCGCTGGCGGAGGTCTGCGCTCTCCGAGTGCTTTTCTAGTTTTTATTAAATACTTATCAAGCATTGCTGGTTCCTGAACGACAGAAAAAGACTGCTGTTAATCATGATTACCTTTGTCACATCCCATCAATAATGCTTCTGCTGTCCGTAACACCCATTTCTGTTGCCAGAGGGCATTTATGTCGAATAGAGAGGGTAGAAAAGGTCCAGCATCCTCGGCTCTGAGTTAATTAATCTGCTTTTTTTTATCAGTTTAGTAGAACTCAAATGTGTTGGTGCCAGTTTCATCCATCTAAAGAGGAGCAGGGATGATGGCAGTGGTCCACAGATAAAAATAGGGCTGGACGATACGATCTAAAAATTAAACATGAGATTTTTTTTCAGCAAAACTCAATTTACGATTTTAATCAATATTTCTCTCTCAATACTAAAAAAAAATTCCAAGTGACACAAAGGTTACATGAATCAAGTTTGCCTTTATAATATCTTCAAAAATTAGACAGACTTTCCTTTTAATAGTCAAAAAGCATGCTGTAATATTGACATAAAATGTTGATTATAAAGTTCAAATTAAGGATGAACCGAATATTCAGTGACCGAGTATTTTCATCTGAATATTTCAGCCATACAGTCATTGTGTGTGACTGTGGCTAAGCAGACTTGTGTCAAAAGGACAATAATGTATTTGTTGCTGATTTATTCTCTTCAATGCCCTTGAGTATGTTTTTAATGCATGTTTTGTTTTGTTTGAAATATGAATGAAAAACTTTGTTGTGCTTTTTTTGAAAAGCAAATGCTACTGTAATATTAAAAAAATGCCATACTATCCAATAAAAAATACTTCCTTTTAAAAACATGTTTAAAATTTTTTCTAAGCTATTTATGCACTATTAGAAAATATAGTGAACTACTTAGCCTCCTCACTGGATATTCGGTATTTGGCCAAACATTTATATTTTAATCAGCTTCGGCCACAAAATTTCATTTCGGTGCATCCCTTGTTCAAATGTAGGCAGGCCTGTCTACATAGACACTATAAGCTGAGATATTTCCTCTGTATATTAACATGGAGCTCTCCGGTCAACATTTAAGCTAATTTAAAAAACAAATACAAAGTTAAACATGCTCTTGTGCAAACCTGATTAAGTCTGCATTCATGAAAACTACATTTTCCGTATTTATATTTTTAAAAATTGCAACAACTTATAATTGCAGTAAGAGTAAGATGACAATAAAAATCTCAGTTTTTCATTTTCAATACTTCTGCAGAAAATAATGCCATTAATCAATTTAATCAATACATATTGCCCAGCCCCTGATGAAAGTATTTGAAAAAAATATTTACATGTTAATAGTACAATAGATTGGGAAGCTAAAAAATAGGTTATTAATTGGTGGAGAGGGGGTGGGATTAAATAAGTTTTGACTTCTTCTCACTCCTTGTCAGACATTTATCCAAGAGCTAATTTTGTTTATTTCTCTGTCTGTATTTATTTTGCCTTTTGTCATGTGTTTGAAATAAACTTATCAATCAATCATTTCAACCCTGAAGGCATCACTGCACACACTCCATCCACAAAGGCCTTTTGGTTTATCATATTATTTATGTTTATGGATTATTGCTGAAAATACTGAAGCAATAACCTGCAATATTAAAAAGTAAAAGCCAGGAAAGTGTGCTGTTGCAGGAGACTTTGGGTTTTGAGGGGCTGGACTCTTTAACCATCTGTAAAAGGTTAAAGATGTTGGATTTTTTGGGGTGTTAGTTTGGTGGAGTGGTGGGCAATCAGGCATGATCCATGCATACAGTACGCTTCAGCCTGGGCCAGTCTGCATAGTCCCCTCTCCCTACTCTCTCTCGCCCCCCTTCACAAGCCTACTGACTCTCTCTCCTACCAATGAAAGCACAAAAATGCCCAAAAAATAATCTTAAAAGAAATATGTTGAGTTTCAGTAGCTTTGAAATATGACTCTCCTCCACTCAGGACAGTGGATCAGTATTTTTAGTTGCTCTGTTTCTTATGTGTGCGACCTCAGTAAATGTGCTGATGTCTGTCTTTGAACACTTTTAAACTCTGTTTTAACCTTGTGTATAAAAATCAGACAGACCTGGTTTTCATAGGTCTCCTCCCGGTAGCGGATGGGGGTCTCACTGGGCATCATGTTGAGGTAAATGTGGTGGTCACAGCCGATGCCCCAGCAGCGGCCCTTCCCCGCAGAGACCCTCTTCAGCTCCAGCAGCATGTCGTCCGCTCGCTCCCAGCGCTGGCCCGCGGTGGACAGGCTGTACACCCGGCCGTACACGTCCACGGCCCACAGGAGCGTGATGGGCATGATGACCCTGGACAGAAACAGAAACAGAAAACACATCATCACAAGCGCTATGAGTGAACATTTATACGGGTTGTTTAACTTCCCAAGGAGAGGAAGGTGTTAGAAATTAAGGTGTTATTAAACTGTATTTGTTTGAAAGGAAATGTAATCAACAAAATGACTTTAAGAAGATTTTTATATTAAGAAACAGTAGCAAATTGAGCGATTAAAAATAATTTTAAGATAACTATGCCAGCAATTAAAGGAGTGAAATGTTCACAATGAGACAAAAATACAGCGGGTGTTTATGTTGGCAGAAAAAAGTCAGATAGTACTAAGTTAAAGGTGCTATGAGGAGAATCTATTTCCGGCGACATAAAGACTCTGCTACCCATGAGCACACACGGCGACTGTCATAAAGACGTGACCCAAGTCAAAGTGTGTGTTTGTTGTGATGCTAATGAATGCAGCTTGGACCTTCCTCAGAACTCTGCATTGCTTTACAACTTCTTTTTTCAACAACTTACAGGATGCAAAGCAACGAGGTAATGTATCTCTTTCTAGTTAAGTAGTGGTAGTTTTTGATGTGTGACAACAAGCAATTTTTGGAAAACTTAGTATCGTAGTTTTGTAGCCGGCTATATATCGCTACTTACAGCCCGGTGCTCTAAGACGTGTCTGAATAATATAAATTTGCTCTAGTTTTAATTGTCTTGTTCCCGAGTTGAGGTATCCAGTCCAGTCCAGCCCTGTCCGACCCGACCGCGAAGCTAAGGAATAGCATTTATAGATAACCTATTTTGATGCTATAAAACTCATCTTAAAGTGTGTATTTGGATCAGGCATGTATCTAAAAGTGAGACTTTTTTCTTATTACTTAGAAACTCCTCACAGCTTCTTTAAGTTTAATTTACAACCAAAATAAAGACTTTTTGAATTTTTTGTCACCATAAAAACTTCAAATTTGACCATCTTGTTTGGGCATTTTCTTCTCCTTTACATGGTTAGAATGTCACATTGATTATTATTTAGCTTTAATTATTCATGAAGAAAATCCTGTGAAGTTGAACAAACAGATTATACTATGTGTCAACCAGAAGTGCACAAACCCCTGCCAAGAAATGTCCAACATTTTTGGGTAAGTTATTGTCAAAAATGTGGAAAATTGACTTATCTCACACTCTTGATAAATCCTTAACACATGAGCATACAGCAGTGGTTCTCAAATGGTGTGGCAAGGCACACTGATGTGCTTTGGCTTATGTAGAAGCTGGACAATAAGGCCTATACATAAAATCCCTACTTGTTTCTCCCATAAATTTGATTGTTTACATTTTTAAGATGTTTTTTTAAGAATTCCACTCCAATAGTTAAAATGGATGTAATAAAAAAACGATAGTTCAAATGTCGGCTGGTTTGTCTACGTAAACACCGGAAGTTGAGCTATTTCCATAGAACATAAACAAAAAACTCTCTGATAAGTATTTAACCTCGTTTATAAAACACCTACAAGCCTTAAAAATTTGCTCAGCATGTATAAAACATTGCAACAACTTGGCAAAAAAAATCTTGATTTTTAATTTTTTATACCTTTTGCATAAAACAATTTGAATTAATTGATCGAAGGGATATATTTTCAATCCCTGGCATATGTCAATCAATCAATCAAACTTTATTTATAAAGCACTTTTCAAGGACTCTAGGCCAGGACTCTTTAGTATCTATTTTAGCTCTTTAGCTATCTTGAATTGAAAATGAGGAAACACAAGAGCTAAAACTAAACTGACCGAATAAATAAGAAAATAATTAAAACCATGATAGGATATGACAAAGGTAATAAAATGCTAAAAGTTGATTAAGATAGAACTCTTTTAAAACCAAACAATAATAAATAAAAAGTGGTAAAATATTATACATATATGTATATATGTATATAACATTATATATCCAGCTATTTACAATAAATAAAACTGATAAACAACAAATAAACAAGTTTTACATCTACTCTGAATGCACATATGGATTAATTTAGTTAATTAGCATTTCAGGCTTCTGTAAATAGAAATACATTTGCAGACCAGACTGTTTAGAAACATTAACATGTGCTAAAGAGGTTACTTTGTATGAAGATGAAGTAGCTGTGCCTTGAGGATTTGGATCCCTCAGGAAAATCACTGGCATATGGTCAGGCTCATCCACATCGGGCTCCTGAAGGGACCAGCAAATGGGCGCCCTTCTAATGCCATTATTATTATTATTAGTAGTAGTAGTAATGATATCAATGTGTACGACTCAAGTAAAGGCTGCAGCCCTTGAAGTGCCTGCTTGGTTTAAATTGGTCTGTGGCTTTTTTATTACATCTCATTCCACACTCTCTCCCCAATATCAACTGTATTTACTGTTCTGTCACTCAAATTAAGGCATTTAAAGTAAAAAATACACATAAATATAGATATATGAAAAAAATATTGCTGGTGGGAATGTTCACCCTGTCCGCAGCATTATTGCTGACAGAAAATAAAAGTTGCAGGTCTGAGCACCCCTGAACCGCAATGTGGAGCTCTGTTACTTTCAAGGATTCTATCCTCAGCATGAAGATTAGAAAAACATACTTCCTTTTCTTCACAGATAGGAAATAGCAAGGGCTTCAAACCAAAGGAAAAATCAGGGTCCAAATTTGGGATGGATCATGTCTATCCTAACCTTCACATGGGCTTCAGAAGGCTTTCTCCTTTACACCCCCTTATGGGTGGCCTTGCTTACAGTATAGGGCTGAACGATTTGAGAAAATAATCTAATTGCGATATTTTTCCCCAATATTGCAATTGCGATTTACTCTGCGATTGTTTTAATGTTCCTCATCTTATGTATTCTTAAACAAACATAAGCAGTAGATCGTGTTATAGTATAACCAATATGACATTAAATCAATCTAAGGATAAAAGATTTGAGAAAAAGTGGGAAAGTGAAGAACAGAAGCAAAATAGGTATGAAATTGTAAAAACTGGGTTAAAAAAAGTGGTACGAAAGCGGAAAAAAAGTTAATAGGTGCAAAATAGGTATGAAATTGCAAAAAAAGGCAAAAAAAATTTAAAGTGACTAAGGAAAATTGATTATAGCAGCAAAATTGGGATTAAATTTCAAAAACCATGTAAAAATTCCAAACATGGTCTGACAATGGCCAAAAAAAAGAGATGAATGGGAGCAAGATAGGCATAAAGTTGTAAAAACTGGGTTATAAAAGGTTAAAATAGGCATGAAATTGCAAGAAATTACATCACAATGCCAAAATGTTCAACACATTTTGGGTTAAAAATATTGCACTGTCTGCAATTTGAAAATTGCAACAAGCCATATTGCGATTTAATATAATTTGCAATTAATTGTTCAGCTCTATTACAGTATATCTTAATAAACATAAAAACACCTTATTATACACCTTACACACACTACATGTTCATTTAAGGGTCAAATCTTAACATTCAGCAAGAAGATGTGCTTTATTTTAAACTTCATCCCTACTTATTAAATGTTTTTTATTATTGGTATTACTCCTGACTTATTAAAATCAAGAATGAAACTCGTATTTACTCTACAGTGACCACCTGATCCGATGTTTGGGAGTTTTACTTTGAAGTTTCTGACCGGAAGTCCTTGCTTTATCGACTGATACTAATCCGCTACAGTATTGACTGACACTGCTGTACATGCAAACAGGCCTGTAATCGGTTATTTTAAATTAAATATTAAGTGATATTATTATAATCAAGAGCATAAACTTTATTTTGAAATGCATTAAAACAAAAATACCGTAATATATGTACAAAAGGTACAATAGTAAAATGCTGTTATAGTATATGTATTCTGCATTTTTTTTTTAACAGGATGAGCTGAATAAACCTGAATGGAGCTGCAGGTACAAACACTTGTGCAAAGTCAGGATGGTAAACAGAGGATCAGGCAGCAGCCTACCTGGGTAAAGGTGGGATATCCGATCCGATCCGCGGTTGTCAAGGGAATATCAACAGACGTGCCATGGCATCAAGTGTAACAGCCGATACCTGCCGTGTCCCAGGCCCATGCTACAACACATTTACACACCATGTTAGATTTCATTTAGACTCCTCGGAAACAGAAACAGAGGGAGCAACAGCAGGCAGTGCAGCAGAACCACACACAGCTGATACGGAGCCGTTTGCCGCAAAGTCCCCATAAGCTGTTTACATAGAAGCAGCCGTTAGCATCAAGCTAACACTGCCGCAAATACAAACAAGCCACAGTTACTTACATCCGAGGGTGTGTCACGAGCAGCACATGTGTAGAGGAAAACTTTAGTCATTCCTGAACATTCCTGCAGTGGTCTTTAATTCTCATTCTGAACCAGAGGTATGCTCTATCCAACTCCGATCCACAACAGGAAATGGAAGAAGTGGTGCTCTCATTGGCCGAGACAGCTGGAGTAGGCGGGACCTTGGCTTGCTATTGGTCGAACGCAGGAGCACTTTATTTTTTTACGCAGCGTTTCAGACTGACGCGCATATTTTAATAATTTATTCAGCAGCAGGTGAATTATTGAAACACAAGGTTGGCGTTACTCGAAGATATTATATTTACTGGAGAAAAGTGTACAATAGCCAGGGTTGGACACTTAGCAAGAATTAAAGGGCTAAATTGTAACAATCTAAGTAACAACTTCCTTACTATAGAAACAAGTTATGTTACACAGCAAAGCAAAAGTTAAGATCAAGTAAACAATAAATACAAGATCAATATACAATTATACATGAAATATATCCAAAATGTCCTAAAATGTAGCCATGTTATATATCTTAAATAATAAACAGCAAACAAGCCATTAGCCTTAAATATTGTTTTTATTTATATTTGCATTTTTGTTTAGATCGATCTTTTTAATGTATCTTACTGTATGTATCCTAAACTGCTACAGGAATCTAATTTCCCTGAGTGAGTTTTCCAAAGGGATTCATAAAGTTATATCTAATCTAACATAACTTAAATTTGATAATTTTCACAATTCAGTTCACACAGAGGTGATTCAGTGTAGGCTAATGGTAGTTTCTGTAAGAGATGTTCAATGAATAAAATTCAATCAATCAAGTGTCTGTTGGTCTTTATTCTCTTACAAGCAGAAGGAGCAGCAGAACAGAGAATAATCATGGTCTGCAGAGAAGTTCAAGGTTACACATCACACACAAGCTTCAATATTAAGGCATCGGAGGGGAGGTAGTACACTAAATAAAAACAGGCCAAATAAACTCTACTTATGAAATACTTAACAACTGAGAGAGAAATTGAAGAATATGCTGAATAGTATTATATATGAAATGGAGGCAATCACAAAGTAATTATGAATTTATTACCGGCTTTCCCCCTCTGACCTGGAAAGACAAAAAGAATCACATTAGGATCAGAACTTAATGAATGATCTTCCAGATGCATTTATTTAATTTGTTTATTTGACAGCAAGACATAAAGCTGATGTGCTGCATACAGAGTTTATCACTATTGCCAGTTTTAACCGCTTGTTTCTCACTGATCACACTTTCGAGTTAAGTTCCCTCAGATAGTAATCCTCCTGTTGAACTTCTCATCTAATGAACAAAAAGACATGTTTCCCAACAACGTCCTACAACCTCCCACTGCCATCAAAGCAGGGCAAAATAATAATGAGAGAGGACTTTAAGGTAAACGTAAATCTGACAATGCATCTTCACCAGACTACCAAAACAATAAGAATATGTAACAAGTCGAATTTCAGCCCAACTGAGCAGCATATTGGACACTGATCATTAGAAAATTAAAATATATACATATATATTTTTAAATTAAATTGATTATCAACCACCTATACAGTGGGGAAGACGGCTATTTTCTGAATCCTTCATAATGATAGCAGTGTGGTTCAGGTCTAAAGACAATGAATGTCATCTATAAATGAATGTTTTCATCCTTCAAAAATAAGACCATCAGAAAACAAATGTGAGTGGTTGTTAGCCATAATTCAGTAGTAACCATTTTGTGATGTTGTGCTAGGGAGACTTTAAATTTTTCAAACAAAACGTAAAAAATAATTATCCCTGACACATAAATGTCCTTTCTGTTAAGTAAAGACCCACAAATTAATGTAATATCCTCAAAAAATGTTCTCATTTCAATGAGTACATCCAAGAAACGGTTTTGTTAAAGACGTTAAGTTAAGGCTGTGCTGTGTCAGTGATGGCTGATAAATGACACCTGATTGAACTCTGTAATAAAGGCTTGGATATGACCCCAAGTACTAACGGCTGCGACCTGCGGGAAAGCGGGGCTAGACATCCAGCACCACCTATGTCACCTACGTCACAAGTCCAGCCCCGCCCACATCCGAACTGGTTAAGGTCAGCGTTACCCTCTCTTTGACTGAATACTGCAAATTTTCTAATTCAGATGAGTAAATGCAGCTAAAAACTAATTAAATACCTACACTAAATATTGGCTATGTTGTAAATGGACTGTAGCTTTAGTGGCACTCCTCAAGTTTTTCTAACAGCATTTCTACACCACACTTAACATCTACCTATTCACACTCATTCACTCACTGATGGTTGAATTTTCTCAGCAGGAAGTGTTTGCCAATATTACCTTTTATCCTCATTTCTAAGCCCTTTTACATTTGACCAGCTTTCACATTTATGGCCATTTATACATTTTTACACTTCGCCCACTTCTCAGTTTTTACCCTTTTTGGTCACTTTTTACATTCTTGTGTTTTTGACTGATCTGGAACTGTTGCATATTTTCCCTTTCTGTTCAGTTGACCTTATTTTTTTACTATTTTTCTGTTTCCACAGACTTATCGGGGCTTCCCATATTTGATCATTTTTCTAAATTCTTCTCTTTTCCACATTTCTGCCATAACTTTAAATCATTATCACTAATTAATTCCAATTATGGGCATTTACCACTCTATAATCATTACCTATCATGTCACCTGCTTTGCTAAGATTCAATAAAGTGGTTCAACTGGATCTGGAACTTGTAAAACCACAGGGATCACCGGTGACACTGCTGTGCATGTGTATTTCAAATTATCATAACTCCTCGCTACTTTAAATCCCACATAAATAATATATCAGTACTTTTTGTTTGTTTGCAGTTTTTTCTATATCCTTAAAAATGAAAGAGACAATTATGTGTTATTTTTTTTACACATTAAATATTCCTGAATTTATTGAATTCTGCCAAACAGCTGGGCTGGGAGTTAAAGGGTTAAAGTGCTGAAAACATATACTCATTTTACACTTAAGCATTGTGTAGACATTAAACCAAGTGTGCCTCAACATCTAAACTTGATTCCTAAACGTTTCTTTAGCAAACACTGGACATTTTCTGACACTAATCAAGAGCCATAGATAAGCAGACTTAGGATCCAGCAACATAGATTTGGTTGGTCCAGGGCTGAATTGTGGCAAAAACAGATATATACAATCTGCTTTACAATCTATATTGTAACAGTTTTGAATTTGGTTTATCAGCGGCTTTTAAAAACGTAATCATTTCAAGTTTGATTTTCCCACAAACAATAATATCAAATATGATCAAGTTTTTTTTTTGAGGATCACTTTTTTTTTTCAAATCTTTGAAAGCAGCTTCAAGCTTTTCTTCATATTTGGAATAAATAAACACAATTTTGTGAGAAAAAAAATATGTTGAGAAGTAGAAACAGACCTAAATTTCAGGGAGAAAAAGCAAATGAAAAGTAAAAAAAAAAAAACACGTTGATTTTATTCTTATTGAAAATTGCCATTAAGATTTTATCTGATAGAACAAACTGAAAAAATCGTTCTCCTCTCAATATCAGTTCTTCTTCTTCTTGGCCAAAATACTCTTTCACAATTTGGTCTAAATCACAGTTTTTACTGAATACATTTTTGTGCAAACTATCTAAGATTTGGGTCTTTTTTTTTTTCTGAGAAGCATGGTGGTGTGACCTGGATGTTAATAACAGAAAACAATAATTTGCAAATCCCTTTTGACTGATTTATAACTGAATACACTAAAAAGAAAAGACATTTAATGTTCAAATTGTTTAAATTTTTTTTAAAACATTCATTCTTTTGAATGTGATGCCTGTTACTTGTTCCAAAAAAGCTGGGACAGAGTCATGTTTGTTTTACATCTTCTTTCAGCAGAAATCAGTAAGCATTTGGGAACTGTGGACATTATTTTTTAAGCTTTGTAGGTGGAATCCTTCCCCCTTGATGTATGACTTAATCTGTTCAACAATCTTTGTCTACATCGTTATACTTTGTGCTTAATAATATGCCACACATATTCAATGAGAGACAGGTATCACAAACAGAACGTGCTTTGGCATTGTGTTGCTAAAATAACCAGGAGCAATGACAGCAACTTGCTCCAAAACCTGTTTGTTCATTTCAGGTTTAACCCTAGGACACTATCGCTAAAATTAGTAACACCATCACTAACGCCGGGTGATTTTTACCCGGTATAATATACCAAATAAAAAGGACTTGCCATGAAAATATATTAAAATATCACAATGCATGAAAAATTAGTGTACTGTTCTTTTTTTTTCTCAACTGTGCCATGTTTAACAAAATCAAAACTAGGAGCATGAGAGGACCATAAAAAATGCTCAAAAATTACTGAAAAATTAGATTTTGAGAACAAAAAACTCCTTAAAAAAAGAAATGAAACTGGAAACTTGGTTTTTGGTCCACCCATTCCAGGGGCATTTGAGACTTCCCTGGTGAAGGCACAGTCTCCTTGACATAAGAACAGCTGCAGGAGAGAGAAACAAAATATGGGATATTTTGAGTGGATAAAAATGATCAGCTGACTTAAATATTTTTTATAACCATATGAATTCCCATGGAAATCACCACTTAGTGATAGTTATTCATAAAACTGTACTAAATAAGGATAACATGCAAATTCCAGGACCACTCTTGCTTACCTTTTTCCTTAAATATAGTCAGTACATGCAGGGTAGTAATGGCGTGGACAAACTGGTCAACGGCAGACATGGCACCTGTGTTGTGTCTTCCTGGGGGACAGTCAGCACACCTCACTAAGGGACCACTGCTTGTGGTGTGGCAGGGGCAGCATCAGGTGTGACAGGGGCAGCATCAGGTGTAGCACGGGAAGTAGGATGGGCAGTAGACATAGAGGCAGGTCCTGGGATGGCAATTTCTCTGGTGGCCCGTCTACCAGAATCCTGATGTTGCTTCTTTTTTCTCTGACGACTTGAAGTGCAAGGCTCAAAGCCGTCATTATCACTCTCATCATCCTCACCCAGTTTTGGAATGTAGTCTATGTCACTGTCGCTGTCATACATCTCCTCTGCTTCCACATCATCAACATCTTCAACACTGCTTTCCCTGAACAGAATCTCCCCTATTTCCTTAACTGACAAGTACTTCACTGGTTTCCTTTTTGGCACACACACCATACCATCACATATTATTTTGACCATTGCTCTGATAACGGTCTGGATAGTCCTTTGAAAACAGTCTGAAATGTGGACTCAGACCACAGCAGACTTTTCCACTTTGCCTCAGTTCATCTCAGATGAGCTCAGGCTCAGAGAAGCCGACGGTGTTTCTGGGTGTTGTTGACATTTGGCTTTGTCTTTGCAAGAGTTTGACCCTGACCTCGATGGTTTTCTGACGTGTTCCCATGTGCTGATGTCCTTTAAAGAATAATGCTGCTTTATAATGCAGTGCTACCTGAGGAATCAAAGGTCATGGGCATTCAGTGTTGTTTTTGGCCTTTGCTGCTTACATGCAGAGATTTCTCTGGATTCTCTGATGATGTTACGGACTGGAGATGACCAAATCCTTATGTTGTATGTTTAAAGAAAGTGTCTTAAACTGTTGGACTGTTTGCTCAGGCACTTGTTCATAAAGTAATGAGCCATCTTGGGTTTTTGGAACATGTGCAGGCATCCAATTCAAAATGAGTGAATATAAACAAAAATATTTTATCAGTTTGAACATTTAATATTTTGTCTGTGTGTCCAATTGAATATAAGTCAAAATGGAATTTGCAGATCACTGTATTGTGTTTATATTTGCGTTTTACAAAACGTCCCAGCGTCATTGAACTGGGGTTTGTAGCTGCAGAAATTAGATTCTTCTTCAATGTCACACATTAACATCCCCTCCAAACCTGCAGCCCCCTCCCCTGAATGTGATTCTAATATTATGCAACACCAAGAGGGCCCACTCATAATCAGGACAAATATTATGTAAGTCAGAGAAAGCAGTCTGCGCTCCTCGGGACGAGCTCTCTCCAGGCTGCAGCTGTGGAATCATCAAACATCACGGCTGCATACAGAGGACTGCAGCCTGCTCTGAGGCTACCTGTGCGCTTCAGGGTGAGCATGAAGCTCCTGCCCGCGTCTCCGCAGTGTGCTGCATGACGCACTCCAGCCTTTTGTTTTCATGACCTGTCGCTTTAAGAAGCCTTCAGCTGCGCAGAGGCGCTACAGCAGCACATCACATGATTCTTCTCTTGTGACAATCCAGACAGAAAGGAAAAGCCTCTCTGACTTCCAGCTGAGTTAGAAGGCGCTGCGATGACTGATCACTGTTGCGTTTGTGCCAAAGGACCAACTTCGAGAGGGAACATGGAGTTAAGTTAACCATTACCAGACTGACTCGGGCCATTCCTGTAAAGATTTGGGGTTGTTGCGCCGACGGGGACAAAGTTGGCGCATGGAGAGGGACGAAGTTTCATTTTTACGCAGCGCATTTTCTTTGTTTTCTTTGTTTTTGTCGCGCCTGTGGGTCAATCACGACCGAAGACCAGGACCCGGAGCTCACTTTTGAGTCTTTGTTTCTTTGCTGAGATCTGAAGTTAAGGGCAGAACTTGAGGACAGAGCGTTACGTCGGGTGAGATGGTGGACAGCAAACCTCTTCTCCAGGACAGACCTCCCGCCTACACCACCGTCCCCGGGGCTTATGAGTACGGCCCGCCGCAGCAGAACTACGGGGCCATCCCGGCTTCTGCCCCGCCGCCGTACCCGTACCCCGATGGACCAGGCAAGTACCCCCTTTTCTGCTCCCCACGTTTTAGTCTGGAGCACAGAGGACTCACTGCTGCTCACTTCCGTGTTCGTTTCAAGTCTGAAGGTCTCTCTGTGAAAGATCAGACTCTGGAAATATTTCTGACTCACGAAGGACCGAGTTTGAACCATTAAGTCTGTGACTAAATTAGAAATCATGAGAGCAAGTCATTAGTTTCGTTTATTGGTTGCTTTAGTGGGGCGCATGCGCAGAGTAGATAACAGCGATGTTTCCATACAGCAGATTTGAAGATTACAGACTTTACTCCTATTATGGTGGTGAACCACGAGATCTGTTCATGAAGGACCGTGAGCAGCAAAATACAAAAATAACAACAAGGAAAATTCTTCAGACGACACAATAAAAGAAATGTGAAAATACAACTGTATAGAAAATGAAAAAATACAAAAACAATGAAGAACCAACAATGATAGAGCTCAACAAAAATGAAAAGACAGTAATGTATGAAATCAAATACAAAAACAAATCAAAGACATTTAAGAAAACATAACAACAAATAAAACAACAGCTAAGAAAAACGAGAAAAAAAAAAGAAAAATAATATAAAAATTAGGAAGAGCTATAATAAAGACACTTCAGAAAAGGATGCAATGAAAACTTAAAAAGCTACAATAAATAAAAAATAAACAAAAAATAAAAGGAAGGAGCAAATGGCTATGTGAATATGTAAAAAGACACATCAAATAAGAATGCCATGAAAAATAAGAAAAACAACAATGATCAAAACACATGACAAACTCAGACACTAAACAAGAAATAAAATCACAGCAACACAAGAAGACAAAATAAAATGACCAGATAAAACAGGAAAGAGTAGTAAATAAAAAAGGAACAAAAAAATAAAATGGAGCAATAAATCATGCACAACAATAGATTAAAATGCAATGAAAAATTTGTAAAGAATAAATGAACTTAAAAAATGAAACAACAAACCATAATAAAACAATAAATAAGAAGACAACAACAAATAGGAATTAGATTTAAAAAATGAGAAAAAAAAATCATGAATTAAAAGATGGCAAACTTAGACACTGAGCAAGAAATAAAAACACAGCTGTAAATGACGGTAAAAAAAATGACAAAAAAAAAGTAGGAAAAGCATAGGTGGATAAAAGAGGAACAAATAAAAAAATGCAAGAAGTAATGCACAACAATAAATTAAAATGCAGTGAAAAATTAGTTTAAGGATAATTGAACTTAAAAAAATATTTAAAAAATGCAATTAAAAAAGGTAAACAACAATGAATTAAAAACACATGACAAAATTAGACATTGAACAAGAAGTAGAAACAGCAATAAATAGAAAAACTCAACAAAAATGACAAGAAAAAATAGGAAATGCAACAATTAATAGAGAAGGAGCAAAATAGAAATACAGCAATAAATACAACAATAAATTGAATACAATGAAAAAATAATAATACAATCAATGAACTAAAAGCATGACACAATTTATCATAAAACAAAAAAATAAAAGGATACAACAACAGCAAAAAAGAATTCAATGAAACATTAGGGTAAAAAACATGATAAAAACTAACATTACATTGAAATAGCACAAAATAATACAACAGTAAATAAATACAGCAAAAAAGAAAAAAATAATTATATAGCAATATATAATACACAGTAATCACTTAAATGGCAATGCAAAAATAAGAAAAGAAAGATAATGCTACAAAAACCCAATTTGGAAGAAACAAAACAAATCATAACAAATCAATGAGTAATGCATGGATGTGAGAGGCACCCTCGTGTGGCACCCTGTGGTGATGAAAACCCATAAAAACCCGTTGTCAGTATGTGCACAGTGTGCAATAACAAATCCAGGGTCCATTTATGGGACTTTTCTGGGGCCCAGTCAAGTCTATGGGTAGGTCTGCCTGAACCCCCTGTTGCCCACCCCTGCTTTAAGAGAGAGGGGTCATTCTGGGGTTACCCCTGAGCTTCCTCTGTGCTTCTGATTAATGTTAAGGAGGTTATTATCATTTCTGTTGTTATACCCGTTTAAGTTCTGCAGAGACAGTGAGGAAGTTCAGTTTCCCTGACACGAGGTCACATTTCCTGTCACTAAAAGTAATTTCCTTTCTGCTGAAGCGCTTGGTTTTAGTCCCGAGTGAAGATTTAAGTCTGTTTTTGCCATATGACCAGTAAGTGTTCAGCTGTTTAGTCTCATTGGGTCGTCTTTATCAGACATGGATTTGAGTAAACACTTCAGAGAATTCATGCGTGGTTATCACTGTGGACTGTTTACACAGACGGACTAAAATCAATACGGCCTCAAAGTGTGAGGGGAAACAAACCATCAGGGTGATACAATACCAGATTTTAAACTTTATGATACTTATAGTAAAATCAAACAAAACCTGTTTCAAACCAGGTCAACAAAATTACAAGTATTGGGCTGTCATTTTCTATAATTTATCATCTTAAAAGACCAAATATTTGAGGCAAACTCCTGCAATATTTGAGCACCTTAGGCAGTGACTTTTTAGGCCTTTGCTTTTTGCCTTTGACCATTTTTAAATCGTTTTTTTGTTCAAAAATCTTTTTTTTTTTCCCAAATTTAAATGTCTTCCAAATCTTTTTCGCTGGTGTTAAAAAAGCTAACTAAAAATTGCAAAAATTGGCAATATTGTAGAAACGCAATTTAAATCGAATCAGCACCTAAAAAGTTGTGAAAAAATCAAATCAGGAGAAAAGTGTGTCGTCCCAGCCCTCGTTAAAATCATAATTATAATCATTTTAATTATTGTTTGGATCAACAATGGGAATTGTTACGATTGTATTGGTTCCAATGCGATTTCTGTTTATCAATCTGATTCTTCGGTGATTCCTCTATTAGGGCTGAACGATTTGAGAAAATAATCTAATTGCGATATTTTTCCCCAATATTGCAATTGCGATTTACTCTGCGATTGTTTTAATGTTCCTCATCTTATGTATTCTTAAACAAACATAAGCAGTAGATCGTTTTATAGTATAACCAATATGACATTAAATCAATCTAAGGATAAAAGATTTGAGAAAAAGTGGAGAAGTGAAGAACAGAAGCAAAATAGGTATAAAATTGTAAAAACTGGGTAAAAAAAGTGGCACGAAAGCGGAAAAAAAGTTAATAGGTGCAAAATAGGTATGAAATTGCAAAAACAAAAATGGCAAAACAATTCAAAAGTGACTAAGGAAAATTGATTATAGCAGCAAAATTGGGATTAAATTTCAAAAACCATATAAAAATGGTCTGACAGTGGCCAAAAAAAAGATGAATGGGAGTAAGATAGGCATAAAGTTGTAAAAACTGGGTTACAAATATTGCACTGTCTGCGATTTGAAAATTGCAACAAGCCATATTGTGATTTAATCTAATTTGCAATTAATTGTTCAGCCCTATCCTCTATTGATTCTTGCTTATTTTCTGTGTGGAATAAAGTCTACATCAGTTTTCAGGGACAACTATGGTATTGGCAAAAAATAAGATTTTGAATTTTAATCACATCAGATATTGGTAAAATATCCAATAGGGTACATCCCAGCTAAAATCATATTGAAGGTATTGTAAAAGAAAAATGAATTGCTTCCCTACAAAATAAAAACAGTAAAAACAATTCCTTTATCCATACTCAGCTTAATAAGAAATGATTTTTGGTTAAACTACAAAACCACGTTTAAATATTAGCTCATTCAAATGTGATTTTTTTACAAACAGGTCAGTGTCACATGACTCGATAAAGTGCACTGACGCTCTGATCTTTGAACCTTGTGCTCTAAAACTGTCTGACTGGAGCTTTTTCTTCACCACAGAGATAAACAATGGCCCCGTTTGTTAATGTGTGTCACAGACTCATATCAGACTCTGAATAACTCAAACATGATGAGGAGTTTTAGAAAATGATGTGATTTTATAGAATACAGGGTGCAACATAAGCATGTGTTGTCAGGCTCATCACAACTTTCCATCTGGCCCCTGAATTATTATTTTACAGTGGAGCAGTAGGGCCTCTGCAAAGAAAGTTTATTAGAGATTAAACTTTTTTTTACTTTAAAATCTCTAAGATTGAAGTTAAAATACTAAGATTAAAGTATCTCAAATAAGGTATGACTTAATTATTGGCCTGGGCAAGAAATCAATAAGATTTAAAAATCGAGTTGGCAAGTCAAATCGATTCTTTTTCCTGAAACTCGAGTTTAACGATTTTTTTTTTAAATCTAACTTGTTCATTTCACGTTCGCACTTTGAGGCACTTTTCATTAATTGTTCACTTTTAAATTTTTTACAACAAGAGTTGAGTTTTCTATTAAGATTTTTATTTTTTTATAACAAGCGTTACCTCAGGCATTTTGTTATCTTCAAAGTTAATTCAAACAAGTGTATAAAACTACAGTGCACAGGCACTTTGTGTCGACTTCTGTGTTGATTTTTTTGACCTGGAGGCACTTTAAATGTATATTTTAGGTATAAAAAAATGTATATTTTGGAAATAAACTTACAGTGAGTAGTTATTTCATTTTAATTGGGAGGGGGCAGTGAATCGAATCCTGAATTTATTATTATTATTTTTTTAAACATTGAAGATTTGGGGGGGGGGGGGGGGTGCCCAGCTCTACTTAATTATCAGAGTTCTTGCTTATCTACTCTTAGTTCTTACTTTAATTCCAGATTTCTGAATCTTTTTTTTCTTTACAAAACTAAATGTAATCATAGATTTCTGGGTTTTTCACCAGACTTTAAAGTTAATCTCAGAATGTTGACATTTTTTTGACCCAGAATTATGATTTCTTTGGCTTTAAAACAAATTCAGACTATATAATTATATATTATTTATACTTTCTGTTATTTACTTTTTTTCCTTTATGGTCTATAAGATGGACTGTTCACTATGTTTCCCTTGTCCATCTGGGAAAGAGCTCTTAGAAAGTGTTTGGAGAGGGCAGAACCATTAAACAGCATATCTGACAGGTGATTGGACGATTGTTCCGTCAGTCAAATTTATCACAGTCCAATCAGATGGTGTCATAAGTGAGAGCTTCTGATCTACAGAATGTGAACCACTTTGGAAGCAAACTTTCATCAAAACATGTCAGAAGTGGAGAGAAAATATCCTTACTATGGATATGTTTATTGTGTTTTTGTTTGTTTTATCTATTTATTTCCAGATCTAATAAAATACTGTTAGCATCTATGCTAATCTCTGTTAACAGTCACTTCCTGTCATTGAAACAGGCAGATCCAGCTGCACTGCAAGGTTTGTGAGGAACAGCAGGTGTAATAAAACTTTTGAAATGGTTTAAAAAGAATAAAATTCTTATTAAATACTCATATTTTTCTGACACCCACATGGTAGTGCTTTAACTTGGTTTGAAAAAGAGGTATTGATGTGTCCCTCGTCAAAAGTCTTCTAACTCGGATGTAATTTGAAAAATTGTTGTCTCAAACTGAATAATCAGCCAAAGTAACCATGACATATCTGTGTCCCACAGGATACCCCCCGGCCCAGATGGCCCCAGCTGTGTCCCAGCAGCCTTACGCTGGGACCTACACCATCATCCAGCCCTCTGTAGTGGTGGTGGGGGGCTGCCCCGCCTGCAGGTGAGGACGCACTCATAAACAGACCAGCAGGAGTGTTTACAACAGGAGATAATGAAGGACTGATATGATCATATGATGTCTGAGGGTTAAAGCAGTAAAGCTGTGATAAAGCACTGATGCACGTGAGAGCTTTACTGAACATAGAGTACGCTTGGTCATCAGGGAGAGTCCTGTGTTCACTGAGGCCACAGATTCTTCTGGATCAGTATGAGTGTGACGTTGATTGTGCTCTTTTCCACATTTAAACTTCTGTTTTATGTTTTAGCTGTTTTCTGCTTTTCATGTTTTCAGTTTAATACAAACATACCAAAATTGCATTAAATTAGTGTCAAGTATACCAGGTAATGGTTAAGAGTTGTTCCTCACAGTGCCGTGCAAAAAAACCCTTAAATAAATAAATATACTGCCTGGTCAAAAAAAAGTTGCCACCAATGAAAACTAACCCACCACAAACACTAATATTTTGTTGGACCACCTTTAGCTTTGATTACAGCACACATTTGCTGTGGCATTATTTCGATAAGCTTCTGCAATTTCACAAGATTTGTCCCAGATCACAGCATTGCCCCCACAGGCCTGTACAGCAGGCACTAGGCATGATGTGTGCATCACTTCACCTGCCTCTCTTCTTACGCTGATGCTTTCATCACTCTTGAACAGGGTCAGTCTGGACTCATCAGACCACATGACCTTCTTCCAGTCCTGCACAGTCCAATTTTTATGCTCCCTAGCTAGCGTGACTGATTTGTGGTTTTCTTAAGGCTACACAGCTGTTCAGTCCCAATCCCTGAGTTCCATTGTGCTCTTACTTTCACTAGTAGACACACCCCTGAGTCCGACTGTTGTTTTTCTTTGATTTGATTTGGCCAAACGTTTAAGTGATTCGCTGATCACGTTCATTTAAGATTTTCTCTGACCACATTTCTTCCTCAAAGACAATGGTTCCTCACAATCCTTCCTTTTCTGAATAATGTGTTGAACAGTTAGCTGAAAGATAATCACCCATGCAGTAATTATCCAATAGGAGGCTCATACCTAACCTGACAAGCCAGATGGACAGCTCAATATATCTGCCACAGAAATATTTCACTAGTCTATCTGGATAGGAGCCCTTTGAATTTGTTTTTAGGGGAAGAATGTTAAAAAAAACACAAGCTTGTGATTGGACAATCGTTTGGCTCGTCACGTTAATCACAGACCAACCCACATCAAGCAGGGTTGCCTCCTATAATGTAGCATACATAGCGGCTAATGTAGCGGCTAATGGCCAGCAACAGTTAACAACAGTTCATGGATGTTAGCCATAGCGGCCAACTTAGCCGCTAACAGCTAACAACAGTTAATGACCGTTAGCCACTAACTTAGCTGCTAACAGCTAACAGCCTTTTACTATCATCTTACACTAAATTGTCCCACACAGATGATTCATTTAACACTTATATGTGACATGAACCTCATCAAAGACAATCCCTACAAGTAAACTTCTGAGGAGGGCAGATTTCGCCAAGTTTCACTGAGTAGCCATGAGGACAATAGGCTAATCGGCATGTCCGTTCTCAACTTCCGGTTGTCGTCACGTCCGTATTCTGCTTCTCCCGCCTCTCTTCCCTGATTGGGCCGTTAAGAATTCAGCCGAGTGGGGGTGCTGGTTTGGCGGAGTGGTTAGCAACCAGGCACCCCATGTACTTGCTTCTGCCGGTCCAGGTTCGAATCCCACCTGTGACCAGTTTGCAGAGTGTCTTCCCCTACTCTCTTACCCCCTTTCACAAGTCTATCCACTGTCTCTCTCCTATCAATAAAGGCACAAAATGCCCAAAAAATACATTATTAAAAAAAAAAAAAAAAAAAAAAAGAATTCAGCCGACTGAATTCATTTGACAACGGAGGCTGGCAAGATGGACCTGCAGGATTTCAGAATCAGGCAGGTCTGTCTGCTCTGCAAGGCTAGCTTGTACCTATTTGCTTAGTTAAATCCAGGTGGCGACTTTTTTTTTTGGCCAGGCACTGTAATAGAAAATAACAGAGGTGGGAGAAAGTCACTGTTTTGCAAGTCTCAAGTAAGTCTCAAGTCTTTAAACCCAAATCTTGAGTCAAGTCTCAAGTAAAGACGTGCAAGTCCAAGTTGAGTCTCAAGTAAAGACAAGACAAGTCAAGTCAAGTCCGAAGTCATAGGCTTGAAATTTTTAAGTCCTTCCAAGTCATAAGCACCGTTGACCAAATAAAAAAAAACAATAAAATCCAGGACAGTTTCGTCACTTTATAAAAAACAACCAGGACAGTCGGGGAAGGACATGAAAACAGGACATGTCATGGGAAAACAGGACACTTGGTCACCCTGGGCCTTAACTGTACAATTATTTTCAGCTAACACCAGTCTCAGTTTTTTTTAGCCACGGCGAGTTTACGAGCGATACTGTTGTTGCATATAACGGATGCAAAGCTAAAGTTACCCTAAAGGATCGTCGTCGCCTCTCCGTCTGTTATTCTGATGCTGCAGGTTTTTACAAACAGCAATTTGTTTTTTGTTTATGACATCGTTGTTTGTGAATGCAAATTAAATTATCCTTGGTAGCATGGTTCCGCATTTCTGGGTTGTTCCTGCACTCCTGCAGTCTTTCGCTCAGTAAAGTAACTGTGTAATCTAAACCCTCTTTGTTTATTCTTCTAGACCCTGATTGGATGTTAATAGATTCATTCAATGGGGCAGATCCTTTGGGAAAAAATATTGTCTTGCTGGAAATGACAAAAATCAGTCACTTAGTCGAATACTTTGAATGGGAGCACATTTTATTCAACAGTCTTACTGAAAATTTCAAGTATTTTCAAGTCATCAGACTAAAGTCAGAGTCAAGTCCCAAGTCACTGATGTCAAAGTCCAAGTGGAGTTGCAAGTCTTTGATGATATTGTCAAGTCGAGTTCAAAGTCATCAAAATTGTGACTTGAGTCTGACTCGAGTCCACACCTCTGGAAAACAAGTATGGACATTACGTCCTGTATGTATTGTAACATGAATTTATTGGCCATCAGGAATAGAAATAAGAATTCTCACCTCAGTAAATGGCAATTTCTTGACATATTCAATAAAGGATGCCCATGTCTTATGGTGCCTTTTTTTGTAAACTATACCTTCAGTTCTCCATCTGTAAGGACATCATCATTTTCTCACCCACTAAATGAAAGAAAGGGGCTGTGCATACTTCCATTTCAAGAGAATCAAGCTTTGAGCCAAAAGAGATAAGAAGGCAACTGCATTTGCCAGGTATGAAGTTATGCCATGCTGGTTTAGGAGAGCACCAAATACATCCATTACTGAATTAGGATCTATTCTTTTGTTGCACACACAGGAGAGGGCTTTAAATATTGAATTCCAGAACCTGCTGAGGGCACTACAGGAAAAAACATGTGGCTCTGTTCGCACCACGGGCAACCATCATCAGAGGTGTTACAGTATACATGCCAAATGAGCTTTGGTTAACAAGAGCATTGAAAGACAGGATGTTGAGTGAATGTGGCAGATACTAATGGCCCTTTTCCACTAGCACGCCTTGGCCCTACTCTACTCGATTTGCAGCGTGTTTCCACTAGCCTGGTACCTCCTGAAACAAGCTAGTTTTAATACCTACTCCGCTCTGGTTCCAAGCGAGCTGAGTCGATACTAAAAGATGACATCACCGACGGCCGGCTACTGATTGGTCAGACAATGTCGTCATCAATGAGTCATGAGCGCGACGACCTAGCATGCTAGCGGTAGCTACCGTTAGCTTACCCTCATACGTCTTTTCTTTGCAGCTCAATTGCTCTCGTCCTCGGCTTCATTCTGTTGTATAGCTTCCAAAACTCTCCTGTGCTTCTCAAGGGGTATTTCTTCTTGCCACCTGCAGCCTTCCCCTGTTTTCCTTTTTACTCGGTTTGTGACAAAAAGCCACAGATTGTCGTGTCGCGCTCAAAATGACGTCACCACAGAGCCGCTCAGCGACACTGCACCCCGTTGGGCAGGCGACTGGGGCTAATGGAAAAGCAGCACAAGGCGAGTAGAGTAGAGTAGGGCTGATGGAAAAGGACCATAAGGTTCCACACATCATCTGGGATCTGCGAGTTTAGATCTACCTCCAAAACATCTTTAACCTGAGCCAGAGATTCTGGTCTTTTAAAATGTAATAGGTTGCATATTTGAGATATAGGTTAAGAGTGCAAACAATCCTCAAGAGGCGTGTAGGTACCTGAAAAAGTGAGATTTGGGAATATCAACATCTTTCGTCAGCATTTCAAACTACAAAAATCACCCTTTAACAAATCAGAGAAAAATACAAGCTAATACATGGGGTGCCTGGTTGCTAACCACTCCGCCAAACCAGCACCCCAGTAAGTGACCATTTAAAGCTGAAATTTCAACGACATTAAAACCAGATATAGAGAGAATTCTTAACCGCAGGATTCCCAAGGCCTATTTTTTTGTTGATTGGTAAGTCAGAGCATATAATTGCAATAGGGGATGCAGGGAGGTTAGTGTTTAGTTCCATAGTGGACCAGAGTGCCTTCTTTAAACACAAGAATCCAGGAGGAAAGCTTCACAATATTTGCAGAACAGTAGGAATACATCAAATCAAAATTGGCAGGGCTAATCTGCCTTCACCCTTAAAACTCTGCAAGAAATATTTGCAGATTCTTGGGACTTTCTTATCCAAAAAAGAAGAAGCGAAAAATTTATCTAATTTGTTAAAAATGTATTAGGAAGAAAAGGGGTATCATTCATAATAAATACGTGAATCTGTGCAAAACAACCATTTTAATTGTGTTAGCAGGCCAAGCAAGAGAAGAAGGTAATACTGAGCAGTGGGTCAAGAAAGGGGCAAAATTTAGTTTCAAACAGTATTTAAAGGTTTTAGAAAGTAGGGCACCTTACAAAAGGAGAGATGCTCAGTTTCAGACGTTAGTCTAAAGCAGGTTTCTCTGTCGAAGTCAGCATCCTGTCAGTCAGATGATTTCAGCCTCAAACATGTGACGAGGAAAGAAGGTGACCACAGGACATGACTCACAGCACACTCTCTCGCTCTCATACTTTTTATTATTCGGATTACAAAAGTTAAGGTCTTCTTCAATTATTTAATTTCTTTATGTATGTTATATAATCTGCCTGTTAAAAAAAGTCACCACTTAGATTTAACTAAGAAAATAGGTAGAGCCTCCTTACTGCATGGATGATTAGCTTTCAGCTGGCAACAAGTTATTTAACCCCAGCTGATGCAATGAGTAGCTTCTAATTTCTTTAACAACCATGTTAAAGACACATCCTGTGGTCGTGGAAAAGATGTGAGTCTGATTAAGAAGGGTCAAATCATTGGCATCAAGCAGAGAAAACATCTAAGGAGATTGCAGAAACTACTAAAATTGGATTAAGAGCTGTCCAACACATTATCAAAAACTGGAACGATAGTGGGGAACCATAGTCTTTGAGGAAGAAATGTTTTTGCAGTGTATGTTTTTGCAGAACATACACTGCAAAAACAGATCTTAGCAAGTTTATTTGTCTAATTTCAGTCCAAAATATCCACAGTACTCACTAAAATCTTACTCATTTAAGGAGTCCAGATGGATATCTTATTACAATGAATTAAAAACATAAATAAAACACTGAATAACTTTTCATCATCAGAAAATATCTGTCAATGAAACAAGCTAATTTTTAAGATTTAGGGTCTGAGAAATTTCAGTTATATAAATAACTTAAGACAGCCCTTCTTAGTTCCAAGACATCATACAGGTAAAATCTGTCTTGCCACATTGGCAGATATATTTTAACTCATTACATTAACTTATGGTTTTTGTTTCTAAATACTAAAATAAGAAGTGTAGCTGGACATGTCAGGCAATTTTGGCTAAGGGTGTCCCGATACAACTTTTCCACCTCCGATATGATACAGATATCACAGCCTTGAGTATTGGCCCGATACCGATATTGGTCCAGTACGATATCAGCAGGAATCATACATACTTTTATTACTTATTTTGTAGTATGGATGGTAAAAAAAAGGCTTCATCAAGTGAGATTATGCCTAAGTCACACATTCCCGTTTCTCATAGCGACTGTGCACGATTGAGGAGGCTGGTGTGATCGCTATGATACGGGATTAAATTACTGTCTCACCCCTGGAGACACTCCGTAAATACACCATCAGTGGCGCTGCTACAGCGCTTCAGGGGGCGTTTGTCCCGCTCCAGTTAGGTTAATACAGCGATATGAGGAGGATTCCATCCCGCTGGCAGGACGTCAGCCCCGCTCGAGCTCAGTTCGCGTCACGTAAGCCCCGACTGAGCCCCGTCGCTTGCGCCGTCTTGAACGGGACACAGTCGGGGCTCATACGGATACATCCTTGTCAGTCGTTCTCATAAAGCTGTCAGGATTGAGCCACGATCAGCCCGACTGAGCTCCGTACATGCCCCGCTAATACCGCTCGCCTTAGGAATGCATTAGGCTTCCATCCCGCTATACCGAGAGCGGCGATTCTCCACGACAGTTTTGAACAGTTTAAAACTGTCGTGGAGCTTCTACGTTCCCCTCCGTTCATCCACGACTATACAGCGCTGATCCAGACCAAGTGGCGCATGCACCGCGACCAAAGCACGCTTTATCAGGATTATGACAATCGTGCACAATCGCCATGAGAAACGGGAATGTGTGACTGGGGCTTTACTCAAGCAGAGAACAGTAGTCAGCAATAGTAGGTATGACAAAAACTGACCCATTTGTTATTAACCAATGGGTTCAATAAATGTAACCTTAAACATAAGAATATAGTACAATTAAATGAAATAAATAAAAAATAAATTAGAAGACCCTGAAAAGTAACCTCAATAAATCCAATAAAAACAAAAACATTTATTTAAAATGGAAAAATAACCACTGTGTTTAACTTAAACATAAGCATGTTATACAACTGAATTAAAAGAATAAAACAATACATAAGAATGGACTACTTATCAGAGTGCTTTCTGAGATTTAATTTTTCAATTAGGTGATTTAGAGCAGTACATAACAGAAAAAAACAACAGGTGACAAATGAAATTGGAAGGAGACAGACAAATAGTAGCACATTGATGATCTTAACACAAGACAGGAAAGATAAAGGAAACATGTTACCTTAATTTCCTTAAAAGCTTTTAAGGAATTTTTTACCGATGATATTGGATGCAGACCGATATAATGCAATATTTGTTTTTTTGCCGATATCCATTATCAATACTGGATCAGGACACCCCTAGTTTTGGCTCACATTAAGTCGTGTGAGGTTTTTAGAATTGAAACTGGAGTAATAACTTTCCTTAGATTTGAGTTTCTGCAGTCTGGACACCCATGGCAGTAAATCATCAGGGCAGGCTGCCTGAACATTATCCTGATAATATCAGAGCTGCATGTGTGAAAAGGGCTCCTGATTTCTCTGAGAAGAACAGTGTGTGGCTCAAATTTGTGAATTAAAAAGGTAAATTCAGTTTGAAATTCTTCTTTCCTGTTCAAAGTGTCCAATAACAGAAACATCTTCAGTTTCAGTTTGTTAAGTATTTATTAAAACTGCATCTATGTCCCGGCCCTTCTGTGTTCAGCATGTTAAACTCTGCGGTGTTGAAAGAGTCTGTAACTCTTTAAGTCAGGATTTACGTCACAGTTCTGTTTTCTGTGGTCACCGAGAGCCGTTGTTCCTGGCACAAGTGTACAAACACGTCGCATTAATCCCAGCGGTTGAAACACAGCAGCCTACGGAGCGGCGTGGAGCCTCTGTTGGCCAAACGCTGCGGTCGCGCCCAACTGACCACAAACAGAGTAAGAGGGCTTCCCAAGAGGCTAAAAACGTGTTAATAAGGTTTTACCCAGTTCATCAGAGGAGCACAATCAAATGTTTTTACGGTTGATGAAGATTACTTCTAATTATTCTGCGTCTTAATCGGTCCAAATCCCTGCTGTGACACATTTATACAGAATTAGCAGCAAATGATCTAAAGTGGCTTTTTATTTGTTCTCCACGGTCGATGTGCTGCATGTTTTAATTCCTGCTCCGTGCCTCCAGCAGATTTTCTCTCCACGCTGCTCGGCTCGCTGAAGTCATGAGACCTGGTTAGCTCTTTATTTACCATGACGATGGACTACAGCTGACCTTAGACACACATCTGAAGACAGTTTACAGACAGTTTTGCAGACATTTGATTATTTTTTACTGTTATGTGTAATCTAAATAAGTCTAAACAGTTTTTTTTAAACTCTGGAAAGCCACATCGATTTTTATTTCTACTAATCTTGATTCAAACAGCCAGACACATGCAATAGGGCTGGGAAACATGGACCAAAACTCATATTGCATTTTCTTTTAGCTGAATTTTAATTTACAACACCATTTTAGTCAAAAAAATATCAAATGGCTGCCATAATAATGCCAAAATTTTCAACTTCTACATGATCCTTGTAAATGTCTGTACCTAGTAGGCCTTTGCTCAAAACATTGATTCGGCAAAATATCGTCACTCACTCCTTGGGGATATGTGTATTGATATCCACTGTCTCTCTCCTATCAATAAGGGCACAAAATTCCCCCCCCAAAAAATACATTGAAAAAAAAAAAAAAAAACTACCGCTACGTAACTAGAAAGAGTACATTACCTCGTCGGTTTGCATCCTGTAAGTTGTTGTAAAAAGAAGTTGTAAAGCAATGCAGAGTTCTGAGGAAGGTCCGAACTGCATTTATTAGCATCACAATAAACACACGCTTTGGCTTGGGTCACGTCTTTTGGTGCGTTCCAGTTGTAGTCAGAAGTAGGAAGTTCCGAGTAGGAAAATGCAACTGGGACGTCCCCCGAAGTCTGAATTTCCTACTGGGAACTCGGTCAAACCTCGCCACCCCCGAGTTGACAATCAAAGATGGATGCCCCCGGTGTGAACAGTTATTCAGCTCCTGTAATAATCAATTTATTTGCACGTCTGACTGGGGTGTGTCACTCTAGATCAGCTGTATACATAGTATTGTTAGACTTATATTTACAAAAATGCTGGGCATAGGGCGTGCTAACAACAGCTAACAACAGCCTGGTAAATCAGCATGTTTTTTCCGACTTCAACTGGAACACCGATAAGTTGGAGATGATGTCACTCCCAGTTCCGAGGTTACTGGAACGCAGCATTACGACAGTCACTGCGCGTGCTCATGGGTAGCAGAGTCTTAATGTCGCCGGTAATAGATTCTCCTCAAAGCACCTTTAACAATGGCACAGTTCAAAGTGGAAGCCAAGATACATGATGAAACACGTTTCAAGTTAAAACTCAGGTCTACCCTCTGTGAATTTCAGTTTCTTAACTTGTAGAATCATTTAAAACTCATCCTTGTTCTTTTTCTTCTTGAGATATTAAAGAAAATTTGTCGGGAAGTCCATTAAAGAGCAGTCAGTGTTCAAAATTTACGTGTATCAGGATACATATCGTATCCTGGCCTCAGTATCGGGATTCATATCGAATTGTGGGGTTGCTGGAAATACCCAGCCCTAGTACCTAGGGAACCATCCGTCCATCCATTATCAATGCAACTGATCGCTTTCGGGCTTGAGGGAGGCTAGAGCCTTTCCCAGCTGGCGTTGGACGAGAGGCAGGGAACATCCTGAACTGCTCCCAGCCAATCGCAGAGCCAGATAGAGAGACATACAACTGTTCACACTCACATTTGGAGTCACCTGCTAACCTTATGGTCGTGTTTTTAGTCAGTGGGAGGAAGCTGTAATGCCTAAAGACAACCCAGCATGCACGGAGAGAGAATGAAAACTGCACAAAGACAGACGCGACCAACGTGGGGATCAAACCAGCAACCTTCTCACTGTGAGGCACACACACTACCCGCTGTGCCACCATGCTAGGGTGTTCCTAGGGATGGATGTTGAAAAACAATCCTAGATGGGGATCAATAACAACTCTGTTAATATCTTTAGCCTTTTAGCTTAGCAATTCAACACTTAACATTCATTCATTCATTCAACCTTTATTTAATCTCGAAAAAATCATTGAGGGTGTCCCCTCATTTTCAATGATGTCGAGAGTACAGAGAACAACAATAAAACAGTTAAAAACAGTTACATTCAAAAGCAGAGTAATTCATTATCAGTGTTCTAAACTGACCAAAAGAAACAAGTGCTGGCAGTTTTAATGTTTTTTGTAAGATGTTCCAGGTGAAAGCAGCAGAAAAGCTGAAAGCAGTTCTTCCAAATACAGTGTTTACCCGTGGAACTTCAAGCATCAGCAGGTCACTGGATCTTGTTGGATATTGATTATGAGATTGATGTAACAGAGATGTTATATATGATGGCATTTTACCAAGTAAGGCTTTATAAACGAATAAGAACCAGTGCCTGTCACGTCTTACATTCAGGGGTGCCCAGCCCACTTTTTCATATAAAGTGCAATGGTGGGTGGAGTAACCTTCCCCAGTGATGAATCTGAGGGCTGAGTGACAACTGGAGTCCAGGGGTTTAAGAGTAGAAGCAGAGGCATTTCTATAAACAACATAAACAACAACACCATAAACCATAATCCAGAACAGATAAAAAGACAGCTTCAATAACACGTTTTCTACTTCGCAATGGGAAGTTGGTTTTGTTCCTGTAGAAAAACCCAATTTTTTGTCTTAGTTTGCTAGCCAGGGAATCGATATGAAGTTTGAAGGTGAGTTTTTGATCTAACCAAATGCCAAGGTATTTATACTCAGATACTCTGTCAATACTGTGACATGAAAGATTAAAAGTCATAGGAGAAAGCTGGTGTTTTTTATGCATTTGTATCATTAAAAAGAGGTCAAACTATGTTTCAAACCTTGTAGACATTTGACATTACCACAACTTACCGACTCACCAAGGTCATGTATTATTGTGATGACAGGGCAATGTCTATGAGCTTGCTGGCAGTGACTGGGGATTAAATAATTTATCCTTTTTTTGTGACTTTTGATGTTCTACAGTTCCTTATCTTATTATTTTTATTTATTTTTATCATTATTATTATTTTATCATTATTGTTTTGTTCTCCACCATCTTAAACTCTCTTATGTGCTCGATGTTAGCGTGTATCTGTACATCCAACTTGTCTGTCATTGATGTATTCCTATGCACTATACACAACATCTTGAAAATAAATAAAAATATATTTTGATTAATAAAAAGAGGTCAAACTAAACCTCTGCAGCCCACTACAAGCTATGGATGACGGTAAAATGTGAGGAAGTTGCTCAGATTGAGGGGAATGAGAATCGAGAGCAGATAAGCCTTCAGTCAACAGTTGTAAAGATAACGTCATCACGTGATTCTGGAAATTCCTTCTAGATGATGTGACCTACAGGGAAAGTCCAAACAGTTTCTATCACTTATCTTATCTGGTCATAAAGAAGGGAAATATAAAAATGTGTGTCAAGAATCACGTCCAAATCACTCAGTCTTTCTAGAAGGAAATCATTAACACATGTTTTTTTACACAGTGCAATAAATTATTCAACATCTATTAATCTGATTGATCTTTGATTTTTTTTTATTAACTGTAATTAACACAATAAAGTAAGAAACAGGCCTGTTGACACATATAACAAAGGTCCTGCCCCCTCAGAATGACACGCTCATAATCACATCTGCTTTAAGCTATTAAATCATAATTATTGTTTGTGTCTCTGCTGTTGTTATTTGTGACTTTACCGTAGTTCCTGTCTGCATCGTCATGCTCATGTTCAGGTTTCCTGTGAAGCACTGCTGCTCCTTCTGCTGATGATCTGTTTTTCTGGATGTCTTTATCCCATGACTGCTGTTGTGCAAACGTCAGTGACGGTCACAGCAAGAGGCGTTACGTTTTCTGTGTTGTTCGGCCATTCAGGTCATTTTGAGAGTAAATTTTGAAGAATGCTGCAGGGAGTTTTCTTGAAGCTTTTACAAGCATCCATCTTGACTTAATGATGAACTTATGTGATTTTATGAAGCTTGTAATTCAATTCACATTCATCCCTTTCTTGTTGACATAACATCAAAACCATGCTATAAGGCAGATATGGGCAAAATGCGGCCCGTGGACATCAGCAGGACTCATACATACTTTTATTACTTATTTTGTGTTAAGGACTAATCTGAAAAAGGTGAAAAAGTTGTATCAGGACACTCCTATTTTTTTTAGAAAAGCCAAATGTGTTCCTTTTGTCTAATTAAGTAGTGGTTCAGTAGTAGGATGAACCAAGACCATTAAGAGATTTAAAAACCAGTGAAAGAATCTTAAAATCTATTCTACCGCTGCCAGTAAATTGTAGTTGGTAAAATTCACTTGACCCTAATTGAAATCGTCCTCCATTTGCCTTTGCTTCCCTCTAATATTTTGCCTCTGTGTGTTTTTCAGAGTTGGTGTCCTGGAGGACGACTTCACCTGTCTCGGGATCTTATGTGCCATCTTCTTCTTCCCCCTCGGTCTCCTCTTCTGCTTCGCCCTGCGTCAGAGAAGGTGTCCCAACTGTGGCGCCACCTTCGGTTAGAGGGACCAAACCGCAGCTCCGTGCACCTTCCCGTGCTCCCATGCATACAGACACACTCATAATCCAGCATCTCTGTGTCTTTTATTTTGTTTCTTAATATTGCACATCGCTGTCGCCATTATGTTTATGTTCCGCAGATGATCAAGATCATGACCTTGGATTATGATGTGAGTTTATACTGGAGGAGCGTGTAGAAATCTATTTTCGTCTGCTAGTAAAGAGTGTATATTCTAGCGTATGTTTGTGTTCATGTGTCGTCAGTGCCTTCATTTATGCTGAGTGATCATCAGAGATTCCATCAGTCTTGACTCTTTCTGTAGATTGGCTCAGTTTTTGTACCATCTGGGCAGATTCCTTCATGTTTTGTTGCCAGAAAGAATCAAGGAACTTTAGATTTGTGCCCACTTTTATTGTATCCTTTTTTTTCTGGCACGCTTTATTCATATTTTTTAGTTGAAATTACATTAAAGAATATTGTACTTATCACAGCATCCATGTAGATAGCTGTCATATTAGCTTTTCTGTTGAGGAAAATGTTTTTTTTTCACATGTAACCTTTTTTGGCTCTTTGCTGCAAGGAATTAATGATACATGTCGCTAAGGCTGGATACACACAGGAGGATTTTAAGTCTGATGTAGGGCTTGACCAGTGATCAGGGGCAGAATCACCTGATTAGGCATTGATTCAACTACAGACTGTAGAAAATATTGGACAGTGATTTCAGCTGTGTGGTTACTAAAAGGCTAAACTTTTATGACAAATGTTGTAAAGCTGTCACAAACAAATCTTTAGGTGCCATCCTGAAGGACTAAAAACCTTTCAAAGTGTGCTTCCACAAAATGTTGGCCATCATTTAGGATAACTGGTATTGGGAAAAACATGACACTCAAATCTTTTCTTCCTTTGGTATATATCCTGATTTTTTAATGTGTATTTCCGTATAAATGCTGTCTCCACTTTGTCTCTATTTTTTTATAAACCCTGGAAATAAACCGAACTTTTTATCTCCATTATCAACCATACTTGATAATGCTCTTAGATAATTTTCCATGAGCCCTGGTTTTAACTTCTAAATATGCACCAATTTGTGCAACTGAGCATTTGTATTTGTCCCAGAAAAAACTTTTTTTAAGATGCTGAGTGTCCTTACAAATGTCTCTTTGTTTAGATGTGCTTTAAAGGCACAGAAAATGGTATTTTAATGACTACACTTTGACTAAAGCAAAACAGAATTACATCTAACACAGTTAGGTAACTAACACAGCAAATGCTGATTTTATCATGGTGATGTAAAATGATGAATTTTAAAGTCGTAGCATCTTTTCATCATAAAGCTGTAGATATGCTTGCTGTTTGTGCATTCATGCTCGCTAGTGTCATAAGCTCTCTTGTATGTGCGCTTGTCTGTGTGCAGTTTTTGTTAGGATCTCACAAGGGGGCACATTAGAGAGCTTAGGCTGCATACAACTACCTATTGTGCTATTGTGTGAGAAGTAATCTACAAACATGATGACAACAATGTCAATACCTGAGATCAAAATCAACATGATGAGCAATAATCAGTGTAATCTGTAGAAAAGCTCAGGTAATTATTGATTTTTGGAAAGGGCAGACTGTCATTGCTGTATTCGGTCTCTTCAGACCGCACTTCTCAAAAACCCATAAACCCAAAGGTTTATGCTCTATTCCAACCAAAATTTTATTTTTAACCGGGCTGTAAACATGCTTTGTTGTTGTGAAATTTAGCTTTTTGTCATGGAGTGTGAATGTGAGCTCTGGTGCTTCTGCAGCAAGCCCCCAGTGGACACTAGAAGAACTGCAGTTTTATAAACTTCTGCAGTGGCTTCATTTACAACAGTAGAAGTTGCTAATTGGACACTATGGATTATTTATCCAAACAATCAAAGCGAGCGTTAACAGTTTAATTATTCAACTTCAACTTCCCCAGTCTCAAAAATTAAATATCTATCATGGCTGATATAACAACTGCAAATTAGGCTGCCTCTAAAAGATTATTTACCACAGCCAATGTGAGTGATTTGAAAGTGAAGTGTCAATAAGTGGCGATTCATGTTGTTGCAGCTCACAACAAGTGCACAACCATGTTGTAATCACACTAGTAAAGCACTTTTTTGTTGTTGCTACCTTGAACAATTTTAACACAATTATTCTTGTCACAGTCATAGTTGTGGATGCTGAAGCTGTGAATGTTTCTTGTCCAAAACAGACAGGAAAATGAAAAATAGAGAGCCAGGTTAACCTTAATCTACAATGAATGTCCACACCTGTAGAATATTTCAGAAAAAGGCAAATATGCAGTGATATTTCAACTGATTCAGAACAAAAACTGAGCTGTAGTTGTAAAAAACACCTTATATGCAAAAATATTTACCAATCCATCAACATACAACCACCATTAAAGCAGCAGTGAGAGCAGTTTAGGAGCAATTGTTTCGCCCAATGACACATCAACATGTGACCACAACAGCTGACGGTTAAGCCTCTAAACTTCTTGTTCATGGCTGATTTGTCCTACCAGTGATCCACAGTTACTCCATCCACTCAGCCAGGGTTTATGCGTAGTCTTTTAGTTATGTTGTCACTGCAAAACAGATCTCACACCTGTGGATGTACCACTGTGACGGCCAGGCTAAAAAGTCTACTGTGCGCTTTTGGAGAATAAAATTAGTCCACACTTCTGTTCTTCCACAGTTTAAATTGCATAAGACTTAAAAATCATCCAGTGTGTAGCCAGCCTCTAAAGATCATCGGATGAGAACCTTTAAGGCTGAAACAAACGGACTCGCCTCATGCAGAAGCCTGCAACATTCAGTCTGTTTTTGTTGATTTTATTTCTCGGGGCCATATTTGCACTGATCATTTGTTTGATGATTTTTCTGCGGGGTTGTGCTTTTCCAGGGCCGACGCAGAACTCAGGAACGTACAATCTGAAACGCCCTCAACTCCACAACCTCGATCACTGTTCTACTCGGACTTCTACCTACTCTTAAAGAGGACTGTTGTGTCAAAATGTCTCCCTTTAACGGGCGGAGGCTCACTTTAAGGAAGCATGCTGAGAGTAAGCGCTGGAGAAAGTCTCTCCAATGTTGTTAATCTCTGGATTTTTATCTTAGTACTCTGTGAAAAGTCACCCTGCCCCATTCCTCCTGAGCAGACAATCAATGGAGAATGTTTGTGTCTGTGTATCTGCAGTACCTTTATGTCGAAGTCTTCCATTCAGAATGATTATAGAACTGTCCATGGCAGGAGAAAACAGATGTAATGGGGTGGGAGGGGTTAAAACAGAAACTTTCTGCTTTAGAAAACACACTACGCACGCTCTTCTGATTGAGGTTCTTACTTTTTATATATGAGTTACTGTAATTAAAAAAAGAATGCTACCTATGGGTCTGAATTGTCTCATTTTTTTCTCATATCACCCTTCAAATAACACTGATAAATTCAAATATTTTTCACATCATTAGAAAGTGCTTTTAAAAAAGTGAGCAGCAAATTAAAGACTCCTGCAGGAACTTCCCAAAAAAACTTTAGGGGAAGTATTTCCAACATGGACCAAAAAGGGTTCCTTGTGCGTGCACAGTAGGGATGGGACGATACACTTAAACTCACAATACGCTGCACCTTGATATGCCCGGGTCACGATACGATACATCACCACACAATATCAAAAAAGAAAAAATATTACTGTGTAATTACAACTTATTTGTTTTTGTTTGAGTTGCACACAGGAAAACACAATAACACTCTCTCTAACCCTAGAGAGGTTAGAGAGAGTGTATGCTAACGAGTGGTAGGCTCGTTTTTGCCGTCTTCGTCTTTTTTAATGAGAAAGCCAAAATACTGCCAGACAGATGACTTGTATCCAGGCGGAGCGTCCTCAATTTCGACCTCATTCAACTCCATCATTCGGCTTTTTGGAGGTAAGGTAGTTGGTGCTAATGTTTGTTGTTGTCACTTCTGGTCACATGGGCTATTACTGGGCGTGACGTCCTGAATTCGCGATCCATTTTTTTCAAACTCGATGCGTTTCGTCACGTACTGTATCGCGATATATTGCCAAACGATATTTCATCCCATCCCTAGTGCACAGGCCACTTCATTAGGTAGATCAGTTCAACCACTCCTCAGCACAAATTTCCAATAGCCAATCTCACGGCTATTGGCAAAATTGACAAATAGAAACATTACGTCTTTTATTCACTGTTTCCGTTCAGTGAAATGCTGCCAACTTCTACACACTACACCTTTAAATCACCATTTAAACTCTTTGACAGTCTGCACCAGGAACTTTGTTTGTTGTGGTGGAAATGGAACATGCTTATTTCTTGTGTGTGGTAAGAATAAACAAAAGAAACATTTTGAAGAAATAAATCTTTATTGTCATACAGCAAATCCTGATAAGAGTGTACTGTAGGCCATCGACCAATCCAATGTTCACACTTTGGTCTCCGAACGCCACGTGTCATGACTAAAGCACAAATGAATGCACCGTCAATGCAAAGATGAGCCAATCGTCACAACTCGTGTCACAATTTCAAGGATGCAACTGATTTTTTTTTTTTTACAGTAGGTATGTTTGTGTCATAAGGCAAAAGTCCTTCTCCATGATGGTCGAACTCTACAAAAGGATGGCAGAGGACAATAATTATATAATCTGATGTACAAATATTTACAAAAGAGGGTGAAGATCACTTGGATGTCTCTCTTTAAGTGTTTTGGTATGGATGGAGATTCAGCATCGTCATGAAGACCTGAGGGTGAAATGCGGAGGTCCTCTTCAGTACATTCTTTTACTGTCATATGGCAACAGAAAAGATTCCTAACAGTCATTTTAACCTTAATCAGCAACATTTGTAGTCATCCGTTTCTCAAGTGCAGACAAGAATGGTGTCTATAAATATCACCACAAACGGAGGGACGAAAATAGACGAAAATATACAGTATATATATATTTTAAATATCCGAGCATCTTTTCTGCAAATACAATGGTCCCAACATACGTCTGGATGCAGCAGTGAAGGGTTCCAACAATCACATGGCATTGTTCTCAGCTTTTTTTGTCCTTACTAGATGAAGAGAAGCTTCAAGAGAAGGAAGTTCAATCTTTTCCTGTGCGGAGAAGAAGCAGAAGATGACAAAGAGCTGTGTGGATGGGGGACGAGTGGGAACATGGAGCGATCAGATGGCGGGTGCAGAGCGGTCGTTGGTGACGGTTGGTCGTAGTCGGACGGTGGAGAACGGGTTTCCTCCCCTGTGAACAAGGGAAATACAAGATTAAGAACAAAACTAAACGGAAGAAGGGGTCATGATGAGGGAGAGGAGGGCGATACATACATCCGCCACTTTATTAGGTACACCTGTTCAACTGCAAACTTGCGCAAATAGCTTATTAGTCAATCACATGGCAGCAACTCAGTGCATGAACCCAGCTTTTTAATCTAGCTTTTAATTGATTTAATTGACTTATTTATTCCTTATTTTTATTGTTCTATTACTGTATAACTCATTTATTCTTGTAGTCAAACTTTTTATCATATTTCATTCTTAATTTTTTACGTTATTTCAGTTATCTATTTTATGTTATTTTATCTCTCTTCTTATATTTTTATTATTGTTTTAGTATGATGGTTTTTAGCTCCATTGTTTCCTCATCGGGGCTCTCCACACTGGGAACTGCTCCTGGTCCACTTGTGGGGCCGCTGCCGGGGGATGGCTCCGCCTGCATGGCTGGAGGTCCCTGCACTGTGTTGTGGGGCCTCGTGTTTGTGGGGGGCGGGGAAGCCCCTGGCTGTGCTCCACGCGGGCCAGGAGCCCTCCTCAGTGTTGATGGCCCCCAAAGGTAGTTTATTCCTTGCTCAGTCCTCGGTGCACAGCCATGTCTCTCTCTGTCTCTCTTTACAGCTAATATGAATGTGTGTGTGCGCAGATGTGTGTGTGTGCGCATGTTGATGTCTGCGAGCGTGTGTCTGGATATGTCTCTGTATTTGTGTGTGTGTTCTGTTTTTTGTGTTGCTTTTAGCCTCTGTGAGGCACTTTGTGTTGCTTCTAAGTATGAAAAGTGCCTTCTAAATAAAGTTTGACTTGATTTGTTTAAGGCATGTTGCCATGATCAAGAAGACCAAGCCCAAACTGAGCATCAAGAACTGGGCAGAGGAGTGTCTCTGAATGTTTTGGAGTCGTTGGGACCTTATGATTTACTGGGATAGTCACACATAGCAATCTTTAGGGTTAACAGAGAGAAAGAGAAAATATCAAATAAGCTGCAGTTCTCTGGGTGGAGAAGACTTATTGATGCCAGAGGTATAACCGAATGGCCAAAGTGGTTCAAAATGATAGAAATGTAATAGTAACTCAAATAACAATTTGTTACAACAAAGGTATGCAGATGATATTTTTCTGAAACAGGGCACTGTATGTCAGCTAGGAACAGGAAAGTTAGGCTTTGATTTAAATTTGGACATCAGAAGATTGCAAAGAATGTCGCCTGGTTTGATGAGTCTTCATTTCTGCTGCCATATTCAGATGGTAGGGTCAGAATTTGGCCTAAACGTCGTGACAGCGTGGATCCATCCTGCCTTGTATAAACACTTCAGGCTGGTGGTGGTGTCATGATGTGGGGGACGTTGTCTTGGCACACTTTGGGTCCTTTGGCACCAACTGGGCATGATCTAAATGCCACAGTGTAATTGGGATCAGTTGCTGGCCATATCTGTCCTTTAATGACTCGAGTGTACCCATCTTCTTATGGCTATTGCCAGCTGGATGTCACACCATGTAACAGAATTAGCTGCTGGTGTGGTGGAAGTGCAGCCAACAGATCAGCAGAAACTGTGTGATGCTATCATGTTATAATAAGTATGTTTTATGGGCTAAATTCCCTTAAAGGCTTCCATGCTTATATCTATAGCTGGGTTTCCATTACAGTTTTTTTCAAAATAAAAGCGATATTCCTAAAATTTCGACAAAATATATTTGTGCTTTGAATGTGTTTCCATTGAAAGTTGTTCTAGGCAGGAGTGTCGTAACTCTTGTGAAATATCCCGCGAGATTTCACTGCAGGAAGACAGATGCCCAAAACCTGTTGTGTTCCATTTCTATCTCCTTATAACACTCTGCATTCCTCTGTTGTTTGCTGTCTCGTATGGCAGTTGTGTTTTTTCTTGAGAATGGCAAGAAAAGTCTCCGTCTGCTCCTCTGTCCAAACGTACCGCACCATGTTTACTCTGAGAGAAGTGATCATGTGACCAGGTACGTCACGTCCTGTGATGTATAACCGCGGAAAAAGTGTTTCCATTGCGCTTTTGCGATATATTTGAATATCAAAACGTCTGAAAAACCACCTCATAAAAGCGTAAAACTTTTTAGCAATATTTTAGTGTTTTTTCAAAATTCAGGTGTTTCCATTACCAGTTTTTTATTGCACTATTTAAATTTTGCACATATCCAGGGATAATGGAAATGCACTTCATGTCTTTCAGTAACTACAGTAGCTCTGGTGGGTCCTACCCAATTACTGTAGGGTGTACCTAATAAAATGGCAACCTTGATATATTTTTTTCTGTCAAGAAATATCAAAAAGTTTCTTGTGAAATTCTCATGGGCCTAAATCACAAAGGTAATAAAGTGTACTAACAGCCAGCAGCACAATATTAACATGTACATAAGATAGGGATGGGCATTTTATCCGATGCGCAATCAGTGTATCGATGCGAGGGTCTATGGTAAATTGCATCGGTTGGAGTGGTGTGCATCGGATTAGAAACTGGGCTGAAACCACAATGCATCGCCTCGTAAAAGCTTTGCATCGGTAAAATCCAATGTCATGTTATTATATATATATATTTTTTAAATTTAAAATTATTATTATAAATATTATAGACCTGTTTGTGACAGGAAAGACTGTTTTATGTTTAACAAATAATCCATTGGCTCCACTGCTGGGGCAGCCTTTTGAAAGTGCTCCTGACTGTTTATATGTTTAGTCTAAATTGTTAATGACAGCTTTGAAGGCTGAGCTCCACTACTGTTAGGCCTATGTCCCTGTTTGTGAAATAGGCCTACTTTTTTATGTTGACAAACACACCTCCTGACTGCTTAAGTAGCCTACTGTAAGTGGTCTGAAGTGGTCTTGAAGGAAAAATAAAGTTGAGTTGAATTTGCACAGATTTGCATCGTTATTGCATCCTGATTGCATCGTGCTAGGAACATAAATCGTATCATCCTGAATTGGTAGATGCTTCATGTGAATGGTTAGTGTATAGTACCGTAGCCTACATATCGAGATGCATATCGTATCGTCCTGGGGATGGAGATTTCCATCCCTAATATAAGATGACATAAGGTAAGATAGAACTTCATCCCCTGGGAGGACTCTAATAATAAAATGATAATAGATAATAATAAACAAACATGAAAACAAAACTAGAAATAGTGCTACTGATTGGCTACTACTAGTACTAGTGCTCTCCCCATCCTGTTACTCCTCCTTCTCCTCAGTGAGTTATAATGAAATGAAAGAAAAACAAACCAAAAAAACCCCACCATATATAAAAATTACTTAAAATGAATATATATTTCTACACTCGATTAAATGCTCCTCCTCAAAATAAAATAACAAGAATAATAAATCATTTAGACCCAGTATTTCAACTTTAATGATCAAAAGGTAAATAAAAATACTATTGTTCTTATGGTAAGGTAGCCTCTTTACTGGAAAATCAACCTACTAACTTTTTGAATTTAGTTCCAACATTGATTTGAACTGTGAGCTTTTTTCCTCAACTTTCCAGTCTCTTGTCGAATCTGTTTCAGGAAGCATTTAGGTAATTCTGGAGGTGTTCCTAATAAAGTGGCCAGTGTTTTTCTCTGCACCTCAACAGGAAATCATCTTGTTATTTGTTTTTATGGAACTCACGCGAGGAAAGCAGGAGGAGGTCTGGAGATGCCGTTGGTCTGAGCCGTCTGTGGAGGAAACACATTCATGGATTAATACCTCAAACGTCATTCTCTTTGACATGTTTGCTGATTTAACATCCATGCATAGCACGCCTTTTTCAGCTGCTGGATGAATGGATGGGGGCGGGAGAGACAACAACCTCGTGCTGTGTCACATCACGAGATCATCACTGAGGAATCTCGACCGTCGAGAAATTCAAGTCTGCTCAACAATAAACCACATCAAGCTTTCTTCTGAGGAGGACAACAGTCACACTGTACATGCTTTAGCAATCTACAAACTATAAACAGGTTTAATGCATATTAGCTTATTGTTGTGTTGTGTGGATATTTGCAGCATAAAAGCACCAAAGTACACTGACAGGTTCATAATGTTCCCACTCTTCTTGGAGTTTTCATGTTAAAGTTTCTGACAATGTTTGAAATAAAACACAAAAATTGGGGCAAATCCACACATAAACAGGATTTTATGAACATTAGACTCATATACTCAGATTATTTCCAGTATAGTGATATATAATGTCCTTAAACAAGAAAAGGATCCTTGCTGTCAAACTGTGGAGTCATATTTCAATCGCTCAATCTGTATTTGTATATCGCCTATTCATAACAAGTGTTATCTCAAGACTCTTTGAAATAAAGTAGGCTGAAGACAAACTCTTTGAATTATAAATACACATTCATAGATAAAAATATACATATATAAAACACACACATACAAAATCCAACAGGAAAGATATTAATAAACAATATAAACAATATTAACATTGTTTATAGTATTTATTCTTTGGCCTTTGTTCGTCTTACTTTCACTTATACTTATGCTTTCTTTCTTAACATTCAAGATGGTGTTTTAGTTCATGCCTTACATGTTTCAAAGACATTGGCCGTTTTCGAATTCGCCTACTACATGCTGCGTATGAAAGTAGTATGTAGTAGGCACTGCATATTGCCCACTACAATTGCATGTAGCATGTAGTATGACTGTTCTGTTAGGTTTATTTTGTAGTATGCTACTCTGGTTTCCAGTTTGAGCAAAGCGGAAGTAGACTACAGCTTAGTTATTTCCCTAACTTAATTTTAATTGTACAAAACAAACAAACCATGAGTACATGATGACATTTCAGTAATTAATCTGCAAAGATATTGCCAGAACCAGCATTTTATATGAAACAGTCAATGGTGGAGAATACGTATTATTTCAGAGAGGAATTATTTTATATATTTTTGTGTGATGGCATACCACAGCGTATTAGGGCCACTTAAAAGAAAAAAACAGTTCAAGAATAAACATCACAAGCACAATACAGTATTAAGAATGAGGAGAAGCAGGAACATTTAGGGTGGTGGAAATGCAGAGGAAAAATACAGAACACAATGGTAAAATGTCAGGCTTGTCAGTGGTTTACGCTAATAATGCCGCAGGTATAGGACGGACGTAACACCACCGTCTGACCGTTACGAACCGTTACCGGAAAACAACAACAATTGACCTTTTCACAACTTATTACACACTATTACATGTTGAAAAGGTAAAGATAATAAATAGTGGCTCATATATTTATATTCGTGCACTGCTCCGGTTGTTGAAGCTTCACTTCAGCCGCTTTGCATCGTGGGTAACAGTAGGCGAAGCAGACTGGTCTGATGCATACTGTGAATTTTTTCCTGAATCATTACATCATCTGGGTATTTTTTGCATACTGCAACTTCGCTTTTGTTCGCATACTGTATACTGCATACTACATTTTGGTCAAATCAGTACACACTGCTAGTATAGTAGGCGAATTTGAAAACGGCCATCACTTTTGTCTGTTGGTTTGTCCATCTATAACATAGTTAACCAGTAAAGCACTCAGAGAGCGCAGACCTCCGCCAGCACCACAGTCCTCACCCATATTGTGATTTTCACCATAAATATTAGTCCTACCTTTATTTCATGTAAATATTTAGATTCCTTGACAATGAAAACACCATTAACAATTGGATTCATAATGATATCTATTTTAGTTCAGCAGTTACACACGAAAATCTCAAAACGTTTTTCCTTCTAGCTTCAAAGTTTTTGAAGATACAACAAACCTGGACACTCCAGATTCCACAGTATCTTGGCATTATTCTGGCATTTATTGCAAGTCTATGCCTTTATTTGAACCCTTGCTATGACGAAAATTCCAAGGATATTTAACTTTTTCTTGTTCTGGGATCAGAGAATCCAGAATTTTGCCTGAATCCAGATCAGTCTTTGATATTTCGTAGAACCTGTTAGAAACTTGTCCTTTATTTTTTTTCCAAATGCCCTGACTATTTTTGGTGGAGTAATATGTACAAAAGACAAAAATGGTCTTATCTCGCAATGTTAAAGAATCCTTTAATACATTCCAGGATCCAGAGGCTGATCTGGATCACTCCCAAAATCTAATGATATGTTCCTTGTCCCAATCTGGACATTTCCTAAAAAATGTAATTGAAATCCTAACTCTCTGAGTCATGTTGCTAACAGAGAAACAAACAAACAAAACAGATGCCGACAATTTTTGGGCAAGTTGTTTGATTTTGGTGGTGGTCTGAATCTTGATGAAGATCCAGAATATTGTTGAGGATTTAACAACATTGGGAGACGGGGCAGTTTTCCACATTTTCAATTATAACTCTATTTAGACATACAGATGGTTGGACATTTTGGCGCAGATCCCCATTTATGACAAAACTCATGAAAGGCCACGATATCTGGTGATCCTAAAGATGATCTTTCCTGAACATCCTGTGGTGTGAAGTAGATTAAGAGCCTTTTCGTCCTCTAAGAAGAGGACTGGGGACAGTCCAACATGAAAATGGAAATATTAAAGATGTGATATTTACAATCAGATATCCTGATGTGGAAAGCTGGTACTTACTCTGTGTTTTGTCAAATGGACTTGAGCTTGATGAACGTGAGCTTATATAGCGTTTTTCTAGTCTTTGACTACTCAAAGCTGCGTTACACTGCAGGTCACACTTACCCATTCACACCCATGCACTCTCACATTCGCTCACTGTTGGTTCTGAGTTTCTATGTTAGTTATCCATCAGTATCTCAAACATATTCACGCCTTTTCATGCCCATTTACAGGCTCAAGGACACATCGCCATAAGTCGCCCAGAGCTGGGCTTGAACCTGCAACCTCACGATCAAGCGCACTATCCAACTGCGCCACTGGTGCCCCAATGGTAGGTAGCCAAAACTGAACAGGGAGGAGGCAAGCTAAGGCAGGAAGCAAATGTAGCCATAGCAAAAAGAGTGAGATTGATGATGATTAGATGATGATAGGTTTTGTAAATTTTTAGTTGTAGACTCAAATTCAAAAATCACATTTTGCTGTTTTTGTCCCCACCCGTAGACAACATGACAGATCGCTATGTCAGCCTCCACAGAGGGGAGAACAGCGGTACATAGATATAAAAAGCTTTTTCCAACTTCATATAAAGAAAACCAAAGTTTTATGAGGATGATTTCACACTTATTTTGACAGATTTTACATACAAATAGGAACATTGTACCTTATATTCACCGTTTCTGTTTGGCGAAATGCTGCCAACTTCTACAACTACACCTTTAAGATAAGATAAACCTTTATTAGTCCCACAGGGGGAGACAGCTTTTTTTTTTTTAAATGTTTTTTTTTTTATGAGATAAGATAAACCTTTTAAAAAAACAAAAGGCGAGGGCCGGTCGAGCGCACCGGCACCGGCACCGGCACCAGGGACCTGGTTGGCCCTCAGAGGCTGGCTGTGCTCTTGGCTCTAAGTAGGTGCATCACTGTAGCCCTGTCATCTTTACATTTTGCACTTGATGGAAAAAGTCTGGACACCCTGTCAGACCAGAGCACCAGTTTCTGTAATGCCAACACAATATTTCTCTTGAATGCTCTAAACAAGCAAGGGCCACAAATAAGTTCCTACCTGAGGCCAAAAGACAAAAACACCTCTGACATTAAGAAATAAAGTCAAATGGAAGATTAGCCCCAGAAATAATCCACATACGCTCTGCAGAAGAAACATTGTGGAGGAATAAAAAGGAGATGGAGGGAGGAGATCACTGCGCTCACTCTCCTGCATTATTTTTCATTTTTAGTAGCTTGTTGACCTTTCAAGTCTGTAGGTGTAGTTTAGGAGAGAACTGAAGCAGCGGGAAGGAGAGAGAGCAGAGAGCAGGCGAAGGAGAAGGAGGGATAAACAGGAACGAGGAGGCTGAAAAGACAGAGTGGGGATGCTGAGCATTGGGCTTTGGGGCTGATTGTGTCCCAGCCTGCAGCATGCAAGAGCATTGGCGTAATGCCTCCGTTTAAAGCAAGGAGTTAAATCACAGATGGAGGAGTGGAGGTATATAATTCACACAAGCATGACGCCGGAAAGACAGAGCTGGCAATCGCATGCTGGGCAAAGACGGTAAAACAAGCTGTCAGGGAAAGACATTAAAAGCTCTGAGTGCCACCGGAGAAACAGGTGATCACACCTTCAGCCGTGCACCAACACTGAGAGTTTGTGAAGCATGAGGGGCCTCCACAGACTTTTTCTGAGCACTTTCATGGCCCTGTGAGGAGTTTTATGGCTTTTATACAAACCTGCTTCCTTATATGGATTTTTTAAAGACAATTATGGGAGAAGAAAGGAAAAAAAAACAACAGAATGAAATGATAAGTGCTGATATTTGTTATAAACACTTTCCGTGCCAGTGTGTTTTTAATAAGTAGCCTGCCAGCTCCAGCCTTTTTGATCATATCCATCCATTTTTGAAGGGCAACGGTACATGTTGTGTTAGGAGCAACTTCAACACTGAATACATCAACTGACAGCACAGACTTCAAGACTTTAAAAATGTTTATGCTGTCTTCATTCATTCTTGACTTATCAGCATTTGAATATCTGTCATTTGCATGAAAACATTTTGAACAAAAAACAGACAAAACTTTTTTATAATAGTCATTTATACTTTTAGTTAAGGATAAAACTGATTTACCACACCGGGTAAATTTTGCACCGGGTGTAGCAGCACATTTTCACAAATACAAGCCTGTTCCAAATATAGCCGGCCAGGAGCAAGGCCAAATACCCCAAAATGTGTTCAAAACCTTTATAAAAGCGTTTTATGCATAACACGTTTCCTTTACATGATGTCTGTAAGTAAAGCACGGGTTCAAAAGAGTGCTTTGACAGGAACACACAGAAAACAAAGTGGACATACATGTACACAGGAGCTGAACAACAAAAAGAAAAGCACAATTTATAACAAAGGACCCTGAAAAGGTTTTCAAAACAGCAAAAGGAAACAAAGCAAAAAAAGGCCTCTTCAAATGCCATAAGAACTGAGACAATACAAGCACCCAGCAACATTAAGGAGACTACGAGGACCAACAATAAAAACAGAAGTAAAATTAAAAGTCAATAAAATGTCTTAGGAGCTGAGATACAGTTGAATAAAGACATTAAGATCAAAATCACATGTGCCAGGTCTTAGGAAGACCCTTTCTTTAATCAGTTATAATGTGGATTATCTGGCATCCTTCCTCACAGCTCTTCTGCTGACAGATTCAGCTTTATACAAAACCCCAAACCAGTGAAGTTGGCACGCTGTGTAAATTGTAAAAAAAAAAAAAAAAAAACAGAATAAAATGATTTGCAAATCCCTTTCAACCTATATTCATGGAAAAGTGTTCTGTGGTCTGACGAGTCCACATTTCAAATTGTTTTTGGAAACTGTGGTTGTCGTGTCCTCCGGACCGAAGAGGAAAAGAACCATCCGGACTGTTATAGGCGCAAAGTTCAAAAGCCAGCATCTGTGATGGTATGGGGGTGTATTAGTGCCCAAGGCATGGGTAACTTACATATCTGTGAAGGCACCATTAATGCTGAAAGGTACATACAGGTTTTGGAGCAACATATGTTGCCATCCAAGCAACGTCTTTTTCATGGATGCCCCTGCTAATTTCAGCAAGACAATGCCAAGCCACATTCTGCACGTGTTACAACAGCGTGGCTTCGTAGAAAAAGAGTGCGGGTACTAGACTGGCCTGCCTGTAGTCCAGACCTGTCCCCCATTGAAAATGTCTGGCACATTATGCAGAGTAAAACACAACAACGGAGACCCCGGACCGTTGAACAACTTGAGCTGTACATCAAGCAAGAATGGGAAAGAATTCCACCCGAAAAGCTTCATAAATTGGTCTCCTCAGTTCCCAAACGTTTACTGAGTGTTGTTAAAAGGAAAGGCGATGAAACACAGTGGTAAAAATGACCCTGTGCCAACTTTTTCGCAATGTGTTGCTGCCATTAAATTCTAAGTTGATGATTATTTGCTAAAGAAAATAAAGTTTCTCAGTTCCAACATAAAATATCTTGTCTTTGCTGTGTACTCAATTGAATATAAGTTGAAAAGGATTTGCAAATCACTGTATTCTGTTTTTATTTACGATTTACACAATGTGCCAACTTCACTGGTTTTGGGGTTTGTATTTAAACAAAGGAGATTCATCATGACACCTGCTGCAAACTGATCTTTAGGTCAGCGTTAAGGTTTACTGTTTGTCTGGAATTTTCTGTCTCAACCAGTGTCCCACTATGGCATTTTTGGTCTCAAATGTGCCACAAAGAAGTAATAATACAGTTTTATAACACACTTTATCATCCTTTTGTGAATTCTTTTTAACAGGCAGTAAAATGTACTGCAGGACTTTATTATTCATCATTTATTTGTTTGTTGTGAAGCCTGTTTTACTTTCTTCCTCTTTTAAAAGCTTTAAGGGACAGTAGATTTTAGTGCTGTGTTACATTTTGGTTTTCAGTGTTAATGTTTCTGTGTTGAAGCCACAGAAAAAAATCCGCTCATGTGCCTTATAATGTTTTATAGCACTGATGCAGATCATGTGCTGCACACATTTTGTAAACGTAGCCATTGTTTTTCATGGGTAGTGGTCCTTTTAATCCTCTGTTTTACAGTGATTAAGTAGAACCATTCAAAATTTATTTGGGCTCCTTGGACATGGCTAAAGAACTTAATTTTCTTCTTTCTGCTGGTGTCCTTTTATCAGCCTGCAGTGCTGCTGAGCTTCCATAAGAGGTCAGCAGAGCATCAAAAGGCTGAGACACCCGCTCATTCTGTTTGCCTGACTCTGGGCACCCTCACGCTCTCTGATCATCGTCTAATCCCAATGCAGAAACAAAGTCACACCGCTCCCCTTCTTGGAGCTGCTTCAGTCAAAAGTCATGAAGCAACAATCCAACAAGTTAATAGGCTGTTATTTTTTCACATGGTAACCATTTCTTACACCAGACAACCAATGTTTACGTTTCACTCTCTTCTACATTTTCCTTCAAATGTTTTTTTTTTTTTATCATGTTTGAGACGGCATTACATCCTTCTGGACCCTCGTAAATCGTCGTAATCCTCAACCAGAATAAACAAATCGACAAATCGAGTAAGCAAAGGGTTCAACCGCAAGATTAACAGGAAGTAAATAATGAAGGACTTTACCCATAATTCAGTGCTACCAATACCCATAATGCATCAAAAGTAGATCGGTTTGGACCACTTTGTTTCACAGTTAAACCGCACCAAATGTAGGGAGATGGAGCGGATTGAGACCACCCCTTCATGGAGGTCTCGGACCGGCTGATTTGGTGTGCATCAAAGTGCGGTGGTTGCATTCACATTGATACTAACGTACCAAACCCTGGACCAAAACTTCTTTGGTGCACACTACATATGGTTTGTGTAAGCATACCTTTGGATACCTGTGATTACTCAAAACTAGAGCTGGGTGATATGGCCTAGAAATAAAATCCCCGAAATTTTTCCACAACACCCGATTTACGGTTTTAATTGATTTTTCCCTCCCTAAAAGAAACTAAACTCCCAGTGACATAAACATGAAACAAATCAAGTTTTGCCTTTACGTTGTCTAAATGTTTCCCTCTTAAAGTCAAAGTCTGGCTCAAAAAGAGGTTGTTTATGTAGTACAAATGTAGGCAGGTTTGTCTACATAAACACTAAAAGGCTGAGGTATTTTGACAGTATTAGCATGAAACTCTCTGATCAATATTTAATCTACTTAAAAAAACAAATACAAGCCTATAAATGTGCTTGTGCAAACCCTACAAGGCTGACCATCATGAAAATTGTACATTTTTGCAAAAATTGCATCTACTTACAATTGGACTAAGGTAAGAAAAAAAATCTTGAATTTTAATTTTTTAAATCTTCTGCAGAAAATAGTTCGAATTAACTGATTTAATCGAGTTTTTGCCCAGCTCTACTCAAAACAAATAGCTTGTCTCTGAGATCCAAAGACTGCAGGCCAAATTTGAAGAACAGGAAGAAAGACATAGATCACAGATGATGTCCTCCTCTCACAGATTTTGTCTTCCCCTCTCCAAGGGGAAGGATTTCTTCGTTTATAAAAAACGTATTTGGGCTCCTTGGACAAGGCTAAAGAACTTGATTTTCTTCTTTCTGCTGGTCTCATTTTATCAGCCTGCAGTGCTAATGAGCTTCCACAAGAGGTCAGCAGAGCATCAAAAGGCTGAGACGCACCGCTCCCCTTCTTGGAGCTGCTTGGATCAAAAGTCATGAAGCAACAATTAAATAGGCTGTTATTTTTTCACATGAACAGTTTTTATTGTGCCCCCCTGACATTTTCTTCTTCCTCTCTGACTTCAAGTTAAGAACATTTCTTGAGTCAGACCTACAAACTCTGAGAGCTCAGATCTCCCTCCGTCTATTCTGCTCTGTTAAACTTTAGTTTTCCTCTTCTCTGACTGATACTCAGCTCAGACGTCAGAGCCTCGACCGCCCTTTAACTTTCTCACACCACTCTCTCTCTCTCTCTCTCTCTGTCCTCTAAATAGGCTCATTCCTCTGGGTCGTTATCTTTCCCTCAACAAACCAGTGAGGGTGCATTTTTTTCTCACAGTGACAGTGCATTCCAGGGTAACCCCACCTCCACCTCCGATAGCGCTCAGCTCTGTAATCTCCTTCCTCCTCTCACCTTTCCTTCCCCTCTTTACCAACTGACCAGGATGACAGAAAGAGTTTTGTTGCAGACTGATGACCCCGGGAGTATACTGACTATAAAATACACTGATCCTGCGTTGTTTGGTTAACGACACTGTCTGCTTCTATTTGATTTAATCTTTAATTTAGACAAGATTGCCGTAAATCAGCCGAATTTAGCACAATGCTAATTTTCCTCTGTAGTCCAAATGCAAAGGCACTGCAATACACTAAAAAAGACCCAAACATTGCACCAGTTTGGGCGTCAAATAGGCTCGGGGAACACTTTTATTTTCTGTTTTTTTAATAGGGCTGGTCAATTTATTGAGCTTCAATAACAGTGAAAATTATGGCTTTTCACTCATTATCAAAACAAGATGAACAAGACAAAAAGATAACTTAGTGTTTTTCGTCATGCATCAATTTTGCTTGCTATTATTTTTTGAGTATTTAATAACTGTTACTGAACTTTAGAGCTGTTTCATGTGGAAACATGTAAAGAGTGTTTTATAGGATTGAATGGGTGTGATGCATACAAATACAAAGCAAATGTATTTTTTATAATAGGGATCTCAATATCAGTTAAAATAGGGATTTTGAATGTTTCCATAATCAAGCACCACTAATACAGAGGTTGTCAAGTTTTTAAAGTTCTCTAAATTACAGTGTTATGGGGTAATGATTAAGCCTGTCCTATATACACTGTGGGCCAGATTCTCAAAAGGACTGCACTGCTTTTCCAACAGCTAAACCTGTGCAAATGTCAGAAAAAAATAGCATGCAATCCACAAAGCATATTTAAAGGCCAGATTGCAAGCAAACTGAACCCAAACTGCACTGCCGCTCTTCGCTGCGCCAGTCCAATTTGCATGCATGTATACTTTCAAGGCCATTCACAACCTCACCCCCCCCTACCTGTCTGATCTCCTCCACATCGCCACCCCCTCTCGCTCACTCAGGTCGTCCTCCTCCCTCCATCTCTCTGTGCCTTCGCCCGGCTCAGCACCATGGGTAGCAGAGCTTTCAGCCGCTCTGCTCCCAAACTCTGGAACTCTTTCCCCCCGGACCTCAGAAACATTGACTCCCTTCCCCACTTCAAATCAAATCTCAAAACCCATCTGTTCCAAACTGCATATACTCTTTAATTTTCCACCTTCAGTTAACTGTGTCACTCTTGTATGTTGTTTTTATTTTAATTGAGATTTTAATGCACTGTACTTTTATTATGTATTTTGTAAAGTGTCCTTGGGTGCTAAGAAAGGCGCTTTTAAATAAAATGTATTATTATTATTATTATGCATGTCAATTAGGGAATATTCATAAATTCTTGTGCAAATGAGCCTCACTGCAAATACCACCTAATCCACAAAGACCAGCTCTAATTGCCACAGGCAGTAAAGCGGTGCTATTTAACACCAGTAAGACCCGAACCAGTAATCCATGCAATTTCTCTTTCTCCCTCTCTCACTCTCTCTCTCTTGCTCAAAATAATTGCATATTGCACTGAGTGGGCAGAAACTGTGGAGTAGAACCTATATAGGGCTGTCATGCCAGGACTCTCTGGCAATCATGGCAGCAGTGATTGTAGCCAGGCAAAGGCACCGTGGCACGCGAGATGGCAGGTGCGAACAAGGAAAGATTTATTGGAGGAGAGCATTACTTTTGATTTAAGTGACCATGAAATCATTTGGAGGTAGTGGTTGCCAGGCCACATGATACTTATGCTACTAGATGACATCAAGGATGACAGTAATATAGCCTACTGTGTTTGGCTCTGCAACCATTCCACCATTTTTAAGTAAACATGAATAATTTGTCTAAATACAGTCTGTTAAAAACCCTATGACCCCCTTGACCACTTTTTGGTCATTACCTCCGCCAAGGAGGTTATGTTTTCGGGAGAGTTTTTTTGTCTGTCTGTCCGTCTGTATGTGAACAAAATAACGCAAAAAGTAATGGATGGATTTTGATGAAATTTTCAGGAAATGTTCAGCATGGGAAAAGGAAGAACTGATTCGATTTTGGTGTTGATCCGGATCAGCGTCTAGCCGCCATGATGAAAAATGTGATTTTGGTGAATAACTACTGAACTAAAATAGATATCATTATGAATCCAATTGCTAATGGTATGTTTTCATGGTCAAGGAATCTAAATATTTAGATGAAATAAAGGTAGGACTAATATTTATGGTGAAAATCACAATATGGGTGAGGACTGTAGCGCTGGCCGAGGTCTGCTACTCTCTGAGTGCTTTTCTGGTTAACTATGTTTGAATGTATTTTCTGCACTTATTTTAGAATCAGAGGTGCAAAGTGCACCCAGCTGCCAAACTGTGTGGGTGTGTTAGCACCAGCATATGATCAGAGCAAATTTTTTTGAGGACAAGGCGCTAAAAAAGGGCAGATTGTGTTTGCTAATTCTGTGCAAATAACTGGGCTATTAGTAGGAGCGATTTATTCTTTGTGGATATGGCCTAGTGTGTCCTCCCTGCTCTCTCACCCACTTTCAAAAGTAGTAAAATATCAAGGAGACAGAAGAGGTCAAACTTGTGGCTGCATTTTGACGATTGATGCATACTGCCTTCAGTAAGTGGAAACAACAGCTTGTAAAAACATTTATCAATGCAAACATGATCGAACAGCAGAAGAATTGTGTTTGACATCGTTGCCACTGAAAAACTGTGTAGGCCAACATGTCTACTTAGACAATCAGCAGAAGTTGATAAGAGAATCATTAAAAAGAAGAACTGCTAATGGCATTTCCCACCCCTAGCCTTGCAGAACCACCCATATAAAAAACTGATATGTGATTTTGGTACAGCCTCAGTATCAGTGCAGAGGAATCTTCTTCAAGCCTGAAAACTGCAGCTCAAAATACATATTTAACAATATTGTTCTTGACCTCTGCAGCCAAAAAGCTACCGACTACACCAATACAGAGCATGTGCACACACCAACACACAGCCTCATCCTCCACCCACAACCTGAAGTGAACATAAACCAAAGCATTACGGTCCAAAATAATGCAGAAGAGGAGAACTTTTCCCACACGCAGCTCTATTCTGGGATGTGTTTCTGCAGAGTTAAACCTTCGAGAGTCTTCGGGAACAACAGCAGGACAGACCTCTCCGCACAGGGACCCTCATTTGCCCCGGAAGTGAAGGAAGGGATGACATGAAGGTGGGAGAGAAGGTAAAGAGGAACGAGCAGGAGATGAGCAGACAAGAGAGCAGATGTGGAGATAAAGTGAAAAACGAGAAACTGAGAGAATGAGGAGAGAGTGACCGAGGAGGAGGAGAGGTATCGGGTTCAGGTGAAGTGGAATTCCTCCATGATGCAGAGTCAGATGCACAAATACACGATAATGAACCAGATTCCCACAGCAGCCATGTTCCTGTGAGGCCACACGCAGGGTGAGGAGCTCAAATGTTATCCTATCATTTCACCACAAAAGCATTTCAGGGATGTTTTCTGTCACAAAGCTGGCTCCCTTTAACGAGGCTAAATCACCATGGAAACTGACTCTAAGCCTGTAAACTTGTCTGCACTTGGATCTGTTCAGAGTAATTGCTCAAAACAATTAAAACAAATGTCCACCAAAAACTTACTGTAGCAATGAAGATGATTATTGAAAACTAAGTTTGGGATCCAATTTAAATTTAAAGAAAACACAGCATTAAAGGTGCTTTGAGGAGAATCTATTACTGCTGACATAAAGACTCTGCTACCCATGAGCACGTGCAGCGACTGTGGTAATGCTGCGTTCCAGTAACCTCGGAACTGGGAGTGACATCATCTCCGACTTATCGGCGTTCCAGTTGAAGTTGGAAAAAACATGACGATCTACCAGGCTATTGTTAGCTGTTGTTAGCACGCCCTGCGCCCAGCATTTTTGTAAATATAAGTCTAACAATACTATGTATACAGCTGATCTAGAGCGACACACCCCAGTCAGAAGGGCAAATAAATTGATTAATACAGGAGCTAAATAACTGTTCACACTGGGGGCAGCCATCTTCGATTGTCAACTTAGGGGTGGTGAGGTTTCACCGAGTTCCCAGTAGGAAATTCCGGCTTCGTGGGATGTTCCAGTTGCAGTTTCCTACTTGGAACTCGGAAATTCCTACTTCTGACTACAACTGGAACGCACCAAAAGACGTGACCCAAGGTACGTAGTGGTAGTTTTTGATGTGTGACAACAAGCATTTTTGGAAAACTTAGTATCATAGTTTTGTAGCCGGCTATATATGGCTACTTACAGCCCGGTGCTCTAAGACGTGTCCGAATAATATAAATTTGCTCTAGTTTTAATTGTCTTGTTCCTGAAGTTGAGTATCCAGACCAATCCAACCCTGTCTGACCTGACAGCGAAGCTAAGGAATAGCATTTATAGATAACCTATTTTGATGCTATAAAACTCATCTTAAATTGTGTATTTCAATCAGGCATATATCTAAAAGTGAGACTTTTTTGTAATTACTCAAAAACTCCTCATAGAATCTTTAATCAATAAAGCTCCCTTTAAACTAAAATGAAAAACTCTGCTTTATATTCAAAGAGCATCTAATATTGTACACAGATCAATACCTTGCATTGCTGTTAACTGGTTTTAAGACGATCAAGAGTCAACAGCTTAGGTTCATTTGTGACTCTTAACTGCCCTTAGGTACGAGTGTGAGAGTGAATGGTTGTCTGCCTTTCTGCGCAGCCCTGTGATTGGCTGGCAACCTGTCCAGGGTGTACCCTGTAGCTCACCCAAATCTATGATTGGCTCCTGCCACTTGTGAGCCCAAAAGGGATGAAAGGTATGGATAATGGATGCATGGATAGCGTGGTTTTAGGTTAGATTATTGGAGGATAAAATTCTGATATTTCTTTTTATGGAATCACATGATAACCTAAATGATTAATAAAGAATTGCTGTGTTTGGTGTTGGTCCAAAGAACAACAATTTATAAGAGCAGATGCACTGGTGTTACATTTTTGCACATTCAAATGCCCCTTTTTTCTTGTTTGATACTCAATTTTTTTAATACTTATTTTCATTTTTCTACTTATTTAGTATAACTATTTATTTGATTTTGATTTAAATATTATCTTATTACTGTGTGTTTGTTTAAAAGTCAATATGTAGGGTGTTGATCCAAAGAATAAAAACTTTATAAAAGCAGACACTTGCATTGGTGTTACATTTTGTTGTATTTTAATGCATCTCCCTTTTATTTATTTTTTTGAAACTCAGCATTGGTATGTAACCACTTATTTTTAATTTATCTGCTTTTATTATAAACATTTATATATTTATTCATTAGTATTAATATTTATTATTTACTTAGTATCTGTTTGACTGAGCATGTGTTTGTACGGGTTGTTCTGTGTTGATGATTGTTTAAGAAGTCAATAAAAACAGGATCAAATGAAAGAGTATCGATGCACCAACACTCTGACAAACCCTCAGCCCTCGTGCCTTCCTGTGGCCGTGGCCCAAATGATGGTAAATAATAAATACTGCAGAGGCAACAAGAGGAAAAGTATCTTTAAGTGCAATCTGACCGCTGAACTTAGATCTGGGTCAAACGTCACAAATGACCTGAACATCGGCTGTAAGTGAGCTTCAGCTCAGGGTGTGGTTGATATGGCTAAAAGATAAAATATTTAACGAGTCCCCAGTGTGATCATTTTGAAGACTGTATAATCAGAAAACAGGACGGCAGGGAGTGCACACACATCAGAGCAAGACGGTTGCTGGTTTGATCCTTGTGTCAGTCAGGGTTCTCCCTGTGCATGTTTGGGTTATCCCCAGGTACATTCATATAGTAAATGCTAATAATGTATATAGTGTAAATTTCTTAGACTTGTTCATAGTCTCACTTTACTTTTTTATTTATTTATTTTAATGTCTTTATTTCATATTCCAACTGTTACACTATGTATGAGAGTAACTGAACATCAAAATTTCCCTTGTAAATAAATTAATAACAATAAATAACAATAATAATAATACTAATATATAGTATTTCTGATTCAGATTCTAATGAATGTGAGAGTGAATGGTTTTCTGTCTCTCTATGTGGCCCTGTGATTGACTGACGACCAGCCCAGGGTGTACTAGTCACTCTCCCAATGTCAGCTGAGATCGGCACCTGCTGCACGCAACCCAGGATAAGTGGTCAAGATAATGGATGGTTGGATAATTAGACTAGAAAAGCACTCGGAGAGCGCAGACCTCCACCAGCGCCACAGTCCTCACCCATATTCTGAATTTCACCATAAATATTAGTCCTACCTTTATTTCATTGAAATATTTAGATTCCTTGACCATGAAAACATACCATTAGCAATTGGACTCATAATGATATCTATCTTAGTTTAGTAGTTATTCACAAAAATGACATATTTCGTTATGGCGGCCAGACGCTGATCCAGATCAACACCAAAATTGAATCAATTCTTCCTTTTCCCATGCTGAACATGTCCTGAAAATTTCATCAAAATCCATCCATTACTTTTTGAGTTATTTTGTTCACAGACAGACGGACAGACGAACAGACAGGCAAACAAACTCTCCCGATAACCTCCTTGGCAGAGGTAATAATACTGATACTACTAAGGTTACATTTACACGGACACTCCTGACTTGAAAACGCAAAGATTTGTCCTTTGCATTTTCAAATTCTTCTGCGTTCAGACGGAGACGAGTGAATCCGCTGTAGTGTGCATGCCGGTTCAGTAGATGGCGCTGTAGGTCTGCAGAGAGGCAGCGCTGCTAGAATACACGTACGAAGAAGAAAAACTTTTCACAAACAACAATGGCGAATAGACACACAGAGACACAGGAGTCTCTTTTCAGGACAACAAATCAGTTCGGACAACAAATCTGTCTGGATAGTTTTGCCTGAATAACAAACGGAGCACAGTAAGAGGCTCACATGTTACTCGGCAGACGGCCGAAGCTGTTGTTGTTCCTGCTATGGGCGTGCAGCCTTCATGTGGAAGAGTACTGCGCATGTGGTGATGTCCGCGTTTCACCCTGAAACGCTCTTATACGAGTTTACACTAAGCTGCATGGAGAGCATTTTGAAAAGTTACTGTTTTCAGACAAAACACAAAGCCTTTCTATGTTAACACAAGGTCAAAACGCAATGAAAACTTACCGGATTTTACCGTTTTCGGCGCCGTGTAAATTAAGCCTAAGAGTATCCTTATTTCAACAGAGGCCTAAAGAAGCTAGATATTCTCTCAGTTCTTCAACAGTCAGTCAATTAAAAGCTAAAATAGTCTCTGCATCTGTTTTGAGCCTCGACAATTTCTTTAGTTTTCATCTAATGAGAAAAGAGAAGCTGCATTAACAGCAGAGGTCTTTCCATTCACTTCTACAATCTAATGCAGTATTTTCAACCTCTTTGAGCCACAGTACATTTTTTTTAATGAAAAAATCTTGAGGCATCATCTTTTAATCAGCTTTCAGTAATTCAATCTAAACAGTAGACACTTTTACAGGTATCTGCAACTGAGAAACTTTGTAGTATCTAACTCTGGATGTTTGCCTCAGCTACCTCCTGCCTCTCTGTTAGACTCTTTTTTACTTACAAAACTAATTCTACTCACTCATCATGAGTAAGATCTACACAATGCTTGATTCACATACAATAAATGACCGGAAATGTTTTAGGAATAAGTGGGAAACAGAACTTCGTGAAAGTATTTCAGAAGAAATCTGGCAAATGATTATCATGATGATCTATTCTTCTTCTTTATGTTTACAGCACACTGTCATTCAGCTTAAATTGTACACCGCGAACACTGGTCCAAAGATCTCAACCCGGCATGTGATCACTGTAAACTGGCCCGTGCCACTCTATTACACATGTTCTGGTCTTGTTCCAAGATTTATGGGATTTGGTGTTCTATCTTTAAGACTTTTTTTCCAGCATATGTGGGACAAGAATTGATCCATCTCCACTGATCTTATTGTCTGGTGTGATGCCGGTAAACAGTTCTGTCAACAGGAGTAAAGAAAATATGATTGGGATAGGGTTAGGGTTTCCCCATCATATGGTCAGTGGATTAGGGAGGTAATGTGTCTTGTACATTTAGAAAAAATAAGATATAGAATCAGAGGGAGTACTAGAAAATTCCATACAACTTGGCAACCATTTTTAACATTTGTCGAAAATATGTCACCAGGCAATCTAAGCATGTACATCTGTTTGTGTCCCAGCATTTTTTAAATAGTTATTATTGATTTATGTACCTGACTTATTGTATCTATTTATTCATTTTCTACATGTTTATATCTGTAATATTGTCTGGCTGTTAGTTCTGAGATGAGGTGTTTTTTGCTCTGTGTTATAAAAAAAACAAAAAATACGTTTTTTACAAAAAAAAAAGAAAAGAAAAATCTTGAGGCTCACCACCAACCAAAAATGTTGCAAAATGATAGACACTCAACAGTGGTTTGTAATTTGCAGATAATGACTGATTTGTTTGCACAACATTTTTTTAGACCAAAGTGAAATTGGATATTTTTCAACTGTACACCTGAATATCTCTCACAGCACACTAGCGTGCACAGTGGTTGAAAAACAGTCTGTGTGGAAAATAAAGCTGCAGATGACAGAGGAGATAAGTCTGTCCTGTTATTTTTTAAAATACATTTTAAATAAATATTTGCATTGATGAAAAGATATCTAAAAGTTTGTGATCTTACTAAATGCCTGCAAACAAAGTAGAAAAGATAAAGAGTATGATCGTGCAAACGGGCAGGTACATTTGACCTGATGAGCCACAACACATTTACATACATCCGCAGCAGAGGAACGACAAAAGCTCTCAGAGGGAGAAAACCACTACTTTGGATGACACTTTGCATGCAATGCAAATGGAGGAACATCTGAGAAGACTGAAGCTGAGCTGATGTGACAACCCTGAGATAATTATGATAATGTTAGAAATGCACCTTGATGAATGATGTCAGTCTGATAGAGCTTTTCACTTCAGTTGATATGATTACAGAAAAACAACAAATCCATCACAGGCTGCTCACTGCTTTTTATTTAACAGGCTGGTGAACAGTTGCTCCCTGCTAAGGCTGACCTGATTCTGACACATCTGAAAAAGAAAAGAATAAAGAAACTGACATGTTAGGTTGGCATGCATTTGATCCGGGGTCAAATCAAGTTGCCAGCATCTTTCCTGCACGTCATTGCCCTGCTCTCCATTCCCACTTTCTAAGAAAATGACAGGATGAGCCCCCTCCAGTTTGCATTTTTACCTCCGCCAAGGAAGTTATGTTCTCGGGAGAGTTTGTTTGTCTGTCTGTCTGTGAACAAAATAACTCAAAAAGTAATGGATGGATTTTGATGAAATTTTCAGGAAGTGTTCAGCATGGGCAAAGAAAGAACTGATTCGATTTTGGTGTTGATCCAGATCCGCGTCTGGCTGCCATGGCGAAAAATGTGATTTCTGTGAATAACTACTGAACTAAAACAGATATCATTATGAATCCAGTTGCTAATGGTATGTTTTCATGGTCAAGGAATCTAAATATTTCGATGAAATAAAGGTAGGACTAATATTTATGGTCAAAATCACAATACGGCTGAGGACTGTGGCGCTGGGAGTGCTTTTCTAATCTCACATGTATTTTTGTATTTTGATGAGATATCTGTATCGTGACTCAGACTTCTTGAGAATTAGGCTAAACTAAACTGCATGTAAACCCGATCGGTACGTCTAACAAACATGAGAAGAATCTGGGTTTGGTCTTTAGCTCGAGCTGAAGCTCAGCTCAGGTTATCTGGAAATGTGAGATAACACATCCAGTCTACCAAACCTCCCAAACGGCATGCAGACTCAGCAAATCAGCTTCAGAATAAGGAATAAAGGCTACGTCAGAGTTAGGGTTGGGCAGCGAGTTTAAAAAAAATATTTACATCTTGATCTTTTTTTTTAACTTAAGGTTGGTAAAGGAGGATGCTTGATGAGCAGGGATTTACGTTTGATTATTTTGTTTGTTAATAAATAAATTATAGTTACCATACCTTTAAACTTTAAAACAAGTCTTAAAAAATCAAATGATGTCAGTACCTCTTTAATACCACTGCAACAAAAGCAGAAGTCTTTGACACTCAATAACGAGTAACTTTTCATCTTCAATCACCCAAAATTGCAGACACTTCCATTCATGTATTCAGTTATACAAAGAAGATAAATATATTTAAGCTATCTGTGCATCCATATCAAGAGGTTTCAAAAATAATATGTACTTTCAAACACCAAAGGTAATAATAAAATCTGTTAGTTTACTGACTGCTGGCATCAAAAAGTACAGAAATGAAATCAGCTTAAGTTAGATTTTAATCCAAAAAGCTCATTTTTCTACATGGCATCATATTTATGCATTTATACAATTTTCAGGAGTTAACTTCAAAAAATGAATCATAAAATTGCCAGTACTGGGTTTTGAATGAATAGTTTTGTTCCTGAGATATCAAACAGTTATAAAAATTCTATCAATTTCTACTAACAATTGATATAATTTTTCAATAAGACCAGATTGATTAAATAAAATTAGGCTATTAAAAGCTAAAAAATGTAATTTTAAGTGTTGCTAGCAATTCTGAGGTGTCTTCAAGCTTGTATAGCACCTTACAACTATTTTAAATTGTTCAAATTCATTGAAAATTGTTAATTAGCTTAATTTTTTCCCACAATAAAAACAATATTCTGTCCTTTTGGCCTGCTGGAGACACCAGCAAGCGTTGAAAGCCCATTTTTGCGCACAGTCTGTTTATACTGATATTGATAAATGTTCTATTTGAGATGACACTGGGGGAGGGGGAGGGTACACCTGGAACTGGCTAACCAATCACAGGGCCACATAGAGGGCTTTCCCACAGTGATGGTTCTGGTTCTGGGTCCCCAGAGCAAAACTAGCAAAAGTTTATACCAGAGGAACGAAAGTGGGAGAGCGTTATTCCAGGTTATCCTCAGGTGGAAGTCAACTATACACTGTTAACATGGTGGGTTGCATTGATATTCTAAAAGCATTTGTTGCTTTACTGAATATTTCTGTTTTCATCAAGCGCCGTAATAGCATTATTGACTATAATTAACATTGCGAGGGCAGCTAAGGCCTTTTGAGGGACTTGGCCCCCTCTGAAACGATCCAAAGAAAATAGTAGTAACTTTTTTTTCAGCTGAATCATAACAAAATAACTAAGCTGTAGGTGTGAAAACCATCTTGAATACATTTTTAATGTAGTTTCTTGAGCTAAAACAGATGATTTTAAGTGTCTCAATGCTTTAATTGAGTATACGACCTTGCACCTTTTTTTATTATCAGTTAATTAAACATTTTACCAACCACTCTTTGGATAATTCGGAACAACTTAAAATCATTTTGACACTAAATAAATCAAATCCATCAAACTAAATTCTCCAATTAAATATCTCCTTTGTTAAATATATATTAACATCTTCAAATTCCATCCATTACCCAGCCCTAGTCGGCATTTTCTGTGATCACAGCGGCCACATAAATTTAGAAACAGAGAAGAGACAAGTATGAAGGCAATGCTTCTTCTTCCATCTTCACCCTGAGGCTAAACTTAGCTTGCATGCTTCTGCTAAAAGTGACAAACAGGTATCTCACTCCACGTTCCGACTGAAGAACAAACTATTAATGTCAGCTACGTCTCTTCAAACACTTTTTCATCCAGGCTTGTTCAGCTAAATGGTTTTGGCTTACAGTGAAGCTCTAATGCAGCTCATTATCTCTAAAGTTTGCAGCCCAATCTGCTGTCAATGTGAACGAATAAAGACATAAAGCCCAACTTAAATACATACCCTGAGTCATTAATTACCTAATAATAACCAATTATGCAATCTGCTCTGATTTTATATCGCACAAACACAAACCATGCACTCAGACCTAATCAGCCACCCTAAGCGTGCATCAGAAGCTCATCTGACACCACAGACACACACAGACTGTACAGCTGAGTGTACAGTAGCCGCCCCGCAGCAGGTATCAGGTGAGACGTTGCCTCACATTGCCAGACCCTGCCAGGCCTGGCAAAGGAGAGGGGGTCAAATCATTCTTAGCTGATTGAATTTCAACCATTTTGAAAAGGCAGGGCTGAGGTGTTTTGAGTAACATCACACAAGGCTAAAAACTTCTGCCAAAGCTCTAAAGGCGTGAGATGAATCCTGACTGACCGTGTTTTGATCCGACGAGGCTGACGAGGCCGCAGAGGCAGCCGAGGGCGTGGGCGAGTGGTGGTGGTTGTTGTGTGTTGTGATGTTGCTGTTGGAAGAGATGTTGTTCTTGGTTGTGTTTCGCTGAGCGCCGTCGCTGTAGTCCGCTGGAGGGAGGACCATGGTGGCCTCGTCCGTCTCCGTGTCCTGGTGGTGGAGGTTTACCACACTTCTGCTGCGGTACGGGGCAGAGGACACACTGCAGGGGGATTAAGATCGTTGATGCAAGAGTGAGAAGATAAAAGAAGAAAAAAAGAGCACAGATACAAACCCAATAAAAGATGCAAATAAAAACAACTATAGCTTATCATTATCATTATCTTTATGTCATGACCCATTACATCGGGTTAAAAATCTGTTCTGTAACAAGAGAAGCACGTTTGTTTTGTGTTTATTATTTTTTATTACTATTATTGTGATCGCTTTGTTTAAAGGATAAGTTTGGTTTCTACAGCTTTCACATTGTTTATAGAATGAAGTAGAACAATATACTCACCCAGAAGGCTTTCCTGATCCAAACAGTGCTTCAGGAGATATTTAGATCCAAAATCGAGCGGCGGACATCCGTACAATGGTAGCACATAGGGCATGTATAGCGCTGCTCCTAAAACTGCATTAATCGTCCAAAAACTCATTAGTTTCACCAATATTTCATCATGGTCCGCTCGGGCTACTCCTCCATTACAGTCTGTGTCGCTCCAGACATTTTTTGTGGCCGTGCTGACCTCTGAATTGAAGAAGAAGAATGTTTGCCTCCGCGCCTGCGCAGTACTCTCTGAAGCGCTGCCTCCGTGTCCTCCTTTCGATGAGCTCCTCATCTGTAAACTCTGGCTCAAAACTGTAAGGACACCCATCATATTCAAAGTTCTCCTCCACAACATCTTCATCCGATAGATATTCGTCCATTTTGCACAAAACTGGAAGAAGAAAGTCGTTGAGTAGCTGACGTCTTCCCCTGAAACAATGAGCCGCACTGCGCGTGCGCGGAGGTAAACATTCTTCTTCCTCAGCTCAGAGGTCAGCACAGTAACAAAAACATGTCTAGAGCGACACAGACTGTAATGGAGGAGTAGCCCGAGCGAACCATGATGAAATATTGGTGAAACTAATGAGTGTTTGGACGATTAATGCAGTTTTAGGAGCGGCGCTATACATGCCCTATGTGCTACCATTATACGGATGTCTGCCACTTGATTTTGGATCTAAATATCTCCTGAAGCACTGTTTGGATCAGGAAAGCCTTCTGGGTGAGTATATTGTTCTACTTCATTCTATAAACAATGTGAAAGCTGTAGAGGCCGAACTTATCCTTTAAAGATGTGTGTTCTTTTTTTGCTATATTTGGCAGCAGATCTATGAGAAATGCCATATGGCCATGTCAAAAATGTTTGAGTGACAATCATCTTATGCTGTTTTAAAAATTAAAATAAAGATATTGTTGGAAAAAAAAAATCTCTGTAGTGCATTTGATTGAAAAATACGTCAAAAAGGATCCTCAAAACAAAGAATTCTGTTCTTATTAGTTTCACACAATGTCCCAACTTCATTGGAATTGGGTTTGTAAATGGTAGATATCATTTTCCTTTTTAGGTGCTTGTTTTGTTGCAAGATCTAAGGTCAGGGAGACCTGGACCTTCTACTTCCAGAGAATTCTGTCTCTGTTAGACTGCCATTGCTGACTCTTTTGCAGATTTGCTTTTAATAATTTATGTCAATCAGTGAATAAATGAATAAATAATGTAACATGGACCTGGCAAGAAAATATGTCAGCATGTTTTGAACATTGTTATAAAAGGTGGGGCTAATTCACAAATCCTGGCAAACAAACTACACTATCTACAATCCTAGAGAGTTACAGCAACATCTCTGATTGGTTAAAGGCATCTGTCACCAAAGAATTCCAGCTATGGGCGGTGACTACTGAAGAAAACAGTCATGAGCTCTTGGTTTGTATTTGTTTAACAATAACAGGATTAGTCACGGTTTAACGTTAAAATTGATACAAGGTTCACAGTATTGATGTCAACTCTTATGCTACGGTATAAAACTAAAACTGGAGGACAAGGACGGGTATTTGGATGTGAATTTGCCCTCAAGGTCAGGTTATAGTTTAAACTTTGTGTTTCCCTGAATGCCACCAGCTGCCAGCGTCTCTGTGGGAGGTTCAGCATGTTAAAATCTAATAAATTAATCCAACAGGGATTAGTCTCTTTGAAGAACAGGCTGCACCCGACTCTCTAAACCCTCTCTTTTTAATCAGCAGTAAAATCTATTCATCAGCATACATACTGCTGTCTGATATTTTCCTGCTGAACTTGCCCGAGATGTCTAATTTTGGATCCATTTTGATTAAACAGATTTGGGGATATTTAATATTAATGGAAGGAGATGATATGGAGAAGCCCTTTTTTTCAGAGTGTTCATCTTTAAAACAAAACTGAATGTTAATTAGCCGTGTAACAGCACACATGAAAGTTTGATATGGCTCAGATGGAGCAGATTGGGAGGATAAATGCGACTGAAGCGCCAGAAGAATCAAAGGTTGAGGAATGAGAGAGTCCTCCGCAGGATTAGAGAGGTTATCACGCCAACAGGAGTAACCAGAGGAAACACTACCAACAATACAGGTGCCTGCAACATGAAACCACCTGCTGTGTGTGTGGTGTGAGGAGTCTCCTTACCTGTTGTTATTCACGAGTGGCTCGGAAAGTGCACGGCAGTAAGATGAAGGGAACCAGCCCCTCCTGTGAGACACAAAGAGAGAGGGGTGCAAAGTTAGGGATGATTACAGCTGTGATAAATCAGTCATAAGGACATCCATGATCAACACAGTCCTTCAGATGATCACAGTCCAGCTCATCCAGCTGCAGGATCACATGTTTGAGTTGTGATTTGAGATTTCGAGGTGAAGACCAAATGTTTTGCATTACATAAATCTGGAAAACCATTTGTAACCATCAGTCTACTTCAGTGTCACACTGAGATACAGACAACCATTCACACTCACAAACAAACCTACAGGCACGCTTCTGGTCTGTAGGAGGAAACACATGCACTGTATAACATGTATACTCTACACAGAAAGGACCAAACTGACACTGGGAGTCAAACCCCCAACCCTTTTGCTGTGAGACAGATATATTAACCTGCTGTAGGGATGTAACGGTATGAGAATTTCATATCACGGTTATTGTGACCAAAATAACCGTGGTTATCATTGTTATTGCGGTATTGTTGCAGTGTGCTCAAAAAGTTCAAAAAGTACTTTGACAAAGTCTTGTAATCATTTAACCCCTTTGATATTACAATTTTAACAGTTCTTATGTCTTTTTGTCAGGAAATGTTCTTTAGGAATATTTTTTAAAACTTTTTTTCATGAGAAATAAAAGTAAACAATTCTGACAAGTATTTGTCATTATTATGTTATAAATGCTTAAACTGTATGTAATTACAAGAAAAGAAAAAAACGAATTTGTACTTTTAACAGGTTTCTCTTAATAAACAATTTTAAATGAACATGTTCAAAGTTTTTAGATGGACAAGAATAAATCTAACCTATGTTACATACACTCACACATGTTTGTTTGCCTACAGCATTAGTGTCCATGTTACAGCTCCTTATATTGGACCATGTCCAGGACTTTTTATATATTTAATTTTGTTTTAACTAACGATAGTCCCTGAAGCAGTTAGCCCCTTTCATGACTCTTTTCTGCTCACCCCTTTCCATGGCAGATGTCCTCGACATCTCCTTTAATATTTCCAAATTTTGATTGATTAAATCCATAAAACACGAACTATGGCAGAAAAAGACGATCTATTACGATGAAATACGATGAAACACGACGAATAAACGGCAGAGAACGGCAAGACCACACTCCAAATTGATACTAATGCTGTTATCCTAATGCAGAAAATCCTGATAAACTGCCTATAATTCACTCAGGTATGGCTCACTGAATCTCTGTTTCTCTCTGCTCGTTTATTTGAGGGATTACGGCAGTTTTAATCACACGCATTTTTGTCGTTCACCTTAGCTTCGCGCTTTAGACAGAGTGACTGTCGTCAATTAGTTTCCCCCCGACATCCTTGTAAAATCCAAAGTTTGACCAGATTTTAGCTGTTTCTGGTGGGAAAACTTGTTAAGAGTCTGAGCAAGGCTCCAACCGCTAAACTTTCAGAGACTAAACGATGCAAACTGCGCATGCACGCCTCAGTTTGTAAGACACGCCTGCTTCATCGGGGCTACACACATAGTTCAGGCTTTTCAGGGCAAAGAGCAGCATCACCATGCGTTATTGACACAGTGTGGTGATCAAACACAGTAGTTCGGTAATTTTAATTGGACGCTGTAATGATTACCGTGGGAAATTTTATCGGGGTTTACCATTTTACTGGTAACCGTTACATCCCTAACCTGCTGTACCACTGTGCTGCCTCTTTCCTTGCCATTTTTTGTAATAAATGATATTTAAGCAGTGATAAATCATGTCTGTTGATGGTAAAGGACCACCTTAAAGGACCCAGTCTTTGTAGATATGGAGACTGCTCAGATGGATCTGATTTGGGGGTCCCTAACCACTGGGCCACCTGTTTTTGAGTAACCAAAACCAAGGAGTGTGTTATTTTGAAAGAATAATCCGATCCTGACATATTTGTCTGTGTAGTTGGCCTGTGTAGATGTTACACTAAGGCTGCCTGTCACTGCTGTGGGTAGATGAAAAAGTAAGACCTGAGATAAACTAACTGTTAAACCTTGTGCTTGCCTGCTTTTCCATCTGTGCTCTTGTTGCATTTGAGTCTGTGTGATATGTTTGACTGAAGGACACTTGCAGCTCACTAGAGCTTCTCGACTTTGGAACGCCCTGCCCGAGGAGCTGAATCAGTGACACATCTTAAAACCCACTTTTTAAGACTTGCTTTACGTAATTCTTTTTTACTTACTTTTTTTTTACTATTTCAAGTTCTGCTCATCTCACCCTCCTCACAGTTTTCTCATCTCATCTTAGTCTTAAAATTGTTACTATCTTTTCTCTTTTTGATATACTCCCTTTTTATTATCATTATTTCTATTTCATTATATGTATTAATTTATTTATTGTTATTTATCATTATTATTTTTTCCTTTTTACCTGTTCTCTATCTGTCCTCTTCCTGAAGTTCGGTTTCTACAGCTTTCACATTGTTTATAGAATGAAGTAGAACAATATACTCACCCAGAAGGCTTTCCTGATCCAAACAGTGCTTCGGGAGATATTAAGATCCAAAATGGAGCGGCTGACATCTGTATAATGGTAGCACATAGGGCATGTATAGCGCCGCTCCTAAAACTGCATTAATCGTCCAAAAACTCATTAGTTTCACCAATATTTCATCATGGTCCGCTCGGGCTACTCCTTCACGACAGTCTGTGTCACTCCAGACATGTTTTGTGACTGTGTTGACCTCTGAACTGAAGAAGAAGGTTTGCCTCCGCGCCTGCGCAGCGTGGCTCATTGTTTCAGGGGCAGACTGCCGGCTACACAACGACTTTCTTCTTCCAGTTTTGTGCAAAATAGATGAATATCTATCGGATGAAGATGTTGTGGAGGAGAACTTTGAATATGATGGGTGTCCTTACAGTTTCGAGCCAGAGTATACAGATGAGGAGCTCAATCGAAAGGAGGACGTGGAGGCAGCTCTCCAGAGAGTACTGCGCATGCACGGAGGCAAGCGCTCTTCTTCTTCAGTTCAGAGGTCAGCAAAGTCACAAAACCAGGTCTGGAGCGACACAGACTGTAATGGAGGAGTAGCCCGAGCGGACCATGATGAAATATTGGTGAAACTAATGAGTTTTTGGACGATTAATGCAGTTTTAGGAGCAGCGCTAACATGCCCCATGTGCTACCATTATATGGATGTCCGCCACTCCATTTTGGATCTAAATATCTCCTGAAGCACTGTTTGGATCAGGAAAGAAAGCTGCATTAAAGACCCTGATTATAACACGCAGTCCCACCAGATGTCATGTTGTTGTTGTTAAATGTTGTTTGTGTTTTCATTTATCAGCAGCTTGTTTTCCCTCACAGTGACTCACATGTATCTCTGCCCTGCTGAAATTCATCCCTCTGTCAGTAATGCGTGTGGGTGTCTGACTCAGTCTCAGTGTTGCCAGGCCTGTTGCAGGGAAACACTTTCAAAGCTGATAAACGACAAACAGAAAACTCAGCCAGAGACCCAAAAGCATCACAGCCGGCCCCTCCTGCGGGACATCAAGTCTACCTTCTCAGAAGCTGTGCTCAGATAAACATGATGATTTTTGTTTTTAAGCCTCCAGGCAGCCACGCTCATCTCTCCGTCTGCAGCCAGGCAGGGAGAGCAAAGTTTGTGCGAGCAGGGTTCTCACTTTTCAACACAGCCTCAGACTTCATTGCCGCCTTCTCCTCGTCTGTGTTTTCTAGATTTATTTTGCAGGTAATTTCCCCTGATGATGACCAAGATCAAACCTGATGAATGATTAAAATTCAAAAACACACTTCCAAAGGCTTCAGATCAAATCCCTGTTTAAAAAGTCAGACATCAGAGACCCGGGGAGAGTCGGCACAGCTTGAGACCGAGTGTGTGTGTGTGTGTGTGTGTGTGTGTAGCAGGTGGAGCTCTGAACCTCTCTCCCTCTTTCCCTCACTGTGGTACATCCCACCCCTGGGCCATACTTTACTTTGATATCCGGATCAGTCAGTGTTCCTTTGGCGGCACATGTCCTGCCCAGTGTGTGTTTATTAGTGTGTGCTAGGGCTGGGATATATCAGGGCTTTAAAATCAGCCAAAATCTTTCAAGATCTCATAAAAGACCCAAATTCAAAGGCAAAAAAAAGTTCAAGAGATATGCCAACATGTTTTCTTTTCATGTCTTGCCTCTCTTATGAGTCCGTGACAATGAGATGGACTCCATTCTTCTGACTGTGCGTTCATTAACAAGGAAGAGACAGGCAGAGCTCACCCACCGCTAATTAGCTTAGCTCAAACACTGGGAGTCAATGGGTAGTGTTAGCCTGCCTCTGCCTACAGTCATCAGATTAACTCTTCAGCACCTCTGAACTATCCTGTGTGCTTGTTGTGATTCATTTGTTCTGTTTTTTTTGTTACATAGTTGTTTTGTTATATATTTTTAGTCTAAGATTAACACTTTGTTATTTTTGAAGGAAAACCATACAAAAATAAGCTGCAGGCACATGTACAAACCACTGCGGACGTGCTTATAAGTAGAGCAACAAAACAAACCTCTATTTACAAGTGGTATAAAACACTGGTACTAAGGATTATGGTGGACATCTTAAGAGAGGACAAGGATGATTTTTTTGGGGTTTAGTTTTGTCTGTATTTGTTTTTTTAAATCACCAAAAGCGCGAATCTCAATCTCTCTAAACTCTGTTTAAAATTGCTCACCATCCATCCATCCATCCATCCATATATATTTTTTTTTTTACTGAATTAAATAGTTTTAACAACTCCAGATCTAAATACATACATGAAGTTTGTCATAACTTTTTATTAACTTATATGTTTTTATTCTCTCTGTTTCTTGATAACCCGTGTTTTTTCAATAGGGAAAAGCATGAAATATGCAATATTTTGCAAAAATGAGCTACAGACTGTACTATTCAGGATAACAACATTGATTTTGATGCTTCATGGTTTAGGAGCAATGAGAGTTTATTAAAAAAATACTCTCAAATCCCTTGTGTACCTAAATGGTCTCTTCTAAAATTGTAATAGAAACCTTGAATCTTAATCTTTTTTATTTACTTTCACTGCATCAAATCTTTTCAACAACTCTCTTTGAAGGCAGAGGTTGAAGGAATGGCGTCTATCTGCTTGTCATGGACTTGGGAGAGAAGCAAGACAAGAAAACAAAAGAAATGTTTGTATCCCTTTAAAAGTCACTGCACGTCATGCTGCTGTCACAGTTTTCCAGCTGTTTTATTATACAGTGACAATGACCCTTCTTTATAAGACTAAAACCATTTTTGACCTTAATATTTTGCTTCTCTTCTCTTAGACTAAAGGCACTTTTCAGCTTAATGCCCAAGCCTCTCACCAGTCACACTGAAGGGCAGGCTGACACAGATGGGCATAAATGCATAGCAAAAAACAAGAATCAAAAAACAAACAAATTAAAAAAGGAAATATATAAATTAAAAATATAGGTAAAAAAAATGAATTGCTGGAACATGACAAAGAAGTTTTCAATACAAGTCTTTTGACAGGCAAAAACAAGACTCTTCAAACTTTTCCACTTTCCTGACAGGGTTTTTCCCTGGTCTCTGGCAGGTCTACGATGAGGCCTGCCCTCCCTGTTAGTAACAAACTGTAGACTATGATAATTTGAAATTTGCTCTGTTAATTTGGCACTACCCTTGTGGCATCTCATAGAGACAATGTACAAATGGATTAATGGACATTTTTTCCTGTGAAATTTAGACACAACCCCAGAAACAAAGGGATGGCTTCAGTTGGCTGGAAGTTGGCTGGAAGTTGGGTGGGAGGGGAAAATTGGAGTAGCTGGATCTGTAATCATGTCTCAGCAGATTCTAGTCAGTGGCTGATAGTGAAATTATTGCAGAGTCTGAGAAGCAGGGTTTGAACATGCTTTTTTACTCCACTCAAATAGAAGATAAACTCAAACAGACGAGAAATAATTGGACTCACTTTCCGTTCTTCTCCATTTCTCCATACATCCAGCCGTCCCTCTCCTCAGGGATCAGCAGGATGATGACGTCTCCCTCGTCGAAGCTGAGCAGCGTGTTGTTGTTGCCGGCAGTGTGGGGGAAGATGGTTCGCACACGCGGCCTCTTCACAATATTGTTGAGGCCTGTGGCTACAGACACGGACCTGGCCAGATTGCTGTCCTCGCTGAGTGCGTGGTCTGAAGGAAACAAGGAGAGGAATAAAGATGTGGAGTCTGAATACATGATACCGATGCCAAGAATCACAGCCAAGCAAGTATTTTAAAGTTACAATCTAGAGAAACATAGAGTGTTGTGTAAAATGAAACTCAAGCCTAACTACATGCTGTAATACCCGCGTTATTGTTGCTAGTTGTGGTTACAGAAGACACGTCGTTCTCCTTGGTGAACATGTTGGCCAGAGGACTCGTCTGAGCCTTCAGAGGGGGAACCGGAGGAGTGGACATGTTCTGCAACAAAAACAGGCACAATGACGTGAGTGATTTGGCGAGTGTTTTTGCACAAGGGCAGCACTAATACATGTACTTGACTTCTTAAGTCAGTGCATTGAAGAGGTAATCACTCCCCCTGGTCTAACTAAATACAGTCTTTAAAGGCAGGCAGACTGAACGGCAAACAAGAGTCCAAAGCAAACATCTGCTTGACAGGCACATTGACATGACCACGCTAACCAGGAACTATCATTATTATTATTGTCATACCACGCTGTGCCGTGACGGGGAGGGTGAGGGCAGAGGGGTGATGGTGACGGGCGCGCGCAGTCCCTCGATCATGGTCAAAATGCTCTCGGGCATGTCGGTGGCGTCATTGCACTGGTCCTGCCAGCTGCTCAGCTTCTCCGTCAGAATGTCTCTGGCCTGTCCAAAGGGCACAGGGACAATAAGGAGAGAAATAAAGACAGCATGAGTCATCCACACAAAGTGTGTCCATGACCAGTTCGCAGTGCTCTTGGATTGCTGCCCTTAAATAACCTTTCCTCTGGCATTTCATGCTGTAAATTTTTGAAGGTTTCTCAGCAGGATCGAAATTCTTTCTCAAGTTGGACCTTTGCTGTGGAAAGCCTTGGTGCCTGTAGCTCTCACAGTCAAGTAAGTCCCTGATTATGACATGATGAGAGACACGAGCATGTACTACCTTGTCGTGAAAGGAGGCGGTCTGGTACGAGAACATGCAGTGTTTGTCCACCAGGAAGCAGAAGCGTCTCTTCTCCTCCAGCAGAGCCTCCTTACAGCCGTCTGCGATGAATAACTGCATGTCCATCTGGCGGCTTGTCAACGTCTCCAGACACTGAAGGCAAACACAAAGGAGAGTATGACTATCTCGACTCCGAATCACCTCAACTACATTTGTTTTTGAGGCATGTAGAGATGAACATATAGCTCTGCCCACCTCTGCTGATCACTTGTTTTCAGTTAAGGACTCTATATCCTAAAAAACTTTGCTGCATTTGGAGTATTTGTGGAACAGTAGGCCTGTCACGATAACAAATTTTTTGCTGGACGATAATTGTCTGAAAAAAATTATTGCAGATAAACGATATTATTGTCAATGTTATAACTTGTAAACAGAGCACCTCACACATTTAGTGCATTTGTTGACATTCAGAAGACGGAGAAGCAAGCAAACAGGACGTCCCAAGACACAAATATACCATGTGGACTGATAAGGTACAATCTCATCATGTTTCTTTTTAAATACTGTATATCACTTATCAAGCGTCAGCTGTTGGCAACATGTACTTAGAAGTCCAACAATAACAGGGTCGGACATCCCATCTTGTCTTTCAGCTCAAGCCAGCAAGTGAACACCAGTGTTTATCCACGTCCGGGCATTTAGCTTGTTTCTCTTCCACTTTCTTTTTTTGTTTCATCCAATGAAACTTTCTTTTCTTCAGGTTTTTCTCTGCTTCTGCCACCATAACAACTCTATGTTTAGTTTACGCCTTGACTGTCGTCTTTAAAAAAATCTAGAAAGAGGGGAAGTGATGGATGCCATAAAGCAGCCAAAGCAGTAAAAGTTTGCAGTTACCTCCGCCAAGGAGCTTATGTTTTTCGGGAGAGTTTGTTTGTTTGTCTGTCTGTGAACAAAATATCTCAAAAATCACAATATGGCTGAGGACTGTGGTGCTGGCGGAGGTCTGCGCTCTCCGAGTGCTTTTCTAGTTTTTTATGTGAAAGGGTTCCAAACATCCACCTCGAAGTTACATAGTGCCAGTGGAGGTGGTACAGACCCCTTCCGACCATGACAGAGGTGTCATTCAACCTGTTGCAAGGTGATGTACCATCACAATGACTTCAGAAATAATATTCAATGGTGGAAAAACTACATAGTGTTGGTTTAAGAGGGAAATTCTGTTTGGTTTGTGAATATATATACTTTGACAACATAAAGGCAAAACTTGATTCATGTCATTTTCTGTGTCTCGGGGATTTTTTAATTTTTTGAGAGAGAAAAAAGTGATTAAAATTGTAAATTGAGTATTGTGGACAAAAATCAGGGTTTTTATTTTTAGGCCATATCACACAGCCCTAGTTGGAGGATCATAGGTCCATAGACTCAGGTTGTCTTCTTCAGCTGACACTGTAGCAGCCCATACCCAGTGCCTCATATCAGCGTTAAGCATGTTGTGTCCTGTCATTCTGACTCTCACAATAAGACATGGACCGTCATCTTGTCTTATCTGCTCAGCCATGTTTGCAGCCGTCTTGTCCCTTTTATTTCAGGTCCAAACACAAACCAAACAAGTGCTCAGAGAAGAGAATGATTCCTGTATTGGTTATGCTAATCTCTCTCTAACAGGGGAATGGTATCATTAGGAGGGTTTACCGTATTGACAGGTTTAGTGTTTGATAAAAGGATGGAGCAACAGAAGGAGGAGGGAGCAGCTCAGGAAGACAAGGACTTATCTACAGAGAGAGGATTATAAAAAGGTCAGAAAGGTCATGAGACAATCACACACTGAAGCTTGTTGTCTGTGTGTGTGTGTGAGAAAGTGTGAAAGAAAAATCAATGAATTGTCAGTGTCACACAAAGAGATTTATGTTTGCTAATGGGGTGTTCCAGGTCTTAACCAGACCTGCCCTTAACAAAAAGCAGTATACTGGATATAAAAATACAAGTACACCAAGTATTAAACAGACCATGTAGTTGAAGTGTACAAGAAAGTAAACTACTTTAATACTTCTTCTGACTAAATTGAAACATTTAAAAGTTTATTAAAGTACACTGTCATGTACACTCATCTATGTACTAGGCCCCCAAATATCGATACGGCAAAATATCATTGTGCACTTCTTGGGGATACGTGTATCAATACGGATTCTACAGAATCGATACGGTCTCATTGTTTGAACAGTTGTTGTAAATACACTTTGGGTAATATTAACAATGGCACAGTTCAAAGTAGAAGCCAAACTACATGATTAAACACATGTTTCAAATTTAAACTTAGGTCTACCGTCTTTGGGGACCTGAATTAAAGTTCTCAAGTTGAAGAATTATTTAAACTCAAGCTTCTTTTTTTTTAAATGAAAACAAAAGTTGCTGGGGATTCTGTTAAAAGAGTAGGCAATGTTCACAATTGATGTATATCTGAATATTAGGGGTGCAACGATACACATAATTCACGGTTCGGTTCGGTACGTTTCTGTCACGTTTCGATACTTTTTCGATATAAAATATGAGAAAAACCAACATTTTTTTTTACTTATGGTTTATTAAAATAACCAACATTTGTTTTAACTCAGAGTACATTTTCTTTAAATTGAGTTAAATGTAACTCTCGCAGCTAAACCTGGCCCATTCTTTGGTGCATACTTAGAATCATAAAAACAAAAACTGCACCATGTAAAAATAAGAACAAGTAAAAAAATAAATGTATCTAATAGAGAACTCACCCATCTTATGTGATGCATTCTTAGCAGCAGAGTAAATAATACAAAGAATGAGCTATAAGTGTATTGAGTGTCCGTTCCATGTCCTGAAACCCGGCGTTATCCACAACAGAAAAGGGTCTCATGTCGACAGCAATAAAAGTAGCTATCACCCGGTCCATTTCCTTTGCCCTCTTTGAATCATGTGCTAATGGCTGTCTAAATGACCCAGGTAAAGTCTGTAGCATGTGTGCTGCTTGTTGTTTCTGTCTGGTTCCACTTGTTTGGGATGATGTCGGCGTTTGTTGGATAACCCCCGATATAGTTTAGCATCATGTTGCACTTCAGACATACTGTTGTGTTTTTGCCCACAACACGCTTTCATCAGGGTCATACTTAACACGGAAGTCAAAGTAGTCCCAAATGCCAGATCTGAATGATCATGGAGGTTTTTCAATTTCAGCTGAAGGTAAAGCACTCTCCATGTTGCAGCGCCCTAGCGTATGTAGCTTCTTCTGTCTCAGCAGCTTGGCCGAATGAAAGGGGAGGTGCTGCGTGCACAGCTCAGCGGATCTGTGCTCAACAATGCAGCCCGGAGTAGTCGAACGCAGATTCACTGAACTTTCAGCGCATAGCACCTCGTCAGAAGTTGATCAAATAAATAAATACAAAATTGCGTATTGTTTGGTTCATAGGGTGTACCGAACCGAGGCCACTCTATCGAACGGTTCAATACAGATACATGTGTTGTTGCACCCCGACTGGATATGTATCGTATTGTGGCCTCAGTATTGGGACACGTATATCATGGGGTTGCTGGAAATACCCAGCCCTACTATGTACTACTACTGTAGCAGGTATATACGCCTAGTCCACATTTTAGTATACTTAAGATATACTTTTATGAACTAAAAAATACGAGTTCTGCTATTTTATTAGTTTACTAGTAATTATACTTTAGAAACACTTGTTATTTCTACTTTCCGGTAATTCTCCTTCATGCACAGATTAAACAAAAAAGTTCTCTATCACAGTAAAAACTATGACAAACTTAAGAAGAGATACAACAGAGCTGTATGCTTGAAAGATGGTACATTTTGTTTCATTAATGACTTGGTTATTTGTTCACACCAAATTTCTGCTTTTTTTTTTTATCCATGTGCCAAACAATGTTGGGTTTAACTTGATGTACTCACTAAATCAGACAGGCCTTTAAGTAAAGCTTCATAGATTCATGTATAAAGCACTTTCATATACGAGGTTAAAAAAACAAACTATTAATGCTGTCTGGCCGGATATGATTGAAACAACATGTGTTCTTGTTGAAACAGATAATGCTGTGTACATAACACCACTGCCAAACCCTAACTATACAACACATACATCACTGTAAACTTTTAAACAGCACAATCTTAAACATGTAAGTTTACAACAGGGGAAATACCTCAAAGCAAATGTGCATAGTGAAAAACATTTTTATTCAGATAAATTAAATGTAAGCACAATGACTTGGCCTTATTCTGCACCTGGATTAAGATATAATAAGTATTAGCTCTTTGTGTAAGCCACCTCCGGCCGGCTAGGGTGGCACACCTGTAACGGCTTATTAATTAAGTGACACACGCCTTTTCTATTCAGCTCAAACAAACCGCTTCCTTCTGATAAACTGCTCAAGGCTCTACTTACCGGGGCATTATGAGGTGTTTAAAGCATTCAGATCTTAAGGTTTATGCTCTTGCTTTTTCAGGTTAACCCCAGTAAACAGTCAAGAAACATGGCAGGGGCAAATATTTTCATTATTAGGCCTTAAAATGTGAGAAACATGAACCATATTATTATCACAAGTGTCTCCCCCTCCATTTACCTGCAGTAGTGGTCATTAATTGCTTATATTGTTCAGCCTGGTAGCATTTGTCCCTTGGCAACATAAAGTAAGACCATGAAAAAATGACCTGTGTACACAGCATGATCATCCAGTCATAAAAGCTCCCAACAGGTGATATCATCTCTGTCCAAACATAGCTGTCTGCCTCTTAAACTGAATGAGAACAAGTCTGTCTTTCCAGCTGCCTGCCTGTCTGTCTGTCTGTCTTATGTCCTCAAGTGAACCGTCTCCTCAGCTGATGGGAGCTCGTTAACAAGCTCATCTCTGTAGCTCTGTGTCAACAGATGAACAGATGCTAAGTTCTGCTGCAAACACGAACACAAACAAAAGCAGGAGATCACTATGCTTTCATTACCGCTCTGCAGCTCTCCTTTTATTAAGCTAATGTCCTCTCTAATCTTCCAGTAACCTGACTTGATGTATGCTGTATATTAAAAAGTTCCACACCCCTTATTAATACTGCAAAGAAACTCCAGGAAACTGCTGCTTTTCAGAAATCCACCATGTGTTAGCCTGCTGAAGTCATAAACAGAGAATGACACATGTGCTTCCACTTCATGCACATTATGCAAATCACTTTGGAGCAAACTCAGTCTGATTATTTGTCTAATAGACACATAACTAGGCAGATGTAGGAGGTTATTTCCATATTCTAATATATTTGAGGCAAACTTTATTTTAGCTTAAATAAACACAAAAATGAAAGTGAAATTTAAAAAACATTTTAGATTTTCTTACAATTCTGAAAACTGTGTTTAATATCCAGCTCTTCATCCATTCTTCCACACAGGAAAGGGCATCATTTATATGTACTCATTAAAATGAGAATATCAGTTTTTAAATTGCAAAAGCTGATTATAAATGCAGCATGAGCAGCATGGTGCAGATGAATCATAAGGGCATAAAAATATTTTTTATGCCATTTACCTCTTATGAATGTGTACTTTATAAAAAAAGGAATGGCACCAAACACATTTATGAGACATATTTATTTTATGATAAGTACTATGGCTGATGAGTTATTTGACAATAGTTAAAGTAAATTTTATGTAAAGTATGTTTTTACTGTTTTTAATTTCAAAAATGTCATTTTGTAGGCAGCAGTCAGTAAGGAACTGAACAGAATGTCTGTTAAAGATGAATCCTTATCATGTATTCATAAATACACTTTCCCTGTAGTTTGGTACACTCCAGCAGTGTTTGTTTTTTTGACTAATTATTTACACCACAGTTTTCATCAACAACCTTGTTTCTCCTGGGGCCTATTCTACGGAGAAGGATTACTGCCTAGCGAGGTAACGTTGAGGGTAGGTTCCGGGTTCCCTGTTCTACGAGACGGGTTCACTTCTTCGCGAGGCGAGGCTCCATGGCAACGTACGCTGAACGGCTAACCTGCTCCAGGGCAGGTTAGGTTCCAGATTGAACTCACAGACTATAAAAACCCCGCCCACTGACCAATGAGCTCTCTCGGCCAGCTCCTCTGCAGGAGTAAAATCTGGAGGAGGACTCTCATTGCCGTAACAAGATCTTCAATGCCAACAATTCTGTTCCATGACAATACTTTATTGTCTGTCTTAAAATTGTGACAGGAATTCTTGGAGGGCTCATGTGAGCTACATATCACACAAAAAAGGTAAACACAATAGGAATGAACAAATGAATGAATTCCTCTTGGAAATGAATTAGACATGTCTGGTGCATGTTACAGTAAAAGTGCATGTTGAACAGTGCTATTTCAGGATGATAATGGCACCAAAGATTTTTTGCGTGCTATACTTATGCATTGAGACTGTCAGCAATTTTCTGCCAGCACTCCTTCCATGCTTTTGCAGCGGTGACGGTGTTGCTTTTGGTGTTTATTACATGTTTTAATTCTTCATACTTCGTCATGATCGCCTCCTGCTCCTCCTGTGTGAAGTAGGTGGTCCTACGCTCTCCTGCCTGCTCTGACGCTCCAGACTGGTCCATGTTCGCGATTGGTCAGATGCGGCGGGCTCCGCCTTATATGCGTGCATGCGCTCATTGCAAAGCTGGATCCACTTATGAGGTTGATAACCAGTGTCGTCAAACCGTTTAGCGAGACCGCCGGCTACCGCGCTCAGTTCAGCGAGGTAGCTCCAAGGCTATCTCGCTAGGCTGAACTTGCTTCGTAGAATAGGCCCCTGACGTAAACCAGACTATAACTAAAAAACAAACAAGTGTACATGGACGAAAACTGAAACTAAATCAACTGACATTTTTGTCATCACATAAAAACTAGAACAATATGTTTGACAGAAATTTAATCCAATCAGAGTAATTTGGTAGTTAAGTTAGGAATCACAGCTACTTTGGTTGTGTTCGAAGGTTGGATGAGTTAAGAAGAACATCCAACCACAGCTGCCTTAGCTTCATGTGGCAGGACCCAAGTGAAAAACATGACTTCACAGACTTAAAGGAAACATAACTGCCTTATGCCTGGCTCACACTACAGGATTCTCAGCCCAATTTTACCCGGATTCAGGCCTCCCAACAATCGGGGAAGAAATCTGATCGAGGACCAAAATCGACCCAGACGTTCGATCAAGATTATCTTCTAGTGTGAGACAGATCAATCTTAAGCCCCATGATCGTCAGGGCCGCCCCAATAATTTTCAAACATGTTTGATATTTATCAGGATGATTACACAACTGGAATTTGCTGAGGATGACAGTAGCCTATGATGACTGGAAATGACCGCGAGACAGGATTATCAGAGGCAAGAATGGCGAGCACAAATAACGTACGGGTGAGATGGACAGCGGAGATGGAGGACAGTCTTGCCAACCTGTGGCAAGGCTACGAATGTTTATACAACTTTTCATGCAGAGATTATCACAACCGATGTGAAAAGGACAAGCGTTGGAGAGAAATCACATCCGTATTAAATATTCCATGTAAGATAATAATGTGGCAGAGTGCCGCAGGTAATCACCCGGTGCTGATATCCAGGACAACGGCACTAGCTCTCATGTGATATTGCTTGTATACATCAGCTATACAAGGGCATTTTACTAGTTAACAGTAATAAGCGAGAAGGAATAATCATTTGTTTATTTAATCATTTATTTGGCTCGATATTTGTCTCCCCAACCACTTCTTCATCCAGAAGCGACGAGTCCTTTTTTTCTTTTTTCGCTACAAATAATGGCCACAGCTAGCAGTATTGCACTAGTCTCATCTTTGCTGTTTTTGTTTACATGGTGTGATGACGTAGGATCACATTGAGCGTCGCTCTGGTCCGATAATCTTGATGAAATCCTGTAGTGTGCGCCAGTCTATTTTTTTCCAATCTTGTATTGTGTGTGTGCTTGAGATTTAAAGGAGACATATCATGCTTGTTTCTCCTTTTCACTATGCCAGACTAGGATGCCTGTAAAGCATTTCTGCCCTCAGTACAAGTCATTTAGTTCCTTCATTGCCCCACAACAGCGTTCTCAAAATCCTTATTTTAGGCCATTATCAAGCTCTCGTTGAAATGCTCGGATCTGAGGATGACCTAAAGTTACCTCTCAACGTCACAGCCCTTTATGCTCTGATTGGTCAGTTCTATCGGGGGTTGAGCCAGCCTGTCCTTCTTCTTCTACTGTATTTTCCGGCAGGCTCAAAGCAGCGACCGCGTATTGAGTCCCCCAAAGCTGGTAATGAGTGAGTGTGAGCTAGGGACCTATATACTGCTGCTGGACGAATGTGTTCCTCGGTGACGGTTTTGTGGCTAACGGACATCAAAGAGGAGGAAGTGTTTTATCAGATTACTCCAATAAAAAGAAAGGTACCTCCTGTCGTCACGACGTTTGAAATCTCGCGGAAATCTCGCAATGACCTATTTTCAGAGGCATCAAATCTCGTTCTAGGATATCAGAAAAAATACAATATCTCATTTTTTGAAAATTGAGGGGGTGTAAGGTCTTGTTTTCAAATTTATTATATTATATGTAAGTATTAAATCATGCATCAGCATGATTTGTCTCCTTTAAGGAAAGATAACCTGTCAAGATTCTCTATATGTGTGATACAATCCGATTTCAGAATCTTATAAGTTTTTAAAATCCTGTACTGTGAGCCAGGCTTTACACATTACACTTCATATTGTAGTCGACTAAATTTATGATACATTTGTAAACTAAAACTACACTTGAATTAAAATGATTTAGATGACTAAATTATGACTAAAACTAAAAAATATTTTAGGCAAAAGACTAACAAAAAATAAATTAAAAAGTGCATTGTGTTGGTTCCCTCGACTACAGACCTGATTACGATTACCGATAATGAGGTCTGTAGTGAACAAAAGAATGAAACTCATGAAGTTGATAATCTTCACAACACCCATACAAGTGTTCTCATCACACTGGTTGATTAAATCAGATGTTAGGATCGGGGGAGACCACAGGTTCTACAAGTTCACAAAGTTGTGAAACTATCAGCAAGATAAACTACCAGAACTGCACAGCCCTGGGGAGAAGTCTAGTCAAAGGCTCTAACACTTCTGTGCTCACTGGCAGGCGGTATGAAACAACAACATGGTGGTTTGACTAAAAGGCAGCTCCCACATTTCCAAATGTAACACTACATTGTGACTTCCTGTTTGAAATGTCTTCTTTATTAAATAACCTGATCAAATTGGTGCTTATGGCTGTGGTTATCATGTATGTATTATTATTGTTACCTCCGCCAAGGAGGTTATGTTTTCGAGAGAGTTTATTCGTCCGTCCGTCCGTCCGTCCATCCGTGAACAAAATAAATCAAAAAGTTATGGATGGATTTTGATGAAATTTTCAGGAAATGTTCAGCATGGGAAAAGGAAGAACTGATTCGATTTTGGTGTTGATCAGGATCAGCGTCTGGCCGCCATGGTGAAAAATGTGATTTCTGTGAATAACTACTGAACTAAAACAGATATCATTATGAATCCAGTTGCTAATGGTATGTTTTCATGGTCAAGGAATCTAAATATTTAGATGATATAAAGGTAGGACTAATATTTTTGGTCAAAATGACAATATGGCTGAGGACTGTGGCGCTGGTGGAGGTCTGCGCTCTCCGAGTGCTTTCTAGTTTATTACTAAAAAACAGCCATTTTTGTTGCCCTGGTAAGCAGTTCTGAAGCATCCTTCTTTATAAAAACATAATAATGCAATAAAAAAGCAGGGCAATATCAGATGTTATGAATATTGCAAAAATTTAACTTTAAAATCTTGTATACATGAACTTCTTATTTTTATTTGGGTACTAATTTGACAAAGCTGTTCTAAAATCCCATTGACTTTGGGGCCTGGGAACTCGAAGTACTAAAATGACAACTCACTGTCTACATTTTACTCAGTCCTTCACCATTCTCTTGATGTGACAGATTCTTTAAAACTAAATGCATTTTTGATTCAATAACTTTCAAGCACAAAGAAAAATCTATCACCATCCATGAAACAGGTTACAATTAGAAAAAGCAAACAAAACATTTAAACTGCTTCTTACTTCAACTATACCAAAATGAATGACCTCAAAACAAGTTTAATTATTCAAGTCTTAAGACAAAACTTCATAGTTCGATTTTTGTAATTATGTTTAAATGCACCATAAAATTCAGCATTCCTTTGACTATCATTTTCCTGAGGTGACTTTTTCAGGTTAAGCAAATTAAAGCAGCAACGTGGCATCTTGGCCCAACTTTAGGGCCTCACAGTGGGAGTTCACTTATCCCTGTGCACTGACTCACAGGCACAAAAATACTGCAATTCACACAATCATTGGAATTCACATCAAACAGTCTAAATATTCTATTGAGAATTGTTGATTAATTTAACATTTTTGATCTGATGGATTAACATGGGAAGAAGGATTTTATATGCACACCAATCTCGTATCAGCAGCAAAGAGACTGATGAGCCCTCACATAAGCGACACAAAAATGTTCTTGCTAAAATCTAACTCAGACCTTGATACTACAGGTTGTACTCACAATTACAGCAAACTACAGAAGCCTTGAACTCTACATCCAGAACTCCTTTTCCTCCTTTTTCCAAGCTGTGCCCAAATTGTAACCCCAAAACTGAGGTTCAAACCAATCACAGACCTCTGTGCTCTATGAAAACCCCCTTGTTTTTTTGCTCTGACAATGAAAAACAAAGATGGAGTTGTCTCTGCAGTTGCAGCCTCACATTAGTTGTTCCTGGTATGGGAGCTATAATTAGCCACAGTTGTGCATAACAACAGGCACGGTGTAGAAACCTCACATCTGCGACACAATCTGATAAACTGCATAAATGTCTCCTCACTGACGGGTATAATGAGTGGTTTCATACCATCTTTTTTAAAAGAGCTTTTACATGGATATCTGTGGGAGTGAAGATAATGCTCCTGCATGTGCACCCACTTACAGGATGATTAATGTTTGTGAAACAGAGGCAGGCATACAGACAGCTTTCAAAAATATATGACACCAAAATGTTTGCATGTTGTTTTTTTTCTGCATATGAGCATGTTTGGTGGAGATTCTTCACTGGTTTCTTCTTTCAGGGCAGAATAATAAATTGCACTATCATGATTTGAACCCATTTTCAAATAAGATAACAGGTGACGCGGCACCTGTGGCTCTGTTTGGAGATTTGCTCCACTATCAAGGTGGGTTTGGGGTCTGCGCCCAGCTCGTGGCTGTCACGTGTCTGCGTGTTCTTGGGCAAGACACTTAAACCCAACTTGCCCCCACTGCTGCATCAGTGCAGTAAATGAACATACAATACTAGAACTGTTCAGCATGACTGACGAGCAAATTCGTAGCTTTGTTTCTCCTCATGGTGCTCACTTGCAGCCCCGCCTCCCCCACAAAGATTGAATGACTGACAGATGGCTCAATCCGCTGAATCACTTATAGAACCAATGCACCCCTGTGTTGAGACAGTTGCACAGAGTGATCCATCTTCTCATTCAGCCTCTTTGGTAGACAGAGAGAAGGAAAAAAACATGCATGCACGTGTCAACTTATCGAGGCCAGCAAACTTACCGAGAATGTTTTTATTTATCGTGCGGTTCATTGATTTATTGATTATCGTGACAGGCCTATGCCTGTAATTCATAAATTCATTGTTCTAAGTGTTTGGGACCAATTTAAAAAAACATTTTATATATATATTTTAAATTAATCAGCTCATTAATCAATAAAAAGGTATTTTTTCTGCCAAACATCGGTATTGGCATCAGCTTCAAATGAAATCCACATTGGTTGAGCCCTAATATTTCAGTGATGAAAATGCTGAATTTTTGGTACATAAGAATATTCTGCTAATATTTACAGCTGATAAATGTGATATATATTGCTGACAGGTATGCCCCATAAATCAGCTGAATGCTGAACTTGTGCAGATGGTACTGTGCATCCCTTATGAAAAGCATTTTATGTATCACTTACCAATAAATATCTATATATGATGTTTGGTCTACTTTTTACTAGCCTTAGCGCTGATATGCATCACTTCAATGTATCGAGCCATCTAATATTTACTGAGAATTAAGCACAATTTCTCTACAAACCTTCAAACTACTAATCAGGGCTATCACATACTTTTGTTATTCATATTTTATTATCATTTTGGCATTAATGTTTACAATAAACACTGAAAATAAATGCAACTTTAGTGTAATGGTAATAATAAAGTGGCAGAGATAAACAAGCAAATATTCTTTTCCAGAACTGTACACGTGGGTGGAATAATTTCTGCTTACAAGTGCCATTTCCACATTTACATATACACGCATGTACACGCCCTGTCCTCATCGCTTTACATCTCTCAACACTGCAGCAGATTGTTGTCATGGACAACCACAGACGGCCGGTATTTATCATGAGGACTGTGAGGGATGACAACAGGCTGCCGACACACACCTGCACAAAACAACTCACTTCTTCCCTCGTGACATTTAGGAGCCAGGTTGAGTATCAAAATCTGCTTTTTTAAAACTAATTATTTATATTCAATAACCAGAAACAATCAAAACTTTTCCCTAACCCAGACAGGAGGTTTTATGATGTCTACATGTCCAATTACCATTGTGAACATTATATATCATGAACAACTTAAACAACACCACAGGGGTGACGTTTTTATCTGTGCTAAAATATACACTCTGTCTTAAAAAAACGTAATACATTTTGAAGGTGAAATGTCAAGGTCATGTTGCATCATGTCCATCCCTTTCTCGTAAGTGTAGTATTTCAATTTGAGGAATTTTCTTAAAACTGTGTGCAGAAGTTTTGGCTCAAGGCTTGTCCAATTGGATTTTTGAGGTCATACGTCATGTACGTCCCATGCTTTAGGACATGGTTCCCCACAATTTTGATAGAAATGTCCACTTAGATTTAAAAAAAGGTCTTTTATTTGAAGCTCAAAGATCAGAGTTGCTTGCTTGTAAATGTAAAATCTCAGGATGTACTTCAGTCTGGGCAATTAGGTCAAAAATGACTCAAGAAAGAAGCGAGTGTTTTAGCCAAAGCTCAAGATCATCATCATTTATTATTGTTGAACAAATTATCTCCAAATTCACAAAGCTGTTCTCTTTAGATTTTGCCCGAACACCAACCCTGACTTAAAGATAAACTCATTAGAATTTTTAAGGTGAAATGCAAAGGTCATATTGTTTGAAGCTCGTCTGTTGCTTGTGAATGCAACATCTCAAGAACGCACAAAAAGATTTTTCCTCTGCCAAGGAGGCTATGTGTTTGGCCCAAACCATTTTCAATACGTCTAGTGCATTTTTTTTTACTTTTAAATATACTTCTAAATATGTTTTGGCCCCATATGCTTTAATGTTGTTAGCAAGACTACCCAAAACTACTGGACATATCTTGCTTAAATTTTCAGGAGATGTAGGTAATGGCCCAACTTAACAATGATTAGATTTTGGTGGTGATCCAGATAACTGCCAATAGCTGATGATAGTTTTTGCGCAATAACACCCTAACTAATGATATCAACATGATTTTGTGAGTAAGGTTTTGGTTTCAGTGTCGAGGAATCATATTATGATGCTAACTTTATCATGGAACTATAGCTAATAGATGAAACAGCAATATGTGAGCTCTGGGTGCCTTCTAGTTTAACAGTAAAACAAGTGTGTCGGCTATGATTTAAGGGCTACTGACTGTGTAAAGGGTCAAGGCTAGGGAGCCTCATGTTTACCCCCTTTTAGTGAACAAGATGCCTTGAAGGAGTATTGAAGTGAGTTGTATGTGATAAATGGCATTAGCCTGAACATTAGCTACAGAGACAGAGTTCTGCAGACATACAGAAAGAGCCCACCTGGAAGGGAAAGCAATATATGGCTGCAGGCTGAAAAATAGGGCTGGGACGATATGCTTTTCTCCTGATTCAATGTTTTAATAATTTTTTGGGGTGCTGATTTGATTTAAATTGCAATTTTTGCAATCTTTAGTTAGTTTTTTTAACACCAGCACAAAAGATGAACAATGATGATGCCTACGGACTATATCAGGAAAAATACACATCACATGCGAGTCTGTTTTTAGGATTTATTCAGCAGCAATATATTTTAACCAGCTGTTTATACTCTCTCTCTCAAGTATGGATTGCATTTGAAAGTGGCTTATTAACACAGACAAAAATGAAGCATTTAAATTGGAAAAAAAAAATTTGAACAAAAACATCGATTTAAAAAACGTCAAACAAAAAATCCAGATACTTATGTGAATCGATTTTTCTCCCACCCCTACTGAATAAGGACCTAAAATGAAAACATGCCACAAATACAGCTTAGAGTGTTTTCACACCATATTGAACACACTTATAGCTTACTTTTCTGCAACCAAGCTGCTTTATTTTGGAACTGCTTTGGCACATGACAAGCCTGATAAACCTGCAGGTTTTCTAAATTAACCATCTGCTGCTAACAAGATAAATGGATGATTCTGCAATAAAAAGACAGCCATTTACTTTGGACACTACTTTTGCTCTTTCTGTGCAGATGCAGAGCTGGTTTCCATCACTGTGGCTACTGGTCAAGCTAAAACCATGTAACATCTACAACCCCGCTCAAAACAACCTGAAATGCCTCTATAAAACCAATCATCAGGATTTTCTAAATGCACACTTCGATTTATAGATGTACTGATCAGATTTTGAAAGGTTTAAGGTTGAAGGCTATTATTAGAAGTTCATTGAGAGTATTTCTCCAAACTTTAAAAAGCCATCAACATGGACTCAAGGAAGTGTCTTTTTGTGTACTTTGATCCAATGTCCACCCTGACACAGAAATGAAATGGTTGGATTTTGAAGCAACAAAATCAAATCTTTCAAATTTTATTTACAAAAATCTAAAAAGTTACTGAACCAAACCCTGCTTATCTTTTTGGCCCACTTCTGTTCTCTCTCTGTCTGGCACATGATTATCTCACAGAGCCGAATAACCTCAGGCATCAGCTCTGTGTCAAAGTCCTCCGCTGTTTTCCAGTTCAGTCAACAGAATCATTTACTCTGTTTGTGCTCTGACGGATCTCTCTTTGGTTTCTCTGCTGAATCATCTGTTGCCGTAAACTCCAGCCTGTGAGCTCTGGCATTCAGGCTGTCTTTTGTGTGGCCCGTCTTTGTAGGTAAATCATAATAGTCAGCTTTAAATCAGATAAGTGAGCTCAACAGCGAGCAGAAGCTCTGAGTAATGGCTCAATGGAGGGGTTAGGCAGAGGAGAGAGGAAAGAGGAAACAAAAGAAGGTGGAGGGGAGATGGGGAGATAGTGGGAGAAGAGCACAGAGGAATGGGGAAGCTTAACTGTATTATCTAGGAGAGGGAGGAATTGTGTAATAAGTAAAAGGTTTAAGAATGTGTAACTGTGCGGCTGTCTTACAGTTCATGTCTAACCAAATATGTCTTCTGTTTGAGAGAGAACACAGCACTGTCTGGGTACTCAATTTGTGAAAATAATGTTAACATACAGTATCATGATCATTCAAAATAAAGGTATAAACCAGAGTTAAAGCTATGGTTTACGATTTGGAAGCTTGGTACATCTTAATAACACCGTTTATGAGGCCGTTATGGTCCTATGGTCTGATCTACGCAATATAAAGACCAAAAAGAATGAAAAACATCCATTCAGTATATCCGCTGCAAAGCGGCACAATAGTGGACCAATCCAAACCGACGTTCCCCGCGGTTTGGATTGGTCTGTGAGTCCATCCAATCCCCTGTCTCCCCTGCTCCGCACCGTCCCGCCTCCTCCCTACTACCTTCCTCATATACCGGTGAGCAGCTAGCTGCACAGCTACTGAGCGTCATGGAGCCGGAGAAGACCAGCACTGTAACCGGGAGGCCGCTTCTGGAACGGGTAGGCTCTGTCAATAGATTTTAGCATGTTAGCCACGCATCGTTAGCATTGTAAACTGAGCTGGTGAAGACACGCCGAGAAATGTAAATCCCCCCCCACAATCAGCTCTGCTCTGATCAGCTAACAGTGGCGACGCCAGACCTGCTTCGCCGTTGGTCCAGTTGAAATGGCTACCACTGTGTGTTACAAGGGGGATGACTGTCGTGTTTGTTACTTCCAGCTATGAGAAATCTCATTTATCTTCAACAACAATGAATATTTTCTGCCGGCCGGCTTCTTGCTCTATCAGAGGGGGTGTGTTGTTAGTAGGCGACACGAGCTGGGGGGCGGGATCTTGGAACACGGGGTTTGGGGAGGGGCGAATGAAGGGGGGGCGGGCTGCATTTTTCAAATCTGTCTCAAAAGCCAAACTGGTTTTCAGATCGTAGACCCTAGCTTCAAAGCATAATATGAGCTGTTTAGGCTACTGCTTTTGGCTCAGAATCAAACCTGGTGAAAGGATAGAGAACTGAAACTAACTTTCAAAATATTGGATTCTCTTCATTTTTTCAAACCCTGCTTTCACATTCAAGTAAATAAACACACCCAGGTGAGCAAGCTGCCTGACTGGATCACTGTAGATATGTTATGTAATTGTGAGCCTGTTGTGCTTTTCGATTTAGCTCCTCTACTTCGTCCTGCAGAGTCACTGTGAGGGTGTGTTTGTGTTGTAACAACATCTTAAGCTAACTCTAATGGCATAATGCTCAACAGGGATTCATCGAGCACACTTAAGTAAATTACTGGTAATGAGTGTGGAAACGTTAGATAAACTTATTTTCTCATTTAGACCATGACTGATGCCTGTTACAGAGAGAATGACGGCTTTGACACAGAGCACAGGCTCGTCTCTGGCTTCTAAAGAAAACTCAAGACTTTTGTTGAGTAACTGCTGACGGGCTTTTCTTTGTTCTCCACAAATTTCTTTCAACCGCATGAGCATGCTGGAGTGCAGGGCCGGACGTGGGTCAGACAGTGAAATATTCTCATTGGGGATCAATAGGAACAGATTAAACTAAACTTGCCAGCTAAAGCAACCAATCAAGATCTCATTTTAGTAACAATGATTGGCTCTCAAAATTATGAAATTTGAAAAATTGTAATTATAAGATTACCATTAAGTTTGCATTTTACTATAGGATCAATATTGGTGTTGCATCAGCAGATATTTGCCTAAAGAGTTAATTATCAGTATTAGCAGATATTACACTTTTTCAGATATTGATAACTGGTTGTCTGACCACAAAAAAACTCTGCTGTTTATCTCCCTCTTTTGGCTTTTCTTCATTTCATAATTGTTTAACTGTTTTTTTTTTACTTATTTACTTTTGTAAATAAAATGTATATTTATTCACACATAGTTATTTTCATATCTGCTGCTACTCTGAGGCAGAGAACTGGTACAGAATGATGATTCTCTATTTCTTTATGTTGTCATTTATTTTATTTATGCTATGCAAAAAAAATTTGAATTAAAAGTATGTTTTAAAAACATTGATATACTAGTTATTAGAGCTGTAATAATTTGGGATGGGGATGATTATTCACTGACAATAATATGTCCTTACTGATAGCACTATGGACACTTTTTAGATCTTTGATGGAATGAGAAAAAGATACCACACTTTCAATAAAAAATTTGTAAGATTTAGATTTATAATGTATGTGTCAATTTAACAAATATGGAGAAACCAAAAAGTGGCACCCAAAAACAGCTGCATTTGTAAAAGTCTCTTAATAGAAACTGAAGCATTAAAACACATGATGCTGATGTTTTGAATTCAACCGAATAGTTCAAGACCTTGAGCACATCATTAAAATAAACACATGCCTGCTTGTTTCACAAGCCAATTAACAGTTTCCCTGAATTTTCAAAACAGATTTCAAAACAGGATGATTTCTTTGAACCAAATGACTTAAAACAAAGCCTGGAATCACTCCTCACAGCCAATTTCAGCAAACGAAAACAAATCATTTCAGGAAGCAGCCGGGGCTGCATGTGGGCACGCCACCAGCTACCAGAGCAGAGCTGTATCAGCTGATCAGCTGTCCAGAGGACGGCGAGAGGTGAAGAATTTTGGCTTAAATTGATGAGCAAAGTTATTGTGCTAAAAGAAAATGTTCCATTCTTCATTAACTGATGTATTTATGTGTCAGTGTTATGATTAGAAGATACTGTGGGCAGGACAGATTGTTTATTCAAGCCTGAGGCTGGGCCGAGTCAGGCTCTCAGCTCGAGCCTGCATTTTGTCTTTGTTTTAAGCAACGGTGACGTGCTCATTCAAGTCTCATCTGATTTCTGCCACCTAATATGTAAAATAAAAAGCCATCCAGCAGAAGGTTTGGACATCTCATGCCGAAAGTCCCTGCTTCAATGGGAAATTTGCCAAACAGAGGATTTCATGCAGGGAAAAATTTGAGACCTGTATTTGTGAAAGATTCTACTCATTGTTTTAAAGACAAAATAACCAGAAGATGGTACAAAGCTGAGCCTCCAAATCTGAAGGAATGGATGGAAACAGTAACAGAATCTTACAAAATGGGAAAGATGACTTTCTTTCTGAACCTTAAAGGAGCAGCCTTTGTTAAAATGAAATGGACTGAGTACTCTGTAAAGAAAGAAGAAACTATCTCTAAGTACATAAGTGCATCAACTAAATGTCAATCTCAACCTTTATTTGTCTGGCACCATCTCATAACAAGTGTTATATCATGACATTTTACAATAGAGCAGGCTAACATACTCTTTATTCTTTAGACACGTGCACATATACTAATGCATATGAAAAGTAAAAGGGTATTTTTTGTTGTTTTTTCTTTAATGAGGATGCCCCTTACCAAATGTTAAGTGTTTGATTTATCCGTTTTTCCCATTTAAACTGTACTAGTGAAAATTGAAATAGAAAAGAGAACAAAGAAAAGGGCAAAACAGCCTGCATGGATGTGTCCCTGCATGAGTGCACAGAGCTGGCTCCTCACACCTCGCCTCAGAATACAGTTACACTGCCTTTGACTGTCTGTATCTGGTTTCAGGGTTTCTTAATGTGGCTGTAATTATGTCCACATGCTAATAATGACCCTGTGTGTGTTCGGTGAGTGTATTATGTGTCAAACCCCTCACCTCGCTCTCCTTGTTTTCGTACTTGTTGGCGTTCTTGCCCTGACTTTTCCTCCTCAGCTTCTTCAGGTCAGACTGCGACCTCTCCAGAGACTCCTGCTTCATCTTGTGCTCCATCTGATATCTCTTAAATGTGGCCTGAGGCAGAGCAAAAATCCGAGTCAGCGCTGTGAAATAAACCTGACATCTGCTTGAGCTGTGTCGGGTAACATGAATAAAAAGTGAGTTTGATCTCTGCAAAAAGTTGTTGAGTGATCATTTGATTCATCCTTTAAGAGCTGCGAAAATATCTTGGTATCAAAACTTATTTCATGTTTGAGTCCTGATACATAAAATATTCAGTGTAGAAGACAAAACTTGTAAATGGCAGGAGCAGGTAGGTAATGGTTCATTGGCTTTTATATAAAATGGATATTCTTGAGTAAAATTTGTTTAGTCAACCATCATTTAGGCGACCAAACAGAAACATAACATTAGTTTGTTGTTCTGTTAATACATATAATAAAAACAGCAATATTAGTTAAATTTATATGCACTTTCTGCAACTTTTAAGCTTATTTTTGCCCCTGAGACACATTGTGAGACAAGCCCTTACAGGCATTTATTGTGTCATGCACCCAGTTCTAAATAGTAGGGATGGGAATTGATAAGATTTTATCAATACCAATGCTGTTAACGATCCTGCTAATTGATCCAATTCTTTAACGATTCCTTTACCGATTCCAGCAAATTTTGCATGTGGGCAAATGGTCTCATTTTCAGTGGCAACAATGCCAAACATACATCACAGTATAGATAACTGCTTCTGCAAGTTGCTGGTGTTTCCACTCACTTAAGGTTGTGCAGTAGGTGTAATTAAAATTAAGCCACAATTCTGAACCCTGTCATTTGAATGGAATTGATAAGGGCATTGATTAGCAAAAATATTAATGATATTGATTCTTTGATGGAGCTGTTAACGATTCTCAACTGGAATTGGTTTTCGATTCCCGTCCCTACTAAATAGTCTAATCCATTGACATCAATCAACCTTGTTTCTTAATGGTTCCCTTATCGACTCGTTTGTGAGCCAGGCAAAACAAAGATGTTGTGCGTCCATGAGAGGCATAGAGCATAAACAACTAGCCTGACTATCATGGGTAGCATTTGAAAGTTTCATTTTACCAGAAGTAATGCCAACAGCCCACCCTGTCATGTCTGTAGTCATGTGATTTCAAACAAATAAGCTCAAACATCTTTGGACACAGCATTGCATTAAAGGAACACTTCAACATTTTTGTTTTCATGTCTTACCTCACTCCCGAGTCCATGACAAACCCCATTTTTATGACTGTGCATGCAATAACAAGGAAGAGACAGACAAAGCTTGCTCACCGCTAGTTAGCTTAACTCAAACACTGGGAGTCAAAAGGTAGTGCTAGCCTGCCTCTGCTAACAGTCATCAGATAAACTCTTCAGAAACTCTAAATGGTCCTGTATACTTGTTGTGACCCGTTTTATAACCCCTTAAAGTTACATTATCTTATATTATCTTCATATTATCTTCTTCTACTTCTAATCAGAGCCTTTGTTTTGTTGACCTGCTTCTGTGGTGGTTTTCACGACAGAAGTGATGTCGAGTCTATTGAACAGCTCTTTTGTTTTTTGTTTTTTTTAATGTATTTTTTGGGCAGTTTGTGCCTTTATTGATAGGAGAGAGACAGTGGATAGGCTTGTGAAAGGGGGTGAGAGAGTAGGGGAAGACATCCTGCAAACTGGTCATAGGTGGGATTTGAACCTGGACCGGCAGAAGCAAGTACATGGGGTGCCTGGTTGCTAACCACTCCACCAAACCAGCACCCCATTGAACAGTTTTTTTAAGTGAATGACGAGAACTGAGCAGTTTGCTTTTTGAATTTGCAGGCAGTTTGCATTAAATAATAGCTTCCAAACAAACAGCTGTAGGCAGAGGCTTGCTAGCCATATACTCCCAGTGTTTGAGCTAAGCTAACTAGCGGTGGGAAAGCTTTGCCCATCTCTTCCTTGTTACTGCACGCACAGTTAAAGGAATAGTGTCTATCTGCTTGTCATGGATTCGGAAGAGAGGCAAGACATTAAAACAACAAAAATGTTGTGTTTTCACACAAGAAACTCTGATTTTATCAGGATGATCTCGAGGCACCCTACTCGCGTAATTCACATCCATGGCTGTCCACACTTGGTCCTCTCAGAAAGGAGTAGTCTCCGCTGGATGGGGGAGAAGTCTTTAAGGGGGACATAGGGTTCACCAATAGGCAGCATGTGACATTTAATATTCACAGCTGAAGTCATAATACTGTCCGTAATATGAGAATGGATGGATATCAAGCAGCGTCTCTATGTAATACACTGAAAAAAGGAAGCTGCAGAGTTTTGGCTTCATATCCAGCAGCAGCACAAAACTCCTTTTTGGATAAGTGAGGGACTGTGTGATTGCAAAATGTGCTTTCAAATATCCAGATGCACTTTTGACTAAGTTTTACAAACTCACAATCAAGCTACTCCCGCAATAGTGTGTTTTTATCCGTCCTGTCAAGTTTTCCTTACTAGTTTCCTGCCATTCGCACATAATGATGTCATAAGGCCTCGACTCATTGAATTACCTGGGCTATTAAGTGCAGTGTTCGGACATCAGCTACTCAGACTTCACGTGGATAAAATACTAGGAGGGCTCAAAGAAATGATCTGGGGAAGTCTGGGTGAAAAACTTGGCTGTTTGCTAGCACAGGCTGAAACTGTCCAGATAATTACCCAGGCAAACCATATTTATGAATGCAATGTTATGATGTGTTTGTGAGGATTGTAAGGCTCTAACTTTATTACTGCAGTAAAATAGTTTTAAGGCCACCACATGTTTTTTCTCATATCATCAATTACATCATCAATTATCAATTGTTGGGATTAGGGTGGTCCAAGTGGGGGCAAAGTCAAGCCTAAAATCATCTCAATTAAAGGCATCCTGAGACAAAACTGACACAGAAGAAACATGACAGTTTGTTTGGTGGAAAACCTGCAAACACACAAGCAAAAAGGGAAACACAGAACACTTTACAGAGCAGTGCGTTTACATGAGTGGCACTGTGAGTACTCACCGTCATGTATTTGACGTCCATCTCTGTCTTTTTCTCCAGCTCGGCCACAATCTCTCTGTGGAACCTCTTAAACTTCAGGAGAGGACGAGGAGGCAGAGAGAGAGAAGAAAGCACACATATGATTACAGACATGACGGGAGGGTTAAGTGCAACAGTTTGTCTGTTCCCTGTCAGCAGCAAACAGAAAGAAAAACACCGACTGCCTCAGAGCGAGAAATGTGGAGTGATCATTTAGAGTGTCAGTGTGAGTGTGGGGGCGACAGCCAAGGCTGAGGCTGAGCTTATGAATGAGTCAGAAACGAAGCGTGGGAATGCCCACAGCTTCCCTTCCTCACCGCTCGCTCTCATTAAAGCAAGGATGTTGGAGCGCTCCCGTCACTGCAACGTTTTAGCGTCAGACCCCACATGGTGAGGGCAGTGAGTTGGAAGACCCCGGTACTGAGCGCTAACACAAAGACTAAAGAGAACATCACTCTCATTCAGGTTTTCTTTGTTCTACTTCATTGACCTGAAGTGATGCTGTGACTCACACGCTGAAGTCAATTTAGCCCACTCACTGACGCCGAGGGCAACAAACCATCCAAGGAATGTAATACAAACTTTGAGACCTCAAAGATTGGCTTTAAGAGGTTATTGTCTCGCTCTGGTGTTATTTGTTTTACAAACACAAGGCTTCTGTTGTTCAGTCTTAAATCTTCTAGATTGAAGTGCGTTAGCTGTTCCTCCAAACAGATTTAATAAGTGTATTGAGAGACTGAATTTAAGCCCATTTAAGAAACTTAGCTTAGTTTTAATTTGGGAAAAAAGTTTTTTTTTCATTGATGAACTTGATATGCATATGTAAAAGTGCTTCCATCTCCATTTAATTTCAAGACAACAGAACTTTAAAGGTCACAAGTTCTACAAAAAATTGATTTTCTTTGCTATTACTGTTATTAAAAGGGGCTTGGGGAGCAGAGGAACATGACAACTGTAACTAAAGTCCCAGTTCACAGAGAAATGTGCTATGCTACCCATCAGAAATCACCTATGTAGCCTATCAACTTGGGCTCATTATCATAGGCCCCTATTGTCTCATCAGCCCCTCAGGGTCCAGTGTTTCCAAAGGGGAGGGAAAAAGAGCTGCATCTGATCCTCTATAGAGATTAGATTTTCTCTTTCTATTCAGTTCAATCAAATCCTTACATAATAGACACCAAAGACATGATGTAAACAGCCAAACACAGCAGGACATTTGATCAATAATTCCCTTGCCTTGAATGCCTGAGGATGGAATAGAATTTGACCTTTGGCCAAGGTCAAACACCAAAACCGAACTGAAAACTGTGACCAAAAAAACCAAGGTGCGTACTGGATTCATGTTGTTAAGTGACTTATTTTGATTTAATACTTCTATAATGCATTTTTACCTGTTTGATCATGAAGTCATATCACGCTTTGTAAAGCTGTTAGTCTGCTTAATAAGAAAACGTATTTTCTTTAAACAACATTAAAGTGTGTTTTAATGCAAAGGCTGGACTGATTGGACATAGAGGACAAACATAAGAGACAATGCATAAACATCTCTAATCTGTTCATAGCTCATCATTTGTTGATTGTCCATGATGTACATCAACAACAACAAAGGTGGAATTAGTTGATTTAAAACCAAGGCATCCGAGCACTCCTACATAGATACCATGTATTGGACAATATTTCATTTTTGACTGTCAAATGTCTAAATTTTATCCCAAAAGTGCCAACAGGTGAAATAACAGCTATATTTTGCTATGTACAGTAAGGTTTAGGCCTGTCATGATAATCAATAAAGCCATTAACCGCACGATAAACAAATTTGACACTTGCATGCATGTTTGTTTTCCTCCTCTCTTTCTAACAAACAGACTGGATGAGAAGTTTGGTCACTCTGTGCAGCTTTCTCAACACAGGGGTGCATCGGTTCTATAGTGGATTTATAGTGGAGTGAGCATTTGTCACTCATGCAATCTTTGTGGGGGAGGTGGGGCCTCTCGCTGGTACACACAGAGAGAGCTGAAGTGAGCGTTCAGAGGAGTAACAAGGAAACAAACACTAATATGAATGATGGCCCAAAAGCGGATGCCACAACCCCAGTGTGGGAACATTTTGGTTTTAAACAGAATGATCAAGGTGTGACCCCATGAACACTGACGAGCCAATATGTCCTATTAATTTGAAAGTAGTGCCGATGAAGAAGGGGAGGTGCAGCGGAGCCTTCGTCATGACAGTCAACGCTTACTGAGGCATTTGGTCGGCAAAGTAAAAAAAAATAAAACAGCGCAAAATGGTGCGCGCTCACAGACAGTGTCGTTTGCTAGATTGCAAAAGAAATGCAACCCTTCAATACAGTTGAAAAGCCTACAATGTTAACACAGAATGAATAGACTGGGAGAAAGTACATGTCACAAACAATTCCGGAGCTGTGTAAACTACATTTTATTCAATTATTTCAGGGGGTTTTCTTTACAGAGACAGGGTCGATTTTTTTATTGGTATTGATTAGTAAAATTATTTTTTATTTACATGCAATTTTTCATAAAAGAGAGTCCTTTTGATTTTCATTGGATTTTTTTTTCTTTTTTTGTTTTATTAAATGTATTATATTGTTTGTTTAATTTTTTTATTTAAAAGATCTTGACCTTCCAATTACAATTAAATGCTTAGAAGAGATTAAAGTTTCTTGCTTTTGATATGGTGTACTGACTTTATTATGACATATATTATAATTACATTCATGAAAAAATGAAAAAAATTCTAAATAGCACTGACAATAATATCGTTGATCATCAATAATTTTTTGGGACAATTATCGTCCAGCAAAATTTGTAATCGTGACAGGCCTAGTAAGTTTAGGAAAAATAACACTATAAATTATATTGTTTGTTTCGCTTTGTCTTTGTTTTGTTTTGTCTTGTTTTTTTTTATTGTGTATAAATTTTTCTTACAACACCAACCTGCCAATGGGACTAGAGATGGAAATTAGCCACATGGCTATAATCTCACATGTTTACATTTATATGTTCATTAACATATATTGTTCCATCTTTTAATAAATAAACAAATCTACAACTCTCCCCAAATGAACCCAATTTAATGAATAACTGACTTAAGAAATCTGCAGAATGACAGCATTGTGACAAAGAAGCAGAGTTTCTCAACAGAAGAGGCAGACCGAGCCTCAACCCTGAGAGGCATAGACAGGAAGAGCAAGCATTTTTATGAAGTGCACAACTAGCAGTCTGGACCCCAGTCTAAGAGGTCTGTAGCTTGAATGAGTCATGTTTTTAATTTTGCATATTTTGCATAATGCTCTGCATCTTTTGATGCTTGTCTTAAGTCACAAAAGTGCAGGCAGACTGCGGCGTGGTCTCAGAATCCTGCAGCTTTAATCACTCTGCATTTATTAATGGACGGAGCTGTAACAGCTCCAGCTGCTGTTTTTCCCGGGCATGCTGAGACCTGCCTTCAGTTCTCATCAAGGAAACAAACCAACAAGTGCTCCAGCAGCCTCAACCTGTTGTTTCCCTTCTTCTGAGTGTTTCCTATCAGTGGAGCTACTGTAGCTGATGTAGGTGAGGCGGTGGGGGAGGAGAGGAGGCACTGATTATCCGTTAAAGGTGGAGGAGGAGGAGAGAGTTGGCTGCGGGCTGACTGTGAGTGTATCACTAAACGGTCTTTAGTGAATTGAGGCTTGGCTTGTGGTTGTTGGAAAACACTCTGAACAACAGGTTTGGAGGGTGATGCAAGCAGTTAGGAAAGCAGTTAGGTTACATAATGGTATTCTACAAAGAAGGCCGGGAAATACATCCAGTTTATGCATAAAAATATATATATTTCAAATCAAGGTAAGCCATCTGTTTGTTTTGGTAAGGTTAATTGTGATACTGGACAGAAAATGATGATGCCAGGGCTGTTGATTTCTTACAGCAGGGGTTACCAACCTGTAGATCTTAATCTACTTGTAGATTTTTTAGACAATTTGAGTAGATCTTACAGACTAGATGCTCCTCCCTTTATCTGACACACAGGTCCACTTTTTTGCTCATCCATGACATATCTGGTAATTCCAGCTGCTATGCAAAATGAACTGGGTCTGACTGGTTTCTCTCCACCTCATTAGTTTTAAGTATTGGAAAGCAATTAAGATGAACTAAATTGTGTTTTATGCTATTATTGTTCCAGTCCTTAGCAACAAGTTTTGTCTTGTCTGTATTAGGCTACAAACATTGTAAAGTGCTAAAGTAATGATGTAATGAAGTTTTGGTTCTCAGTGAATTTAGGCAAGTAGATCGAGCCATCTCAATTAGCGTCATAGGTGATCCTCAGCTGAAAAAGGTTGGTGACCACTGATTTACTGTCTGACTCGATAAATCTCTTGTAAAAGAGATTTTTTAATCTCAATGGGACTTCCTGGTTAAATAAAGGTGAAATAAAATAGAGTAATGCTATTTGACAAGCCTAATGATGCTTCTTCCTATTTACCGCAAGATAATCCACATGGTTTAAATGACAAACTCTCTCTCCCTTTTGATTCTGAGCTATTTTATTATTGGTAAAAATCAAATCCTGTTTGATAGCTTAGCAACAAAATTACAAACCCTTGCTGCTACCAATGCATGAGTTGTGTATTTTGGGGCTGCTGCAGATACAGATGAATGGAATAATGACTTAGTTGATAGCTGATAGTGATGCCTGTGTCTTTTAGATACTTATTTTGGTGTAATACTGCTATAATGCCAACAGTTTCACCTGTTTGATCATGAGAACAGATCAGACACTGTAAAACTGCTTACACATCTGTTTTATAAGAAAACTTCTCTAAAAGATGTGCTTTAATGCAAGAGTTAGACTGATTGGGCAATGGGCATCTGTTCAGGCCACATCATTTGCTGTTAATGTTTGTACAAAACAAAGAAAGAGACAAGCTGATTTCAAACCAAAGCACCCCTAGATACCAGGTAGGGCTGGGCGGTATTACCTTATCTCAATATCATGATTAATTGAAGGTCTTACCTCGATTATGATTAATGAATGATTATTTTATGCTATGCTGGAACAAATTAGTGGTGATACATCGACGCAGTCTTCCTGCAGTATTTACACTTAACTTCTTTCTGCTTGGTGTCCTCTGCACAGAATCCAAAATGCTCCCAAACACTGAAGACTGTCTTTTTCTTGGCTATATGGTCCTCTAATAAATTGGCGCCTGTTGTCCTTTGCTCCTAGTGAAAATGAATGTAGACTATATGGAGGGGGCGCAGTCACATGACTTACTCAAGGAAAATAATCAAAATAATCGTCATGAGTAAAATTACTTTGATTATAGGGTCTAAATGTCGATTTCTATTATTTTTCGATTAATTTCTTAGCCCTAATACCAGGTATTGGTGTCTATGTAGGTATCTAACTAAATTAAATAAATAAATAAAAAAACAAATTAGGATGGACTTCTTGTACCGGAATGCCTAAATCGGATATTCTAGATTCAGGCCCATTTAATCTGATATTTGTAATTTGCTAATTATGATTATGAACAAATTAGTGGTGATACATCGACGCAGTCTTCCTGCAGTATCTACACTTAACTTCTTTCTGCTTGGTGTCCTCTGCACAGAATCCAAAATGCTCCCAAACACTGAAGACTGTCTTTTTCTTGGCTATATGGTCCTCTAATAAATTGGCGCCTGTTGTCCTTTGCTCCTAGTGAAAATGAATGTAGACTATATGGAGGGGGCGCAGTCACATGACTTACTCAAGGAAAATAATCAAAATAATCGTCATGAGTAAAATTACTTTGATTATAGGGTCTAAATGTCGATTTCTATTATTTTTCGATTAATTTCTTAGCCCTAATACCAGGTATTGGTGTCTATGTAGGTATCTACCTAAATTAAATAAATAAATAAAAAAACAAATTAGGATGGACTTCTTGTACCGGAGTGCCTAAATCGGATATTCTAGATTCAGGCCCATTTAATCTGATATTTGTAATTTGCTAATATAATATCATATCGGGACACCCCTAACATTTTTGACTGTCGAATGTCTAAAATTTACTTAAAAAACTGCCAACAGACAAGCAAGAAGTGAGGGAGAAAATCAGTACACCATAATATCAAGATGTTTTGTGTGAGGAAACTATATTGATTTGCAAGTGTCAGCAATTCTTAATGTTCTAATTTCCAACATTTATTAAAGACTTTGGTTCTATAAAAATAAAATCCATTTATTTTTGTAAGTACACAACAATGGTGTCACCAATAATCTGAACAAATGAAACAATGTGTGGAAAACTACCTAGAGTTTTCATACAGATAAATCAGTAATTGGTTCAGTTGTTCTTCGTTGTCTGTTTGTCTAAGGATGAACTAATTCAACTGTTCAGATCATTTGTCAAAGGTCAAGGTCACAGTCATCATGTGTTACCTCCCCCTGTGAACGAGGAGTTTTAAGAATACGTCTATGGGAGTTTTCTTCAAACAAACGCCCACACTGACATACCATAAGCTGAGAAACAGAAGCACACTGATAATAACATAAGCATGAAAACTCCTGTGGCACTTACATTTTCCTCCAGCTCCAGATGAACCCTCCTGTGAACTTCTGATATTTCCATGAGCACCACACCTGGAAGACAAAGAGGAACAAAAGAAGTAAATATGCAGGTAAGAATCAGACTGACAGACAGCCTAACAGAGATTTACAGTCTGCCTTTATTCAGTCGTCTTTATTCTGAACACAAGAAATGTGCTGACAAAAGCTGTTGTGCAACAGTTTGGATAGTAAAAAAAAAAACAAAACAAAAAACACATTGTATACACATCGTGGTATGTGCTGTGTTTGAATGAACTAAGATCCATCAGATGTCACCGGCTGCATGTGGTGTTACAAAGGATTTCCTTCACTGGGATAAAAGGGAAACAAACGTGTGCCAGGACCAGAAAAACCGGACCACCTGCTGCTCTGCTAATCAAAACCAAAAGCTCCGATGGCAAAAAGCCACAAATTATAACCCTCTAACTTTACACGCTGCCCAAAAAGCAATAAATTTAGGATTATGTTGCTCGGCTGAAATGTGGGAAAGTGTAATTAAAATTCCTGTTGACCTTCAACACACCAACATGGAGCCCCAGATAAGTAATGAATCAAGTTTGTGGAATTTGCTAGTGAGATACTGTACATGCACTAGGGCTGGGACGATACGCTTTTCTCCCGCGTTAGCTTCCTAAAACCAGCGAAAAAGATGAACAATGATGATGCCTACAGACTAGGCCTGTGCTCCAAAATATTGATACGACAAAATATCGTCATGCACACCTTGGGGATACATGTATCGATACGGATTCTATAGAATCGATAAGGCCTCAATGTTTGGACAGTTGTAAAATTAGGTTTCTACCATCTTCGGGGACCTGAATTAAAATTCTTAAGTTGTAGAGCCATTGAAAACTCATCCTTGTTTTTTTTTCTTGTAATAAAAAAACAAATTTGCTAGAAATTCTGTTGAAAGCGCAGTCAATGTTCACAATTTGTGTGTATCTGGATACGCATCGTATCGTGGGGTTGCTGGAAATACCCAGCCTTACTACAGACAATATCAGGAAAAAGACACATCACATGTGAGTCAGTTTTTAGGATTTATTCAGCGATATATTTTAACCAGCTGTTTATACTCTCTCTTCAAAAGCCTGGATTGCATTTAAAAGTGGCTTATTAACACAGACTAAAATGAAGCATTTAAGTTTGGGGGAAAAAATCAATTTAAAAATCATCAAAGAAAAAATCACGATACATATATGAATCAATTTTTTCTCCCACCCCTAAAATTCACTTGCTGGACATTTTAATAGAACACCTGCTCAAACACTTACAAAGCAAAGTGCTGATTAGCCAATCACATGGAAACAATATAATTCATTTAGGTACATAGACATGATCAAGACAACCAAACTGAGCACCAGAATGGAGAAGACAGGTGATCGAAGAGACCAACATGGCATGGATGCTGGTGCCAAACAGGCTAGTCTGAGTATTCAAACTGCTGATAATGGTCCCAAAGAGAGAAAATGTCCATTGAGTGACAGTTCTCCAACAGAAACTGCTTGTTTATTTAAGAGGTGGACATATTCCAGTTCTAATTAAGGTTCCAGGGCCCTGTTGTGCAGTGTTGACATATTCTTCAAGAACTCCTTTATCTTCATCTGGATTCAGATCACCACCAAAATCGGATCACTTCAAAGTTCTTCAAGGAGTTTTTGAGTTTTCTTGCTCATGGTTAGATGGATGGATGAATGGATGGACAAACAGGAGGTAATTAGCTTTCATTCAAAAAAGAACCTTCGTTATTAGGGAAGATCTATGCAGAAATAAGGGCAAAATATCAGAAGCTAAACACAGCATTGGGGTTTCCACACCCCTGGTACTGCTAATCTAGGAATCATGGGCTATGAGTTTTGAGAACCCCTGGTCGAGGGGTCTTGCTGTAGTATCATACCTGTTTAAATCTAACATGGATCATATCAAATGTTAAAGTCCTGGGGCTGTATTCCTAAAGACCCTTAGTGAAAGGAGTTGCTCATAGTGGCCACATTTTAAGAAAATTCTAAGAATCCTGATTTTTTTCTCAGAATTTCTACTAAAAGTGAAGAGTAGATAATAGTAAAGATAAGAGCTATTCCTAAAGAATCCTCGCTCCTCAGAGAGCTCCTAAGGTGAGAAGACTTTAGTGGCTTAGGAGTTCCCTAAGCAGAGGAAAATGTCGGATTAAAGAGAAAAGAGAGATAAATTTCAAACACTGGATGACAGTGAATTAATCAAATGCTACAGATTGGATAGTGCAGGAATCATGTTTGTGGTTGATCTCATAAGAGACGTGCAGGAATCATGTTTGTGGTTGATCTCATAAGAGATGTTCACTGGTTTGTGGTAGATTTGAAAGCCAACCAGTACTGCAAATAAATATAACTATGACTAAAGCCAGGTTTACATGCAGACTCTTTCTCTTTTCTGATTAAAATCATTCTGATTGAAGATCTCAGGTGAACTGTTTACATGTGATGTGATCTATTCCGATCTGGTGTTAACATGTGCCACAACATTTGATCAGAACAGCTGTTTCACAGACACGGGATATGTGCAGATCTATTTGAACATCACACAATCTATGAAAGATGGCGGTAAGTAGGTGTTTTAATGAATTATTTCAGGGTTGTGCTGTTTAGCCTTATGGTAACCAGCCTTCAGAGTTTTCCAGCGGTTCCTTATTTGTTGGACGTTTTGATCTATCCCGGCTTCGCTGAGTTTTCGTGGACTTTTTTAATTCAATAGTGCGGTATTAATGAGCCATTCGCAGTTTCACTGTACCGGCCATGAGTGCCTAGACTTGCATGGCTTAATCTTTGAGACAAGCACATGCTACTGGCAGGATCAACCAGGTAGCCCCCCAAGGTTAACAGCCCCATCACCCCCCAACGGAGGAGAGGCAACAGGGCTCCCGGCCTGGGGTGAGCAAAGGAGGGCAAAGGCCAGAGGGCGGACGCCCGCCTCTGGCTCCCCTGTGCCATCCGACCCCCTGGGTCTGGGCGTGGTGCCCCGGCCATTCCCCTTGACGGGTGGATGGGGTTGGGGTGCAGCTCGAAAGCTGTGAGTGTGTGGCAGCACGCCTTGATGGGCAGCCGCTCGTTTCAGTGCGGCTTTGAGAAACATCGTGCTTGCTGAATGAAGGAATGAATGAAGGAATGAATGAATAGTTCAGTATTTGTTTTCCTACCGTCTAAGCGTGCGATAATGTTTAGTTCTTTGAGAGTTTGTAGTAAAAACCAAACTCTCAGACACAGACCAGTGCTGTGTGCTCTGATCGGAAGCCGTCATATTTCCAAGTGAGTAAACGTCACTGCTCGTTTACGTCATGACTGAGCATGTGCAGACAGAACCCAGCCTGACAACTTTCTGATCCACCGTTTACATGACAGAATTTTACTTTTAATAGGTTTGGGAAAAGGAATATACTACCTCTGTGCAACGAATGAAATTCCATGCTGATTTGGCCTGTTTATTCCAACTGAGGTGTTTATATAGAGCATTTTTATTCGGTTTGGGCTTCTAACCCGATTCTAATCGGAATATTAGGCTCCATGTAAACCTGGATTATGTGAATACTGCGCAGGTGGTTTATAAAGTTTTCACATATTTTGTAGGATAATTTTAAAGTATAGCTTATTATCCATTTAAGAGATATTTTCTTTTATGTGAAATATTATTTACAATTACAGAGTCCTCTTAAGATTAGGTTCTATAATAAAGTTTATTGATTTGAGGGTCCATCCTTTGCCCATTATCACCCTAAGTATATTTTTTATCTAGCTTTTAGGATCAACCAATCACAGCTTTTGAAATGAAGACTCATACCCAGCAATGGGGTCAACCACACCTCCTCACTTAGATAAGAGTTTCTGTCCTTTCCTTGCTCAGAGTTCTCTGAGAATGTTCTGGAATCACTCCTAAGCTAGAACTCCATGCTAGGAATTTTTATGTAACGTTAGGGGCTCTCTGAGAGGATTCTCAGAATCTTCAGAAACACGGGATCTGATGTTGAGTCAACCATTTATTATTTACAGAATACAGTACTGAGAAATACTTTATGTTCCCCGTTCAGGTCAAAGAATATGTTTTTTGGCTAATATCATCCTTCCAGATTGGATGCAAACATGATGACCTTGGCACATTTCATCGGTGTAAAAGTGCTGCAAACACATCGTAAAGATGTGATGCATTTACGTGTGTTTCTGGATTGGTGCTTCCACGTATTTGGCTGGAGTGGTTTCTTGAAAACAGTGTGAACACCTCGATGACTGCTGCACATGAAAGAACAATGTGTGTATAAGCAACACAGCGTGTGTGGGCCATCCATGCCAAGAGCTTATTTTAGCACAGGTGGAGGCTAAGTTTAATGTAAGGAGCTAAACAGAGAGGATGATGGCAAAACAGTAAAACTAGAGCAGCTGAGATGTGGACAGACTTACGGTGTTTTGACCTTAAACTTGGTACAAAATCACAAAGACAAAGCCTGTTAGAGAGGCGGTTTGACTCAAGAGTAGGCATTTGACAGATCACAAAAATATGGCAAACAAGACATCAAAAGGTGTGTCCATTCACGATGATATTTTAAAAAGTTTTGCCTGAAATTCCCTCTTAATTAAAATACATGACTTTTTCATATAAAATGTTCATTATTTAGTCTGGACTCAGGCAGACGAGGCGACATGAACACTGAAAGCTGTACTATTTTCACAACATATTGACATTATTTTAATCAGTATTTAATCTCATCATATTAATAATTTTGTATTTTAATTATATGGATTTTGAGTCTGGAATAAAGTATCTATTTATCGAATACCATCCTAAAAAAAATATGCCTGTGCACAAGAAATGTCAAAGCATGACTTTTAACAGCAGTGTAGTTATCAGGATTTTAGTTTTCAATTATTCCCACAACCTATACACAGAGAAAAATAAATAAAGGAAAAAAACTCTTGATTTTAATTTTTAAATCCTTTGCAAAAAAAAAAAAAAAGAAAAAAAGGTCAATTTAACAGATTTATTTCCCAGCCTTTAATAAACCAAACCCACGCCGAGTTCAAATTTAATATACTGTTAAGTAAAATCAGTTTAATGATACACTTAAATAAATCAGGTTGTAAATATTTTATCAGCTGTGCAGTTATTCTTAATGTTTGTTAGACCTTGTTAGATGCAGACAAACATAAACAGACTGAAAATCTACAGCAGGATGTATCATACAGGTTTATTTACATCAATATAAATACGGTCTAGCCTTGAGTTTTGTCTTCTGCTGTGCCTGGAGGCACAGAAAGTTTAAAAACCACTGGACTAAAGCATCATTTTATGTCCAGAGGCCAGATGTAGATCTTCAGGATGGAAACAGCGCTTACATGTAGCTCTTTTTCCCACACTGAGCTGCTCCCATGAGCTTTAAATTTCCATCCACAGCAAGTAAATAAAAATATTCATGCACAGCTGCTCTGTACTCGGGGGTGTTCGCAGTGATGAAACCTCGAGAAAACTCTGACTGAGAGGAATATTTAATTTGTCTGTTAGACATAGATGACCCGACCAGCTCAGAGGGGAGGCGTTAGTTTGGTAAATAAACCAACTTAAGACATTTGAATTCATCAGATTTAGAAGTTTTGGATGAGCTGCAGCACACAAACATTAAAACAACTATGAAAAAAGGCTCCTTCCAGTATCTTAACACAGGATATCAGAATAACACCAATAAATGGAAATATATGAACATACTGCATTTACAGTCAGAGTACATATTTACAATGAATATTGTCAAATGTTAAAGAAGAGCCTGTTCACTTCATGATTACTGAAAGGGACACTAACATTTGTCTCGCCTCACTCCTGAGTCCATGACAAGCAGATTGACACCATTCAGGCAGAGTTTGCCTGCAGGTAATTAGCTTAGCTTAAACACTGGGAGTCAATGGGTACCATTAGCCTGACTATGCCTACAGATATCAAATAAACTCTTCAGCCACCCTAAACGGTCCTGTGTACTTGTTGTGACTAGTGTTTTTTTGTTTACGTGTTATGTTACAATATGTATTTTCAGACAAAGATTAGCACTTTATGTAATTCATTAAAGAAAAACATACAAAACTAAACAGCAGGGTGCATCCACAAACCCCCGCAGCATGCTTCTAAGTAGGTCGACAGTACAAAAAAATGTCTGTGGTTGTTTGCACATGCCCTCTGTGGTTTAGTTTTTAATCACAACAAGCACACAGGACTGTTTAGAGTTGCTGAAGAGTTTACCTGATGACTGTAGGCAGAGGCAGGCTAACTCTACCCATTGACTCATAGTGTTTGAGCTGAGCTAATTAGTGGTGGGTGAGCTCTGCCTGTCTCTTCTTTGTTGCTTCATGCAGTTATATGAATGGTGCCTATCTGCTTGTCATGGACTCTGAAGTCTGAAGAAAAAAATATGAGTACAAAGTTCTTTACTGACTTTGATTAAATTTGGTCATGACACAAGGCAGCAGTGAGTAAATTTTGGTGGTGATCTGATACCGTTCCAGTAGAGCTGGGCAAAAAATCGATTAAATCGATTAATTCAAATTATTTTCTGCAGAAGATTTAAAAAATTAAAATCGAGATTTTTTTCTTGCCTTAGTCCAACTGTAAGTAGTTGCAAATTTTTTTAAAAAGTACAATTTTCATGATGGTCGGCCTTGTAGTTTTTGCACAAGCACTTTTATAGGCTTGTATTTGTTATTTAATTAGATTAAATACTGATCAGAGAGTTTCATGTTAATACCTCAGCCTTTTAGTGTTTATGTAGACAAACCTGCCTACATTTATACTAAATAATCAACTTTTTATGACGCAGACTTTGACTTTAAGAGGGAAACATTTAGACATCATAAAGGCAAAACTTGATTTGTTTCATTTTTATGTCACTGGGAGTTTTGTTTCTTTCAGGGAGGGAAAAATCAATTAAAATTGTAAATCAAGTGTTGTGGAAAAAAAATTGGGGATTTTATTTCTAGGCCATATCGCCCAGCCCTACGATCCAGGGATTTTTGTTTAGGATTTGTTGACAGTGTGAGATAAAGCTGTTTGCTGCAATTTCCCTAATAGCTCACAAAGTTCTCAACAGGGTTTGATGACTTTTTCAGGGAATGTTGGTCATGGCACACGTTTTTTTAAATAGGAGTGTATGAGACTGTCCAAGCCTGCAGCTCAAGTTGTCACTACAGCACCTGCAGGTTTTACCATCTGCTTCAATCATTATTTTCTCACCAGGTCAGCAGCGTGTTAAATCTTCCTGCCTAACTCCCTGACAGATGTTAAATGGGCTGCCGATCTGATGTATGACCATGTCCTGTACATTCATCAGTATGTAAACAAAGCACCGCCCTGCTCTGTCTCTCACACCTTCTACTGCCACACCTCTGCCTGCAGTGAGACTCAATCTTTGACTCAGTGCTTTTCAAACAATGTGGGAGATAAAGGACGTAATATGGTATGAGAAAAAGAACAGAAATAAAGAACAGGGAGGAAGTAAGAGCTTTCAAGTGGTGTGAAGTGAAAAACTGATAAGAAACGTGGGAAAGGAATTTGGTTGGTGAAATTGTTCCAGACACAAAAGTAACAAAAACCTGAACTGAAAGATAAAAAAGGGATTTAAAGCTGGACTCCATGCGCTCTACCCTTCAATCATCAACAGAAATTACATCACTCAACATAAACTAAAAATTCTAGAGCAGTTAAACTTAATTTAGTGGCACAACAGGTAGTGTGCGTGCCTCACAGCAAGAAGGTTCTGGTTCGATTCCTGGCTTGGACCGGGACCGTTCTGTGTAAAGTTTGCATGTTCTTCCCATGTATGCATGCATGGGTTCTCTCCATGCACTCTGGCTTCCTCCCACAGACCAAAACCATGCTCTTTAGGTTAATTGGTGACACTAAATTGCCCTTAAGTATGAGTGTGAGCGTGAATGCTTGCCTGTCTCTCTATGGGGCCCTGTGATTGACTGGTGACTGGTCCCCCCCCCTGACCCCAAAAGGGATAAAGGGGTATGGAAAATGATTATATATATTTATTTATACATATATGCGTATATATAATGTATTTAAAGGTTGCAATAATTGTGTTACACTTGTTTTATTGTCTTATATGACTGAAGCTGTGAACTAAACTCAAGTTTGGGATAAAGTTTTCTGGTCTAAAACACTGTCTCAGACTAACTTTATAACCTCCGCCAAGGAGGTTATGTTTTCGGGAGAGTCTGTTTGTTTGTCTGTCTGTCTGTCTGTCTGTCTGTCTGTCTGTGAACAAAATAACTCAAAAAGTTCTGGATGGATTTTGATGAAATTTTCAGGAAATGTTCAGCATGGGAAAAGGAAGAAGTGATTCAATATTGGTGTTGATCCAGATCAGCGTCTGGCTGCCATGATGAAAAATTTGATTTTGGTGAATAACTGCTGAACTAAAATGGATATCATTATGAAATCAATTGCTAATGGTATGTTTTCATGATCAAGGAATCTAAAGATTTATATGGAATAAAGGTAGGACTAATATTTATGGTGAAAATCACAATATGGATGAGGACTGTAGCGCTGGCGGAGGTCTGTGCTCTCCGAGTGCTTTTCTAGTTCAACAAAGTAACCCAAAGATTCTGAGCTGAGGCTTAACTTACGCCTCCAAACATTAAAAAAACAAAGCTTACTGTCTGCCATCTTAGTCTCACCTTTTAGAGCGGTGCAGGGATGTAAGCCAAACCAGAAGTCTGTGTTTGTTCCTAAGACTAAAAAGCTTGCCGAATTTTTTTATTTATCCTTGAGCAGTTAGTAAGATTTGTGGCAAGCAAGATTCTGTGAAACTGTGCCCCAAAAGTCTTATAAAAAAACCCTACTTTAATGATCTTGTAAGCTTTAACCAAACTGTCTTGTAACTGGCTTGTAGACATGTTTGCAGTTTGGTTTTTGGGGAATTTCTCACCTAAACTTAGACCGCTGGTCCTTAGACTTGAAAATTTAACAAGGTACATTTTTGCTATCTTGTTAAAAATTCCACTATTTAAAAAAAAGCAGCCACAGGCTATGATAGAAATAAAATCTGGTCTTTTCTGTGCTTGCTTGAAGGTTGAAAAATGTTCTGTTTTTCTGTGAATGCAGAGAAGATCACAGAAATATCCCAGAGAGACACGGGTGGGTGATTACTGATGCCCTTGTAGAGCCATTTATAGGTTTTGGTAATGTAATAAGTCATTTTATGAAAAGTGCTTTACTTACACCATGTGTTGTATGTATAAACAAAGGTTTTTAAAACATTTGTACTTCTGAATACTTCAGTATTCATCAATGAACCTATGACCCTGAGTTCTCTGGACTTTTAAAGAGGATGCTGCTTTGCTGAAACACAGAGCTTCATACAAACTGACACTGTGAGTAAACTTCTGAGTAAAGATAGTAAGAGAGAAGAAGTAAAACATGTCAGACTTTTGGGTATCATTGTTGATGTGCTTTTTACCAGACCCTTTAATTAGATGTTGCAGCCTGCTCTTGTCTCCAGTGGTGGATTACTAAACCAGGTGATCACAGCAGAGCTACGTCGCCTACCACCCAGGCACAAAGTTCTACTTTAAACTCCAGACTTCTCCCTTAAGCCTGCCGAATTGTCCCATGTTTCCTTTGTGTCTGAAAGCACAGACTTTGACTGAAGCACAGTCTCATAGAGACGAGTGTTCTCAGACATGACTCCATCTCAGGCAGTCTGTCTGTATTGTGTTGGTTTACCTCTGTGTCACTTTGTTAGCTAATGGCGTTGGATCACTTCTGCTCTTACCCACATCATGACACACTTTTGCCCTCACACCTTGGTCAATGAGAACACCTGTTGCTCGGCAACATTGTGCCAAAGCAGCAACAACAATAAACAAATGAGTCGATCTGCTGGGAGGAGACAATTGACTCCTGTTTTATTAGAGTAGAGCAGATGTCTGCACTTCATATCTCCCTTCATGTTGACTGAAGTACTTTGACATTTATTGAGTATTTGGAAGCTTTTATGCCATAAAAAATCAAAATAAATCTGTGTATGTCTGGTAGGGATAGAAAATAATTTAAGATTTGAAAAGACACTATATGGACATATCTTTATGTACTGCTTAGGCCACAATGCTTATACTAATAAATGAATCCTAACTTCTATAGTGCCAGTTCAGAACAAGCACTTACAAGAGAGCAGGCGACATATACTGTATGTTACCACATTCACACATCAGCAGCAGCAGAATAAGCCAACCAACTGGTTCACCAATGAAAAAGAATTGCACAATTTTCATAATTAACAATTACGTAATAACTTTAGATGTTTTCAGATGTGCACTAAGCAAACATAATAAAGAATTTAACGGCCTGATAGCAAAGGAGCTAAAGAAAAGAGAATATTGACTAGTTGTACTTAGTGGGGCAAGATTAACTTGACATGTCACATATCCGCCACAGTAATATTTCACTCGTCCATTTGGAGGAGAGCCAATAGAAAATGTTTTCAGAGGCAGAACCTTCAAAAACAACAGAAGCTGGTGATTGGACGATCATTCTGCCAGTCACATTCATCACAGACCAATCATAGCAAGCCAAAGTATGACGTAGCAGCTAGACGCTGTTGTTAGATTAACGTTTACCCCATATATGCGACATGAACCTCGTCAATGACAATCCCCCAACAAATTCTCCTGGTAAACTTCTGAGGAGAGCAGATTTTATCAGGTATTATTGACTAACCACGACTGCCACGGACTAACCGGCATCATCCGAGGATTTCCGCACTCTTTCCCGTTTCCAAGCAGTGATCAGGGAAAGAGCAAAAACATGATTACCCATAAGAGCTTTAAGTGATGTTTTTTCTCCTCTTTTAAAAGAAGAAATTTAGTCAATTTCTGAACAAAACCGCAGATATTGCCACATCCACAGAGACTGCTTCAGAAGCCACCATAGTTTTCAAACATGCTGTCACTTCACGCTGTCTTCATGTCTTCAGTTTCTGCCTCTTTTCTCTGATTGGGTCATGTGGGTGAGGATCAATGACTGATGAAGTCATTGGAGATTTTAATTTGGCAGGATGAACCTGTGTGATTTCCAGTGTTGGGGAAGTTACTTTTAAAAAGTACTGTTTGCTCGTTACTTCTGAAAAAAGGAACTCGTTACTTTACTTAGTTACCCTCTATGAAAAGTAACTTTTCACCTTGTTTCTTTTATGTTACTTTTACATTGCTCGACCTTGGACAGAACCCCATATCTGTTCCTAAATGTGAAGGCCTACAAAAAGTTCCGCTACAGAGAACATAACAGTTTCTTTCATGCTCTTTATTTTACAAAATTATGTTACTACCCTATGGAATGAGAGCTCCTGTGATTTCAGACAATAAGTCAGGCGGGTCCAGCTGCACTGCAAGGTTAGGGCAAGACAGTGCCAGAAAGAATGTGGTCTGGTTGGTCCAGTATCCTGTTTGCTCTCTGAACCACATGTTCCCTCCACAGAGAACCCAAATCTTTACGCTGGACTCCAAAGACCTTGGAGCAGACTGTCACATTATAAATAAGTAGGCCTGGGCAAAAAATCGGTAAGATTTAAAAACTGAGTTGGCAAGTCAAATCGATTTGTTTTTCCTGAAACTTGAGTTTAACAATTTTTTTAAAGATTCAACCTGTTCACTTCACATACTTGAGGACCCGAGGCTTTCCGTAGTGCACTTCCTGCAGTATGTCACTCTCCTCCCCCCGAGGCATCACACACATAAAACAACATAGACAAGGCATTTTGTTATCTTCATAGTTAATTCAAACAAGTATATAAAACTACAGTGAGTCGATTTCTGTGTTGATTTTTTGACCTGGAGGCTCTTTAAATGCATATTTTAAGTATAAATAAATGTATATTTTGTAAATAAATTTACAGCGAGTAGTTATTTCATTTTAAATGGGGCAGGGGCATCGAATCAAATCGTGAGTCGTGAATCGAGTTTTTAATAAATCAAAGATTTTTTGGGGGGAAAATCGCCCAGCTCTATAAATAAGGCTGTTTCTGTCCTTCACAGACCAGCCATTAAACCAACAGAGTCATTAAAAGAACTATAAAAGCTATATAAAATGCTCTTGGAGACATTTTAGGGAGACAGGCTCTGCAGCAGATGAATTCTCTGATGACCACATACAGTGACTTCCATCATGAGCTCAAAACTTCACTGAAGAGATCAATGTGACTCCTGATCATTAGAAAACAGAATGATTCAATGACTGAATTAAACAAGACCTCATTCCTGAGCTCTTTTTTGTTTTCCATGATGCAGAGACGAAGTCAAACTGATAGACTTAATCTGAGCATGAATAAAGTCAGAGTGCGGTTTAACCACAACAACATGAGAGGCAGAAAACAGGAGCAGCAGCCTACTCTGAGCTCATTCTGACTACAGCATTTCGCTGGAGGCACGCAAATCGTCCCACAGCTCTTCCTCTGTGTTTGACTGTGGGCAAAATAATCCTGGCATCACAGAGAGCCACCTGACGCACCATGCAAACATGTTTGGATTATGTAAAGTGGAGCTTGTGCCATCTGAACGCAGCAGGTCCATCCACAGACATAGTGTGTGTCTCTTTGCGTGGGTTCAACAGTGCAGCTGCTGTTAAAGTCATGATGCTGCTCTTTAAACTATTTCACTTACAGCTGTAGCATCAGCATCTTGATGCGTCAGATCTCAGGTCTTGTGACTGTTGAACCAGAGAAGGAACCGGGTCAGAAACCTGAGTGCTTGAATGAAACAACTCTTGATATTTGACCTCTGGTTTGGGAGGGGAGGAGGGGGGAGGCTAAAGGCATTAAAGAAAGAAGGCAGGAGGACAAGGTGCACCGGTCCTCGAATGCCTCTCGAGGGTATCTGGTTTCTGGCTGGCTACGCGTCACTGCAGCTCAGGTTTCTGATGGGGATGCTTCACTACGACCAGGCTGAGAGCAGACACAGAAGTTTACTGTTTTTTGAACAAAACTTTATGTTAAAGGAAATATGCAACAAGACCACACTTTAAGTTGAAACTTCTGCGTGTCTTGTTGTGGTACAAACTTTATATTGACTACAGGTATTCTGATCCTTGTCAATAAGTTTACATTGGTCCAAGCACCTTTCTTAAGTTGTCTCTCTAAAAACACCCAGAAATTAGATTTTAGCCTATAAACCCCTCTGTTTCATCCCAGGGCAAAACAGCTTTAGTCAGGGATGCACAAAGTTCTGTATGATAACAGTACTGGCAGAAATTGGTCTAAAATGTTGAACCCTGGAATATAGCTTATTGGCCATAGGGCAGCACAGTGGTGGAGCAGATGAATGCACATGCCTTACAGCGAGAAGGTTGCTGGTTTGAACCCCATGTGGGCATGGTCATTTCTGTGTAGACTTTGCCTGTCCCTCCTGTACCCGTGTGGGCTCTCCCTGGGAACTCCAGCTTCCTCCCACAGACCAAAAACATTCCCATTAGGTTGACTGGTGACTCTAATTGCCCTTAGGTATGGATGAGAGAATAGATGGTTGTCTGTCTCTCTATATGGTCCTGTGGTTGGCTGGCAACCAGTTCAGCTGTGCCAAGTGTCAGCTGGGATAGGTCCCAAAACAGAAATGTCATATAGATAGCCACACATAAAGGAACAAGTAAATTTTTGTGAAGCCAAGACCTTGTGCTCTTGGACAATAATACAATCTGCGATAATGAGTATAGAAATATTGGTATATTAGATTTCCCAAGTTCTAATAAATAGGAAAGTCTCAGGAAAGAGATATGACTCTGGCTCATGAGCACTGTGCTCTATTGTTTGCTGTGGCTGCAACTGGATTAAAGGAACACTCAACAACAAGGAACAAATGACTCTCTCAGAACCACCAATGTCACATCTTTCGCGAAAACTCCCGTGGAGGTAGGTCAACAAAACAAAGCCTCTGTTTAGAAGCAGAAGAGGATAATATGAAGATTATAAAAATAACGTAACATAAAGGGGTAAAAAATAAGTAGCCTAACAACATGCACACAGGACTGTTGAGAGTTGCAAGAGTTTACCTGATGACCGTAGGCAGAGGCAGGTTAGTGCGCTACCAGTATACTCTTTGTGCTTGAGCTAAGGTAGGTATCAATGGTCAAGCTATGGCCATCTCTTTCTGGTTACTGGATGCTCAGTTAAGAGATTTCTGATTGAGGTAAGACACAAAAACAACAAAACTGTTGGAGCATTCCTTTAATATGAACTAACACTGCTTGTACAGTTTAAACTACTTTAGGTTGACCAGCTGTTGTTACATCGTTACAGTGGCAATAACTTGGATATCAACTAGTAAGAGAGGTTTAATTCAGTTATCATTACCTAAAGTACAGGCCAAAAGTTTGGACACACCTTCTCATTCAATGTGTTTTCTTTATTTTTTATCATTAATTCATTGTAGATTCTCTGTGAAGTAATGATGGACACTCGTTTCTCTTATCTTAGCTGGTTGGTTCTTGTCATAATATTAATTCTAACAGTTGTCTAATAGGCGTCTAATCGGTTGTGCATCAGCCTGATTTCTGAACAACACAAATGATGGTCCAAGCCCATTGATAAGGCAAGAAATTCCATTAATTGACCCTGGAAAGACACACCTGAGAAGTAAAAACCATTTCAGGTGACTACCTCTTGAAGCTCATAAAGAGAATGAAGAGTGTGCAAAGCAGTAATCAGAGCAAAGGGTGGATACTTTGAAGAAACCAGAATATAAGACATGTTTTCATTTATTTCACACTTCTTTAAGAACATAATTCCACACATGTTCATTCATAGTTTTGATACCTTATGTGAGAATCTACAGTGTAAATGGTGATGAAAATAAAGAAAACACATTGAATGAGAAGGTGTGTCCAAACTTTTGGCCTGTACTGTACGAGGAGATTCAACATGGTATCCACAGATTTCTGTACATGACACCTCGGCTGTAGGGCTAAATCAACAACTCTTTCACAACAGCCTGACCTTTTTTGTTTTAGAGCATTAATAAATCTTTACGATGTGGCTGAGGTCCCGCCCCCAGCATCGGCAGGATGCTGACTGTGTCTACACTGTGGCTGACAGTTAAGCATGACGGAGCATGTTAGCGTGTCTCATCCCTCCCCTTTCCCAAACTTGATGTTTTAAAGCCATTTTATGAATCTCAGGGCAGACACAAACTCTGTGGTTCACTTACTCCTCTGTATCTGTTTAGAGATCCCGACAGGATTAGTTGTAAAGGTCAGGCTGCATTTAGGGATGTTCAGCAAAGACTCTGTTATGAAGCATTTAGGCTAACAGCCCTAACTCATTAGACCTGATGGCTGTGAGCAGTGTGTTTAATCGTCTCCTGCTTTACATAATCCTCCATAATGAGTCAGATAAACTGATCTGCTTCTCCCCGTCTCCGTCTGTCCCTCCCTTTTGGGATTAGTGGGAGCTGGCGTTTATCCACAGGTCAAAGGTCAGTGTGACTCAGCTATGACATTTAACTTTACCCTACATAGAAGACAGGTTTTGTCACGAGAATGTCATCACTGCACCAGGACTTTAATTTCTAGGTAGTGACCTACATGTAGAGGAATTGTAGTGAGATAATTAGTGCAGTTTGTTATAGTTTTAATTACTTCTATGGACGCTTAAAATAGTGAGCAGTTTGTTTGCCTCCCTCCCCTCATTTCCTTCTCATTTCCTACCACAGGAAGTGTATTTTAGGATGACCTCACTTTAATTACAATTTTAAAAAAGCCATCTCACAGCAGGAATGAACACAAATGGGTGAATGCATGAGAGCTTTTAATGAAGCTGGTGCCAGCTTAATAAGGGAATTTTGGGGCGATTAAAGTAAACAGTATCAGACATCTGTAATGCCTGAAGTATGAGGATAAGCCAGTTTGCTTTTTCATTCCTGAAATATAATCACCTGCACACTAAGTATCTGTTTGACAAGTGCTTCCAACATTCACTTGTGTTAAACTAGCTGTTCTCCATCAATAAATCAATAAAACTTTATTTATTTAGCATCAGTTTAGTGTTATCTCAAGAGGCTTTACAACAGAGCAGACTGAAGTCATACTCTTCATTTTATGGACTCACATCCATGCAAATAAATTGGGGCTGTAACGGTGTGAAAAGTTCATATTAAGGTTGTTTTGACAAAAATGATCATTGTAATCATCATTACCCTGGTATTGTTGCAATGTGCTCAAAATGTTTAAAAAGCATTCGTACACACACACTGAAATAATTTAACACATTTTTATTAAGTCAAAAAATTATGTGAATTCAGGAACGATCTGCAGCGGCCAGAACTTGAGCCTCTTCACCTCTCTGGTCCTCACTGAGGTCTTTCTCAACAGTCTAGCCAGGCCGCTCCCCTCTGATTCTGCTGTTTGTATTTGTTGTATTTCCAGGGGATTTTTTTCTGCAGATAGTGTGACCATCCTCTGCATCATTGTAAAATCCAAAATGTGGTCAGACTTCAAACTTTGTCCATTTCAAGGGGAACAAAATCTCCTGTACAGAGTCCGTGTGGGCACAAACTATCATACTTTTGCTTTCAGAGGCCAAACATTGTAAACTTTGCATGCAAGCTTATGTTTGCTGCTTTTGCAGAGGAGCAAGCACATAGCTCTGGCTTTTCCAGGCAATGAGCAGCATCACCATGAGTTACTGACAACATGAGGTAAACAAACAGTGAAATAGGAAACAGGTTATACTACCTGCCAGATATTTTACCATGGTTTATCACTTTAATGGTAACTGTTACATCTCTGGCATATATACAGTACAGGCCAAAAGTTTGCAAACACCTTCTCATTCAATGTGTTTTCTTTATTTTTTATCATTAATTTATTGTAGATTCTCACTGAAGTAATGATGACCACTTGTTTCTCTTAATTTAGCTGATTGGTTCTTGCCTTAAAGGAGACATATCATGCTTGTTTCTCCTTTTCACTATGCCAGACTAGGATGCCTGTAAAGCATTTCTGCCCTCACTACAAGTCATTTAGTTCCTTCATTGCCCCACACTTGCGTTCTCAAAATCCTCATTTTAGGCCATTATCAAGCTCTCATTGAAACACTCGGATCTGAGGATGACCTAAAGTTACCTCGCAACATCACAGCCCTTTGTGCTCTGATTGGTCAGTTCTATCGGGGGTAGAGCCAGCCTGTCCTTCTTCTTCTACTGTATTTTCCGGCAGGCTCACAGCAGTGACCGCGTATTGAGTCCCCCTACAGGCCAGAGCTGGTAATGAGTGAATGTCAGCTAGGGAGCTATATACTGCTGCTGGACGAATGTGTTCCTCGGTGACGGTTTAGTGGCTAACGGACATCACAGAGGAGGAAGTGTTTTATCAGATTACTCCAATAAAAAGAAAGGTACCTCATGTCGTCACGATGATTTAAATCTCGCGGAAATCTCGCAATGACCTATTTTCAGAGGCATCAAATCTCGTTCTAGGATATCAGAAAAAATACAATATCTAATTTTTTGAAAATTAAGGGGGTGTAAGGTCTTGTTTTCAAATTTATTATATTATATGTAAGTATTAAATCATGCATCAGCATGATATGTCTCCTTTAATATGAATTTTAAAAGTGTCTAATAGGGGTGTTGGCTGTGCATCAGCCTGACTTCTGAACAACACAAATGATGGTCCAACCCCATTAATAAGGCCAGAAATCCCATTAATTAACCCTAGAAAGGCACACCTGAGAATTGTAAACCCTTTCAGGTGACTACCTGTTGAAGCTCATAAAGAGAATGAAGAGTGTGCAAAGCAGTAATCAGAGCAAAGGGTGGCTACTTTGAAGAAACTAGAATATAAGACATGTTTTCATTTATTTCACACTTTTTTGTTAAGTGCATAATTCCACACATGTTCATTCATAGTTTTGATACCTTCAGTGAAGATAGTGATGAATATAAAGAAAACACATCGAATGAGAAGGTGTGTCCAAACTTTTGGCCTGTACTGTCAAATAAACAAATATATATATATTTGTATACACATACATACATCTAGAGACGTATCCATCCAGGCCAAGGCAAAAGGACTAAAAATAATAATGTATGATAGCAACAAAGCCACGGATGCCCAGATCCTAAACCTGTCCTTATCACGTTTGCTCTGCTGAATATAGATTCAATCAATCAATCTTTATTTGTATAGCACCATATTTGTCTCTGTTGAATATTAATTTTTAAAAGGTAGGCCCCTTAAGATGTGGCACCTCATATTCAACGCTTTAAAGATAAGTACAATGGATGTATAATCAATACAACTGTGGATAGAGATCAACCATCTATAATGGTTATAAATATAAACTCTGCCATGTTTCTAGATAAAAGAGCTGTACCACCCAAAGTGGAATGACTGCCATCTCTCCCTATTAGTCCAGGCTTTCCCCAAAAAGACAGGCCTGGGAAACAATTCAACCTGTCCAATAAGAGTTAATATCCTTAATTCTAGAATTTTTACAATTATTGAAACGTGTAAGTATAGGTCCAACCATAAAGGGAACAACAAATGATCAATTTGGGAGGAGCTAGAGGGAGATATGGAGATAAATAAGTCAGAATACTGAGAAATAAAGTAGAAATTTCTTTTAATCACAGTAGAATAAAGACAGAGCCTGTTAAAAAAGAAGAGTCCCCCTTATCCATCTGTATTCTCAGTCTGTTGAAGATTATGCTCATTAAAGGCCCCTTTCCTCAAATGGGCCCAGTCTGCTCTGACTGGCTGACTAAACTACTCTGTGGAAAGCAGTCAGTTCTGATCTACTCCGCTTGGTGCCATGTTGTCAACAACTCTCAGTTCATTCCAAGGTCTATGCTCTGTGCTGGGCTTACCAGCCTGAGTTAATGAGCTTAAACTGCCAAATAACAGTTTAGATTGTCACACTGGCAAGATCTTTCTTGGCAGGAGTGTGGATCGAGACATTTTATGGAGCTACTTCAGCTGTAAACAGGGAGAGGAAAAGGTCCTGATGGAGTGGTGAAATAGTAGACTGGGTCCACAAAGGATGGGGACCTTAATGTGACAGGAGCTCCAATAGAGAGTCTTAGACAGACATAGAGCAAAATGTGTGGAAAAGGCAGGTTTTTTTAAACATAGGTGATTGTAAACATGCTCTTGAACACAGCTTTCCTCAACTTTCACAGTCAACACAACAAAGTGGTGGAAACTACCAACTTTAACTCTCCCAGATTTATAGTGTGGAGTGGTAGGTGGTGCACTTTCCTCACAGCAAGAAGGTTGCAGGTTCGATCCCTGTGCTGGTGTGCTTTGCTCATTTTCTTTGATTATTTTAAAAGTGAAACAGTTTGCTGTCTGGTCCTGTTAGGTGTAACATTTGAACAAATTTAGATCAATAAGACATCAGAACACATTTTGAAATAGGCCATTTATAATTATTAGGGATTTTGTGTGGCTTGATTTAGTCATTTAATCACTTGTTGTTGTCCTTAAACTCATATGCTGCCACCATTCAGAGTTTCTGCAACACCAACAGAGCCTGGTCCCAACATGAACAGATGGAGGGATGAAGAGCTGAAATGTCGATTTATAATCACGACATTTGCACAACAAAAGCCGTGAAAGTGAAAATTCACAGCAGTTAAAATAAATTAGGAGCAAATATCAATCTCATTAATGCTGCACAGTCTGTCTACCTGGCTAAACACCGTCTACTTTTCTTTGTTATGAGGATGACTTTGACTGCGCCAGGACTTGGACTGGATCACAACACCATGTGGCACTTCACACTGTGCAGCTGAATTTAATTAACAGTTTTGCAGCTAATCAGCAGGGGAGCGAGACATACAGCGGTGAAATCTAAGTATGCCACCAGTGACTTTGAGCTGAGACACCAGACGTCTTCAGGCTGCAAATGAGCCTGCGGGAGCCGGAGCATGGGGAGTAAGAAAGAAACTAACTGGGAAGCAAACAAACCGTTGATCACAGTTTCTTACAAACATACACTCACACAAACAGAACATCCATCACAAGCATCATGCTGACATTAATCAAAGTATAACTGCTGCTATGATCGAGCTACACGGCTCCCTTGTTTGTCTCCCTCCATGATAATCAGACGATGTGACAGAGCTCACTTTTTGTTTATGGTCTGTCGTTTCAGAGGGTACAACAGCTTGCTTAAAATGCAGCAGTGAAGCCTCAAGGAGAAAAACATCTATAAACATAACAAGATGTTTTTTTCTTTTTATTCAAATGCACAACATGTTGGAATCATTACCATGAACTTTCCAAATTAGTTGGAAAATGACTTATTCCATGTCATGTACATTTTTGAATCAACTCAAACATATGTCCGTCAGGTTTAAATAAGGTGACCGTATTCTGATAGCTATTCTGAAAAAACAAATGTTGCTATATGACGCATGTTGCAATTTCATAATGCCAGTGGTCCAGAGCAGCGCTTTATTATAAATAATCAGCCTTTTACTTCTATAAATATAAATGGCCACCAAGTCTTTTTTTAGCCTTTTTGTCAATAAATGTGTCAGAAAATTTCCTTTGACTAAAATATTTTGCACCTTTTTACAAGTAAAAATAAAACATTATAGAAAGTATATGTCATTATTAAGTTGTAATTGCTTAAAACAGTGTATAACTACAAGAAAAAAGATATTTAAACTCTCAATAGTTTCGCTTTATAAATATTTTTAAATGAACATGTACAACACTTCAAAGAAGACAACACAGAAACCCAATCTATTTTATGTTATTAATTATTATCATCACTTACTATTTTATCATTAAATTAATTAACTTTTTATGAAATTCATAAAACAAGAACTATGATGAAAAAGATGATAAATGAAAGGGGAACCAGGCAAAAAAATCAGGTAATTCTTTACCATAATGTAATGCTCAGCTTCTCAGCTTCATGCATGTCTTTTTCTGTTGCCGGCAAAGCTAAGCAAACTTGGACATTTTAGGGAATTTTATAAAAAAATAATTTCGACATGTCAAAGGACATGTCTGGGCTAACGAGGATATATGGTCATCCTACTAAAGCCTGAGAAATCATTAATTTTAAAAGGCACAATGCAGCTCTGCATCTTATGCTCACAGACTATCTTCAGTGTAAACAAACATGGCGGATAATTGAGCAGGCTCATTGCTACAAGTGGTTAGCTTTCCATGACATCCTTGGTGGTGGTGATTTCCATCCAGCTCCCGTCCTTATCAGTTAGTTATGTATAGTTTAGAGGTTATTCTGTTTGGAAGCTTGTGTTTTTCTAACAAATCTACAAGTTGAACCTCTATTTTGATGTACGTCTACCCTTATGCTTCGCCTTTACTCTTTTTGCCATGGCTACATTTGCTTCCTGCTTCAGGTAGCTTGCAGCCTGGTTTGCTTTGCTCTGACCCATGTGACTAAGCACATAGACATGATCTGCTGTCCCCGGTCACACACATTAAGAATTCTGGTCATAAATATCAAAGATGTTGAATATTTACAATTTTAAGTCCAGGTGGTTCGATCCTTTTCTGGGAGGATAAATGACTCTTAACACCTCACACCACATCATAACTCGGTAACACCAGCTTTAGGACTCCACGATAATCAGGCTTTTGCTGAGTTTGATCAGAGGTGGAGATCAGGGCTAAAAGTTGGCCCTGTTGTTGGTTTGTGCATACCCCGCTTTAAGAACGCGACTTGATGTGACCAATTGAATGCTAATCCTGTATACTGTATCAATCATACTTTGTGTTTATAGGTCTCTGTTATACCAATCCCATATTTCCACATAATGTGCCATACCCTCAACCACAGGTAGCGTATTTAAAGTGTTGTGCAGCAGCAAAGCCCAGGGTCATTAAGATCATGAGTGAACTACAACTTCATGAAGTACTTTTGAGTTTATGAGATAATATGGAGAGCAACATGAAAAAAAAAACAAAGACATTTATTTGCTTTTGGAATCAACATTTTTCCCACCATTTCTGCTGTCTTTTAAAACAACCTGGGAACTTTGAGAGCTTATTTTCTTGTGCTGGGTTGATGTGCTTGGCCAAGGACTGAGGTACAGGCTTTGGAAACCAACTGACTGATGAAAAAGGGTGTTATTTGCTGCACAGTGCAGGCCACGTATGGAGCACTGCACAGGGGGACTTTGTGACTTGGGGGTCACACATTAAGTCCGGACCAAACGAACACTGGTTCACATTTTAGAAAAGCTTGACTGATTTGGATGGTGTGAAAGCTCACACAAACTGAAGCACAGACCAAAACAAAGGGTCTCGGTATGTGTCCAAGGGAATCAGTTTGTTTTGGAGTTTGAAAGCCATCCAGCACCAAAAGGACCAATCTTTGACTGAGGTTGTGTATAAGATAAATATCAGGGAGAGTTTTTGCTACTAAATTGTGCATTTATGACCACTGAGATCATTGATCTGAAGCTTAGATAAATCACCCTGCAGCTAAAGCACTACCATAAAAATACAGACAGCATTTATGGACGTTACTGAAACAAATGTTCAAGAAGAAACCATCCAAAATGGTTTATGCCGTTTCAGTGCATAGTTGGAACCAACATCAGAGGCTCCTGAGACCAGAGGAATGTTCAGGGACCATCGCCACAGTCGGCAGGTCTCCCCATGGGAAAAAGAAGCAGAGACAGTCAGACTTACCTAACTCTCTGGAGACCGGAGACACTGCAGCGTTCTCTCCAATTTTTGCCATTGCATCAAAATACAACTTCCCGGCCAAGGTCATCGCTGGAAAAACAAAAACTTCAATTACTTTATGAAAAAAAAAAATCATCATCCTCATCATCATGTCCTTTATTTGATGCTCACTGTTGGGATGTCACACTTTTTCACTCCTATGCTGCTCTGTCTTTGTCTTAAATAAACTGCGGTAGAATCCTCCAAACTTTAATTTTGATCCTTTTTAGTAAAATCAGTAATCCAGTGTTTAAGTCAGTGTTGAAACTCGCACTAAGACAGGATGAAGTTAAGTACATGATGTGATAAATTCTATTTCAAAGATTGAAATTTAGATTTTTGCTTGAAGCTTGAAAAAGGGTGAGCCTATCCAATAATAACTGAATATTTTTTATATTAATGTGTATGCCTGAAAACTGGTAAAGTTTTGATTTTTGAGAAAAGTGACAACCCTTCTAAGGATGCACAATCCTAGATTTTGTCAGTATCCAGTAAGGTGATAATTTTTTTATTAAATATTTCTGATACCAATACTGAAGTTTCTGGCCAACAGCACAAGCTCCGTAGATCACAAATGGTCTTGTTTCTTTCAGTGTTACAGTATATTTTGAGAGGAATGAGAAAAATTTAACTTTTGCATCACTGAAACCCTTGATTTTTAAATGTACCCAGTGATGAGAAAGTGCATCAATACTGATATATATGGCCAATATGTGTGGCTGAAATATCGACTGTAAATATCTGCAAACATTTCAATATTGGCTGATACTGATACTTAACTTTTTAGGCTCATATCAGCCGATGCCTATAGCAAGCTGATAATACTGCGCACCCCTAAGCTCTACTGCTTACATCAGGTCTAAAGTCTTAGGTCTGTGGTGACGTGTTCTGCCATTTTGAGGATGCATCCGTGAAATCAAACACACAGTTCCCTGAGTTTGTTTCACTCTTAACAGGATGCACAACAGCACACATCCTGTTTTAGTTATCAGAGCATTTGTTGATAAGTTTAGTTTGACAACTGATAACGGCACTAAGAGGTATGCAGCTGCGCTCCAGCACTCAAAATACTCCAAGACACAAGGAAAACTCACAGAGGGTAGAAGATTTTTCACAGAATACAGAGCTATATTTCTAATAAATGTACACATACCAAGGTGTGTCACTGACAATTATGCTCACGGATAACAAAACAGGCTGTCTATTGTGTTTTACACATGCAATACAGAACAGACCCCAGGATTCCTGCTAGAAAATACACTGCTTAAATCAAAGAGGATTTGGTTTAAGTTAACAGGTTGGCACAAACCTGCTACTGATTTCTCATAGTTCTTTCCCAGGTTGACGAGGTTCCTCAGTCCTGGGTTGAACTGCTCCATCACACTCTGTAAAGAAGCACACAAAAAAGATGGAGGTCAGATGTTCTGGCACAACTTTCAAAGAGCTTGGAGAGATTTCTTTTAGGAAGTCAAGAGCTCCAGTAACACTTGTAGTTCAGGAAACAACTTAATTAAAGGTTTGACCAACTTCCTTTACTTAGGTGACGTTTGTAAAGCGTTCCTGATGACAAGCTGAAACACGTTGGTCAATTAAAGTTGTTTCCTGAATTATAAGTGCTGCTGGAGCTCTTGTGTTTTCCACAAAAAAAAGACAAGACAATTAATTGTTGATTCATTGATGAAATGTTGCTGAAACACAGCTCAGTGTTCTGCTGGCTGAAACATGACTCAGTGACCTCACCCATGGGAGTGAAGGTGGACTCAGAGGGAGACACTCGCAGTGTCGGGGACTATTCATTAACTGGAGACGTGACCTTTAGGTAAAGTGTTACCTTTGGGTCATACTCAAAATTCTACTAAAGATAATGTCACAGACGTCTTTCTATGGAAGAGGTCAAACAAAGAGCAACAACAGGAATGAAAATAAAACCAATCAAAAAAGGCAAAAAAAAAACAGTGAAAAAGTTCGATGGAAGAGGAAAGAAGGGACAGAGATCTCGTACTTCTTGACTGATGTAACCACAGAGTGGACACGCATTAACATCTTTGACTCAGCACACGCCTGTTATTATGTAAACTGTTGAGCTAATCTTCCCTCATGATGAGGTCTCAGCCTGTTCAGGGAGGAAGAGATACAGACCACGGAGATCCATCAGACCAACTGGATCTTTCTTTTGACAGTTTAAAAGACTTTTCTTAAAATTCTGGATGGATAAACAAGTTAGACTTTCAGGTTAAGGGTCAATTAAATTGTATGTTCATCTTTTGATCTTGAACATAAATTAGGTATATGTCCATGCTGAGTCTAGGATTAGCTAATTTGCTTGTGAAGGTAATATTTTTTAAGTATATTAATTGATTTTCATTTTAACATAAACATCCAACAACTGAACATATCGAACATTTGGTAGAGATTATACAAAAAAAAACCCCAAAATAAATAAAAATCATAAAAACAATAATGAAAAGCGTACTAAAATCATACAAATAATTACATTTCAAATAATAATAATAAGAAGAAATAAAATAAACAAACAAATACATAGAGAAAATAATAAAAAATACAAATCCTATACATTACATCGTACAATCTCACAGTAAGTGAAATGTTACCATTAGCCACTCACTCAATAACCCATTTCAGTATTACCGTTCTTTATCAGTTCTAAAAACACTTTCCAAATGTCATAAAATTCAGAAGTTTTCTTTTTTACAGTATATGTTAGTTTTCAAGAGCCAAACTCGAGGATAGACTAGTTAACCAGTAATCAAAAGAAGGGCAACCAACATTCTTCCAACATAGAGCAATAGATAGTTTGGCTTGTAAAAGGCAAAAGTCGACAATTTTCCTCTCCTTACAAGACAGAGAGCAGTCATCAGGATAAATGCCTAAAATACAAAGCGTAGGACATAATGGTACCGGACATGAGGTTATCTGAGAGACATAATTTAAGACAGACTTCCAAAACTTCTTAATTTTATCACAATTCCATAAACAGTGATATAATGAACCTTGATAATTGTTACATTAATAACATAAGTCAGACATATTGGGATCAAATTTGTTTAGTTGTACTGGGGAAATACATGTCCTCATGACCTGGTTAAATTGTAACAATTTTAATGTGAACATAACATTTGAAGAATACAACAGGGGATGTTCTTCAATGCACATCTAACAACTTAACTTTTAAGTAGGGATGCGTAATGTTGAATATTTGCCACATATGCCAATATTTCTAACATTTTTGCTAATTCTGATATTGACACATATGTTTTGGACACAAGTATTCAGTCTTCGCCTAACTAAAATTTACCAATTTCTTATTCTGTGACTTTTTATTTGTGTTTAAAACAGAATAAGGAACAAGAAAAACATATTTTCCTAAAAAGTGTCAATGTTGATGTATTAATGTAGACATGAAGTGAAACTGAGGTGAGGCATAATGTATTAGCTGATATTTCAGCCAATACAAAGGATATATGCAGCTGATATGTATGGCCAATAAATGGGTGGTAAATATTTGCAGAATTTATCATACCTGCAGATACCACTTTTTAACTTTTTAAGCTTTTATCTACCAATACTAGGGGTGTAACGGTACATGTATCCGTGCCGAACCACTCCAACCGGACGTTCGGTTCGGTACAGTGCTGTATTCGAACGAGTACATTAAGTTTACGTTAACCGCAGCACATGGCTCTTTAATATTCACGGGGGTACTCATCTATGATTGGCGTGGTTAGGGCAGGCTTTTTAATATTCATGAGGAAAGTGGTCTGTGATTTGTGCTCTTGCGATCAAGTACATACCATGTGGACGTGACATGTCACGGTGAGCCAATCAGAAGACGGATATCAAAGAGCTTCCGTAACCACAGAAGCTTGTGACTGAATTGTGCATAATGGCTACTGCTAGCGACCAACCGGAGCTTGGAGACCCTCTCCCATCGCTGATATCTCCTGTTTCGTCCACATTTAAGCCAGGAATTTAAAAAGAAACTCATTATTTTTAATTTCATACATTTGTTCTTTATTTATTTTATTTAACTTATTAGTATTACCAAGCAGCACATTAAATGTATTTCGGTTTTCAGTTTGTATAATTACAAATTTTTGGTTTAATAAATGTGCTAAACAAGCAAATGGTTTTGCGTTGTTCCCATACTGTACCGAAAATGTACCGAACCGTCATTTTTGTGTACTGTTACACGTCTAGCCAACACTGATACCAAACCAATAATATTGTGCTCCCCTAGTTTATAGTTTTAATTTCAGTTGTAAGTTTCTAGGTCAGAATTCAAAGTGATTATGTCTTACATTCATTCCTTGATTCTGAACATATTTCAAGGACCCTCCCGTGGATTTCCTTGAACCTGTGAACAAAGGTCCACTCCATCTCAAGGATGGGCATTTACATTTTGGATGTCAGAGGTTCAGGAGTGTTGGTCTCATTACCCCATGCCCATGAACAGAATATATTAAAATCACTATGGGCATTTCTTTTATACTGATACTGACACATGGGGGTGGCCTGGTAGCATCATTGCAAGAGGTTGCTGGTTCGATGACCTCGTCGGTCAGGGCTCTTCTGTATGAAGTTTGCAAGGTCTGTTTTCTGGCTTCCTCCCACAGATGAAAAAACAGCTTGTTTGCTTTAATTTTTGACTCCAAATTGTCCTTAGGTATAAGTGTATGTGTGAATGGTTGTCTGTCTCTCTATGTGGCCCTGTAATTGGCTAGCAGCCAGTTCAGTGTGTACCCCAGCTCTTGTCCAGTGTCAGCTGGGACAGCCTGTGGTCCCTGTGAAAGAGGAACCACAGGCTATAGATAAAGGATGGATGATAGTCATTCAGGACTATTTGCTTGTAAATGGGATGTCCGTGGAGCTCTTTGTTCATCCTGTGTTGGAAACTCTTCCTCAGACCTCATGGGAATGTCCCCTTTGACCAACGATTAGGTGAGTGGACTTATAAGATCATGAATAAAAGGTCAGGCACATAAATTATAATGTTTATCACTTACTTATGAACTCAATATCTCTAGAAACCATTAGGATATTTCTTTTACACTTGAGTTCTTCTTTGCCCGAGAACAAGACATCCTACCTTGAATCCTGTCCACTATCTTTCAAAGGTGGAATAAATCTGTTAGATATTATTAAGGTGAAGGTGAAGGTTGTTAAGCTTTTTTCCCATGTGCTGCTTGTGAAGAATATCTCAGGAGTGTAGGGGTGGGCAATATATTCAGTAAATCGATTAATTTGAATTATTTTCTGCAGAAGATTTAAAAATCAAAAATTGAAACTTTTTCTCCATTTAGTCCAATTGAAAGTTGTGGCAGACAGTCCAGCTGCAGACCTCCACTCTCAGCCGACTGTCTTGGAGACTCTACACCTCCAACGTCAGAAGGAAGTGACGTCATGATACTACAAAATAAGAGGCTCCACTCCTCCAATGTCAGAAGGAAATGGTGTCATGATATTGAAGTAAAATACTACAAAATAAGATCATTGTCTCCAAAGCTACGTTGGGCAGACAATTCAGTCTTTCTGCATTTTGATGCTTTGGTTAACTTGACTCCTCAGTCGTGTTACATTAAAAAACACAAAGTTCAAAATGTAGGTCATCAGTAGAGCAACATAAGTGTTTTATTAGTTAAGCACCCTTCACAACCACCCCAAAAACAGCCTCCCTGCCGGATGAGTTCCCCAAATGCAAAGGTTTTTTCTAAAGCGTCTGCTGCCACCGCGGTACAAGCATAGAGTCCGAGGCAGCAGTTACGGAGAGGCGATTCGGTGAACATCACTGCAGAGCCCGCCCAAAAATCCTTCATAACACTCCCTCCGCAAACACTCTTAAGAGAAATTCTGTCTCATTTCAAGTTTTTCTTCTGATTATCTTTATACGAAGGTAGAGCCATTTGGAAGAGCCCATTTAATGTTTGCTATGACCCATGGAGCCTGCTATTTCCGGGTTATCTCCCTCCTTTGATGTGATTGGCTGATGCCAGGCTGCCACTAGAAAGTTTCGGTGCGGTAGGGCAGCATCCATAGACATTATATACGTACATAATATGTATTATATACGTTACATTATAGATAATACGTATATAATGTAGATAGCAAAATCTGTGCATTCACATGGGCAGCAACCACTTCTCTGTCCTACCACCGCGGTTAAAACCGCTTCCCGTCTGCCACCCATTCCTCATTAAAATGACTGGAGGTGGCGTGTTGCCGCGCGGCAGTGTAAAGGGGGCTATATAGTTATTGTTTACATTTACGTCATGTCTGTCTCACATTGGAGGTGGCTTCTGATTCACCATGGAGGAGCCATTAGCCTGCTGAGAGTGGAGGTCTGCAGCTGGACCCCTCTCGCATTGTTTGAAAATACAAATACTGGAAATGCACAGTTTTATGTAAGAAGGGCCTGCCAGGTTTTGAACAAGCACTTTTTAAGCTAACATCTGTTTTTTAAAAGAGTTTAAATATTGATCAGACAGTTCCATGTTAATATGTTAACATGCTTATTTAGACAAACTACATCACCTACATTTCATGTCATGTACTTTAACCCTATAAAGCCAATTGTATCATATTTGATACATACTTTTATAATACCTGTATCCACTCAATATGATCAACAAATTACAAAAAAACATCTGAATACAATCAGATAAATGATAAAAATGTCCTTAAATGGATTATCAGTTGCCAAAAACACCTAATGTATCAAATGAGATATGAAAAATCTATATGTTGAATTTTAGGGACATTTTGATTTTTATGGATTCTAGCAGAAGGTGAAACAAACATTTCAGCTCCAAAAAATTTGAATTTTCTGGCTATAATCTATGGTCTTGGGCCTTAAAGGGTTAAGAGGGAAATTCTGTTTGGTTTGGGAATATACATATTGACAATGTAAAGGCAAAACTCGATCATGTCATTTCTGTGTCACAATTAAACAATTAAAAACAGTAAATTGAGTTTTGTAAAAAAAAAAAATCAGATTATAATTTTAGGCCATATTGCCCAGCCCTACAAGAGTGCAAGTTACACTTAAGACTTTAAACTGCCTCAATCCATCACAAAGAGTCATGGTCACACTTCCTCATCTTTGAGCCATATATATACTTTCACTGTGAGGCAGCTCCATCCCTCATGGTGGCAAATAAACTCCAAGCAGTAGTCTGAATTCCTCCAGTGCTCAAAACATCTGACTTAGAGCATCAACAAAAGATGAAACATGAGCTCCCAAAGTCAGAAAAACAAACCAATAACCTCTCTCAGCATTTAAGAAACATACTCTGTGAAGCACAGTCTTTGCACAGCTCAGCTGGGCGAGGCCCTAATTTACTGTCCTCTCGTGTAAACAGAAGGTATCACAGTGAGGCGGCCGCTGCTGTAGGAGCCGGCTGTATAATCTTACCACACGGCACACACAGGCTGCTGAATTATTAAACCTGGAGTCTTTTTCCTGAGTTTCATCACTGAGGAGCTGCAGGGGCTGTCCCCACAGGAGCCTGGACACATAGATGCTGTTCAAGAACACTTAATAACTTTTATGACCTCTCAAACCTCATTGTTCAAACTCACCTTCACTCTGATGGATGCAAATTTACCAAAGTCTTCATAAAGTGTGGTTTAGATTTATTTACTGCACTTCATTTGTATTCTTATTTATGATAAAGTTACTTTACTTTATTCACATGGGTTTCTACATGAAGCCCCGCGCTTCAATGACAAACTTTCTAGGAAAACTAACTGGCATGCAATCTTGTTACAGAGGTGGTTTACATGGTTTACATTATGCATTATAAAATATTGTTTAGATGTTATTTTTCCTCTGTTGATTTCCTTGTAAGTTCGAAAGTAAACTTTAAACTAGACTTTAAAAGGCAATGCATTAAACACTTTTTAGAATAATATCAAATACATTAACAATCAATAACTTGACCAATGTATTTTATTAATGTATTAAAACATTGTGTTTGTCGTTTGTAGGGCTGGGTATAAAAAATCTGTTTAATCGATTAAAATTGATTTCCCTTTAAATGGTTCATAATCGATCCATAAAATCCAAAGATTCATCTTTTAACTTGGGTAGTTTTTTCTCGATTGGCCGTGCAGAGAAGCAGCCTGTGGTATCAACCCAGTTAATATTGTGTGATCTGCGTTTAGCGCTGCTTTCCACTGAACAAAATCTTGTGAGATGTTACTGCAAGTAATTAAATGTAATGAAACATCTGCAGTTAGAAAAATAAAATATACCCTGAATGGAAAGGTAAATAAGTTTGACTCAATATGGTATCCATTCATAGATTCTTATAACAAAAGTAATCCCAATAAAAAACAATAACTGCCCAGGACGCATGGTACCCTCCAGTTTGGGTTATGTTACTGTTCGTTTTTAATTTCTTATGTATTAGTTTTAATATCATTATTATTATGATCTCAATCATTTGTGATTATTTGTGTTTACTTACATGTACATTATTTATGTTTTATTAATGCATTGGATTTGTTCTCTTTCTGTTGGTATTTGGAAAGAAAAACCCCAATAAAAAGAAGTTTAAAAAAAAAAGAAGGAAAAACTGAGTTATATTTTGTGCATTGCTACGCTGCTAAAAATATCTAGTTAGAGTTTTTGGTCCATATTGTCCAGCCCCAACTGACAGTTATCAACTTTCGGCTTTAAGTTAGTTTCTATTTAGTCTTCCTCAAAAGGTCAAATTTAACCAATTAAGAGCACATGAGAGGGAAAAAAAAAAAAAAAAAGGAGAAAAAAAAAAAACGGCTTGCAATGTGCTTTGCCATCTAGCTAAAAGGTCTAGTTTTTTTGTCCATGTCGCCCACCCCTAAGTAACAGCTTATCAACAAGCCAATACTTCAGGCTTCAAATTAAGTTTTCATGTAGTCTACCACAAATTCTTGGGAAAAAAAAAGCACCCATGAGGGAAAATATCAAAGTTTATTATAGGGCTGAACAATTAATTGCAAATTAGATTAAATCGCAATATGGCTTGTTGCAATTTTCAAATCGCAGAAGGTTTAATATTTTTAGCCCAAAATGTGTTGAACATTTTGGCATTGTGATGTAGTTTTTTGCAATTTCATGCCTATTGTTTTTTTTTTTTTTTTTTTTACCTCTATTCAAACACTTTTTTTCCCACTTTTGGACCATTTGTACCTTTTTTCAACCCCGTTTTACAACTTTATGCCTATTTTGCCCCTATTCATCTTTTTTTGGCCACTGTCAGAACCATTTTTGGAATTTTTACATGGTTTTTGAAATTTAATTTCAAATTTAATTCCCAATTTTGCAGCCACAATCAATTTTCCTAAGCCATTTTAGGAGTTTTTTGCAATTTCATGTCTATTTTGCACTTATTTATTAACCTTTTTCCGCTTTCATACCATTTTTTACCCAGTTTTTACAATTTCATACCTATTTTGATTCTGTTCTTCCCTTCTCCACTTTTTCTCCAATCTTTTATCCTTAGATTAACTTAATGTCATATTGGTTTTACTATAAAATGATCTACTTCTTATGTTTCTTTAAGAATACATAAGATGAGGAACATTAAAACAATAGCAGAGTAAATCCCAATATTGGGGAAAAAATCGCAATGTTCAGCCCTAGTTTATTAGCTGACCATTTTTACAATAGTTCGTATTTACACAAAAGTTGTACTTTGCATAGTCATTTAGCTAAAAGGTCTAGTTTTGATTTTGGTCCATGTTGCCCAACCCTAACTGACAGCCTATCAACAAGCCAAGGCTTCAGACTTTTAATTAGTTTTCCTGCAGTCTACCATAAATACTCAAATTAAGCTAATTAAGTGCACCTGTGAGACTATAATCAATAAAATGTGGCTCTCATTGGCGGTAAAAAGTTTGGCTGCAGCTCCAGAGATGGACCTACAGATATGGGGATGTTTGTTTTCTCCTCCCTCTCCTCTGGAGCACCTGTTGTGTTCCCAGCAGCACCCACCTTGTAAGTACTCTCGGTGAGCTTGTACACCTCCTCCGTGTTCCTCGACATGTTGACTGTATATTCCTCCGCGACTCCAAGAGCAAAATTACAAAAATACAGACTCCAATGTAAATAATATCCAAGGGGGGCGAAGCGGCCAAAGCTACGGACTCAAGGAATCCCTCATAGCCGGCAGGAGACGCAGGAGAGGCAGGACGCACACATGGCAACAACAGGAGGTGAATAAAAAAGTGCGATAAAGAGGAAGAGGATGAATGTAGTCCAGCTGTGAGCCTGTCTCTGCTGCTGCGGCTCTGAATGTGAGACTGCAAGGCTGAGCTGTCAAACTTGTTGGAGGTGGTTTTAGTTCAGAGGAGGGAGGAGGCCTGAGGAGGGAAAGGTGGACCCTGACGTCAAGGTAACATGAAGGAGAGCACACGTTTCCTGTCCGGGCTCCTTCAAATTAAACATTTAAGGGGTTTGCTACTTTTTATCAGACCTGAAACGGCTTCAGTCATGGAAATATCAGCTTCATAATCAGTACTGTACATGATAAAGTGGTCGTAGACGCATTCAAAGTAGCAGAAATATGACTAAAATAAGAATAAAAGTAAGAAAGCAGGGCTGGGAAGTTTATTCAATAGGGCGCCATTTTAAGTCGCACTGTTTAGCAGAGCTTGAAAATAAGACATGATACATTTGAAAGCGTTTAAGACGGCTTAATTATATTAAGAGGGTGATTTGTGTGTTTTATTTTGTAGGTCTGTCGGCAGTGCTGTTTCTTCTGGATCTTTCTGTGAAGTTTCACTCTGCATTCAGGTAGACACTGGACAAAAGATTCACACAGGAGACGGGCGCTCCCTGGAGGTAAATTATCTTAACACAATGAAACTCATCACACCATTCACACACACCATGACACTAAGAGACTTGGTGTTATTAAAGGGACTGTGAGGAGGTGCTAAGTTAAAAAAGTCTCACTTTTAGATATATGCCTGATCAGAATATACACTTTAAGATGAGTTTTATAGCATCAAAATAGGTTATCTATAAATGCTATTCTTTAGCCTTCCAGTCGGGTCGGACAGGGCTGGACTGGCCTGGATACTCAACTTCAGGAACAAGACAATTAAAACTAGAGCAAATTTATATTATTCAGACATGTCTTAGAGCACCGGGCTGTAAGTAGCGATATAAAGCCGGCTACAAAACTACAATAGGCTACTAAGTTTTCCAAAAATTGCTTGTTGTCACACATCAAAAACTACCCCTACGTAACTAGAAAGAGATACATTACCTCGTGGCTTTGCATCCTGTAAGTTGTTGAAAAAAGAAGTTGTAAAGCAATGCAGAGTTCTGAGGAAGGTCTGAGCTGCATTATTATTAGCATCACGTCTTTTGGTGCGTTCCAGTTGTAGTCAGAAGTAGGAATTTCCAGGTTCCGAGTAGGAAACTGCAACTGGAACGTCCCCTGAAGTCGGAATTTCCTACTGGGAACTCGGTGAAACCTCGCCACCCCCGAGTTGACAGTCAAAGATGGATGCCCCCAGTGTGAACAGTTATTTAGCTCCTGTAATAATCAATTTATTTGCACTTCTGACTGGGGTGTGTCGCTCTAGATCAGCTGTGTACATAGTATTGTTAGACTTATATTTACAAAAATGCTGCCATAGTGATAATCACATTCTTCATGTGATATTTGTGAACAACAACACAGGGCGTGCTAACAACAGCTAACAATAGCCTGGTAGATCGGCATGTTTTTTTCCGACTTCAACTGGAACGCCGATAAGTCGGAGATGATGCCACTCCCAGTTCTGAGGTTACTGGAACGCAGCATTACGACAGTCGGCGTGCATGCTCATGGGTAGCAGAGTCTTAATGTCGCCGGTAATAGATTCTCCTCATAGCACCTTTAAAACAAGCTTGACATTGTTTCAAGAAAACCTGAGTGAGTTTGTAAGTATACTAACCTGTACCAGTTTAAATGAAACTCGATATTATTCAGAGAAACTTATGCATATTGAGTAAAAGAAATCAGTTATTTAAAACTCTGCAATGGGGAAACCAGTCATGGCAGTACAATTTGTAAAACCAGTGTTACTTAATAAAAAGACAAATATCTAAAGTAACCTTAATAGTTTGCAAGAAAAACAGCTTTTTTTTGTTAGGGAAATAAATGACATTTTGTTTTTAGACTAAAAATACCTACCAACAAAGAGTATCTCACAGCCTCAGCTGCAGGTATGCTGACAAAGACCAGAAGGAGAGCCCACATCACCCCGATTTTTAAGTCGCTGCATTGGCTGCCTGTATCTTTTAGACTAGATTGTAAGGTTCTTTTATTAGTTTTAAAATCTCTTAACGGTCTTGCTCCTGCCTATTTGTCAGATTTGCTCTTACCACATGAACCCCGTAGAGCCTTCAGGTCTTCAGGTAGTGGCCTTTTAACTGTTCCCAGAGTAAGAAGTAAAACATACGATGAAGCCTCTTTTCGTTATTATGGCCCATCTGTGGAACAGTCTACCTGAAGACCTGAGAGCAGCACCTAGTGTTCATATTTTTTAAAAGCAAACTAAAAACCTACCTTTTTAATCTGGCTTTTAGCTGATTGTATTTATTATTATTTTACATTATATTTTAACCCCTTTACTCTGTTTTTTATTTCTACATTTCAGTTCAGATGTTTTATTTGGAATTTTATTCTTTGTTAAATGCTTTTTCTTTTAATATCCTATTTTAGCTGATTTTATTATGCACCTGATGTTACACTTTCACATTTTACCATATTATTTATCCAGCTGTTATTTTATATTTTATTCATTTATGTATTTACACATTTACTTATCTTCTCTAGTATTTTCAAGTATTTTTAATTATCTTAGTTTTAGCTCCTGTGTTTTCTCATTTTAAATTCAAGATGGCGTATCCTCAGTCCTCTAATTCTGTTTTCTGTCAGAATTTCCTTTTAATTTCTTTGTGTGTTTGAGTAATTGAGTGTGTATATTGAATGTGGTTTGGGGGAGGGGGGGATTGTGGGGGTTTTATGTTTTCATTTTATGCAATTATTCAATTTTCTGCTTTTTATTCCACTTATTGTTATTTTATGTTATCTTTTTCTTATGTAAAGCACTTTCTATTACAAAGTCCTGTATGAAAAGTGCCATACAAATAAAGTTTGATTGGTTCGATTGAAAAAAAAAAAAAGATTAATTGATTTGATGAGAATATAAAAATCATTTGTCAGGACGACCTGATGCCATTTGTTAATGACAGAACTTGACAACATTTGTAAACTAAAGCAAAATTACATTTTTTTTTAGTTACATTATTAGTTGATGAAGTATAGTTTTACTTGTTAGGTGAACTCCTTTGGCCAAAAATGACATTGTTTGTGAATGAAAGTTTTGACTTCTTGTTTAAAAAGAAAACATTTTTTGTATTCATTAGACGTTCTTGGTTTAAGTTGGTTTCTTTTTTGGATAAAGCTCACTGTATGTATCTGGGAAAAATTAGTATTTGCAAGAAAAACTTTTTTTTTCTCGAGGGATCTGTACAATTTTGTCATTGCAGTAAAACTTTATTCATCACTCTGTCTGATTAACTCTGATCTTAGAGCCTTATTAATTACTCTAAATTGCATGAGAATTTCTTGCACTGTGTGAAATGATAATCCTTAAAACAAACCCTTTGGAGATTTTTATTCTCTTATATGTACAACACTTTCTTGGCAATATTAACTCTGAGTGAAATAATTTTATCCATAAATTTTTGTTACTTCCATGGCATTTTAAGATACTTTCTTTGCTAATAAAGAGCGTCTAGCATAAAGAAAATAGTTAAAGCAATACTTAAATTTAGTAACAGATGTTTTTTATTTAGATGCCCAATTTATTTCCATTTTGAGCTTTGCATTTTAAACATTCATGCTTCTGATTTTAGCAGAAACTGGCTGAAACACAGGACAATATTTTTTGGTGTAGTTTCCAAATCAAACCACTAGATGTCCCCCACACTCAGTTGATTTTATTAGTCTTAGGGACGTGAGGAAACTTGAATGCTTTCAATGTCATACAGGTAATATTGAAGAGAATTTATGTATTCTTTTCTTTTACATTTCATGATCCATCAGTTCTTAATAATTTCATTCTTTCATCCCTGAACATTTTATGGCAATCCAGTGTATTAAACATCAACATTCATGAGAGCTCACCTGCAGGTTTTTCTCTTTAAAGTCTGACATCTCATGAACAAATCAAACAAAGCATTTACAGATATCATGAGAACTGAGTGTGAGCAAACACTGCAAACCTCTGCTCTATATGTCATTTCATATTAAGGTATGGAAATCTCCCTGCAGCTGAGATGAGCTACAAAAACAGCAGAATGTCAGATAAGATTGTGCCCTCAGGCTCTGCCTTTACGCTGTATGTGACACAATCTAAATATTTAGTCCCCACGGCTGCTCAGTAACTAGTCCATGCTGCGTTCTCTGGTTTTTGTCTTAGTCTTGTTGTCGTCTCTGACTGAATGTGGTCCTGACAGCCTCCCACTGAGTTCTGCTCCTGTGGGCAGGAATCGATACAGACAGAATATGGTGCTAAATAAAGCAGGATGAGGGTCAATTATAAGCAGTCACTCATATTTCTAAGAGGCTGAGAAAACATTCAAGCTCTCAGTAACTTTTCAGTGCTCAAGGACAGATGTGAGCTAATATTAGTTTGCTAATGTTCTCGCTATTGAATGAGCCTCTTACATAAAGGCCTCTTATTTCAGAGAAGTTTTCATTCTTGTCTCCAACTTTGTGTTGCTGTTACATTCTGAATTTGTGCCGCTTTACTGAGCAATACGTCAAGGTCCTTGAAAACAACTTCAGGAGCACTAACAAGACTTAAAGAGAGCATCGTAGCATCATTAGCATGTTTAGCTCCCACTTGTGAATTTATTTAAAAACTACAGAGGTACATGTAGTTTCTTATTTTGCTGTTTCACTTTACAGAGTTTTTTTTTAAAGCCCATTTATTTACGTGTCTCCCATCCATCCATCCATCCATCCATCCATCCATCCATCCATCCATCCATCCATCCATCCATCCCTCCTTCTGTCCATCAGTCTCTGCATCCATCCATGAACTCGTCCTTTTATCTGTCCTTGTGCCAGTTCATCCATTTAACATCCATCCATCCATTCATTCATCCTTCTTACCATTCAACACCACATCATCCGTCAATCCAGCCCTCCAGTCATTTATCTTTGCATCCATCTTTCCAACCATCCATCCATTTATCCATCCATCCAAAACCCTTATTTATAATCTATTCATTCCCCAGTATTAGTGCATCCATCCAAACCTGCATCCATTCATCCACTCCTTCAGTCATCTCCCTTTGCCTTTATCTTTTTGACCATTTAACCACTAACTCTCCATCCATCCACAGATCCTTTTGGCCAACATTCATGACTCTGTACATCCATCCTACCAGCTGTTCATTCATCCATTCATCTATCATCCAACCATCCAGCCACCATTTCAACTAATAACTTATCTATTAGTGCATGTTTTTGAACCTGCAATCATTTCTTTGCATCCATCTCTCCAACCATCCATCAATTCAGCAGTCCATCCATCCCTCCTTCTGTCCATCAGTCTCCGCATCCATCCATGAATTCGTCCTTTTATCTGTCCCTGTGCCAATTCATCCATTTAACATCCATCCATCCATTCATTCGTCCTTGCCATCCAACACCACATCATCCATCAGTCCAACCCTCCAGACATTTATCTTTTCACCCATTTTTCCAACCATCCGTCCATTTATCCATCATGAGTTCAGCCAATCACAAATTAATAATCAATTAATTTAATTCCCAGTCCATCCAGCCATCCATCCATCCAAAACCCTTATTTATAATCTATTAATTTCCCCATTAATCGGTGCATCCATCCAATCCTGCATTCATTCATCCACTTCTTCAGTCATCTCCCTTTGCCTTCATCTTTTTGACTATTTAACTACCAATTCTCCATCCATCCATTGATCCAAATCGACCAACATCCATAAATCTGTACATCCATCCTACCAGCTGCTAATTAATCTGTCTGTCTATCATCCAACCACACGCCCACCATTTCAACTAATAATTTATCTATCTATCAGTGCATGTATCTGAACCTGCAATCATTTCTTTGCATCCATCTTTCCAACCATCCATCAATTCAGCCATCCATCCTTCTATCCATCCAACTAGTCATTCAACCATTTGTGCTTCTATCTCATCAGCTGTCCATCTGTTTACCAATCAGTTTAACGATCTAACCACTCATCAGTCCAATCATTTTACTTTTAATTCATCTGTCCTTCTGTCTGTCTGTCTATCCAACCCATCATTCATGGGACTATTCATCCATCCATGCATCCATCTGCTTAACTGTGCAATTATCCATCAGTCCACTCATAGTCCCACTCATCCATCATACATCAGTACATAAAAGCATCCATTCCATGGATTATCCATCATCCTTTGGTCATTCCACGTCCTATTTTTCCATTTGTCCATCCATCCATCTGTGCATCCATCTGGTCATCAATCCCACCATCCAGGCAGCTGCTGGTGCTGTAAACAGGAGGAGGTTAAGTCCTAATGCTGTGGACTATTTGTACACAATTACACAGAGAAGGCATTAAACACACTTTAGGGCATGCAAAACTTGAAGTCCTCTTCTTGTAAAAAATAAAGTAAAACAACAAATGTGCCAATTATTCCTAATGAAAACAAAGAGAGATGTCTGGTGCTTATGCAGCCGCTTTAAGAATAAACAAGTAACTTCATTTTTTTGGGCTTTCAACACTTTTACTTAAGAGTATCAAGGTAAGGAGGAGGTCCTTTACATTTAGAGAGACACTCAACAAATATGAACATTCTGGAAAAGGCTGTTAAGAGCTGGTTTATAAAAAACCCTCTTTTGCTTTGACCAAACCACAGCACAGGCTTTTACTGAGAACACTGAAGGCTCAGTTAAAATGTAATATGTATGTCTCATTTCTAACTGACCTTCAAGTAGCCTGTTTGAAGGTTTGAGTGGGAATTTAAATAGATAATATAGACATCCAAGTTTAATGACAGATTTTCTGCAACCAATTTGGTTTTTTGAGTACACTGCATATTAATTTTGCCAGAACAACATGAAGGATACATGAGCACAAATGAGTCAGCTTGTCTTTACAAATTAAAATCCCATCATTGTTCATCCATTTTAAGAAAGGGAATCATTTCAACAGCATGCGTCAAGCTGCAGGAAACAACTGAATGTACATTCCTTCTCTCATGAAGTCCTGTTAGAAAACAAACTTTCAAATTAAAGTGAAATATGTGACCCAGCACATTTAAAAATCTATTTTCAAATATGGAGTTTTCACTCTCATTCAAACACTTCCAGGTTCCTCCAGGGTGCCAGCACATCATATATTCAACTTTTTTTTCTGACTGAGATTTATGTCTGCTCAACTCAGGGAAGAAAAAAAGTTTCTGGGAATAATTTGGTGCAGAGGAACCGAGTAGCTGCCAAAATCCCAGGCACAATGAGCCTGTCGAGTGTTGTGCCTGATGGTTTGTGCCATGAAAATTGTGATTCTAAAGAACAATGCTGTTAAAGGATGTTTGTAGCCATTAAGCTCTCGTTTATGTTTTCCTGATTAATATGTCCCTTTATGCCCTCTCGGTGTTGTTTTATCGAACCACTTTACAACACTACATGAACCCATTATGCTCTAAGCTCTGCGGTCAGGCTCTCTCTTCACTAAGCTGTAGTGGATAAGAATTAGCTGTTGTCTGGTGGTCTTCTGTTTGCCTGCTAGATTAAGACTGGATTTATAACAGCACGGTGAAACTAATGAGCTGCGGCACTGCAGAAAAAAAATAGTTCTCTTACCCTCTGGACCTTGGCATGTGTCAAACTGAGATTTCAATGATGATTTTTGTGTTTTTTTTCCACTTGGTTTTGTTCCATTGATGCACTATTTTAGTAACTGACGTCAATGAAGAAATAACAGAATTTTAAGTGTTTCAGAGAATCAAGGTTAAAGCCACTGGAGACATAAATCCACAACAGCCGTTTGAACATCTATTTTAAAGTCTTAACACAAAGACGAGGAATGTGCAGTTTATTTGTGTGCAGACCGGCTGATATCAGTGGAATTTTATACAATACAAAGCAAAACTTTATTCACACTTGAAAAAAACATTCAAATTTTCCTGACTTTAACAGTGAGAGCTCCATGTGTTAATGTACAGATGCAGTTGCTTCAATTTCCCCTTCCAACTGTATGCCTGCCAAACTCCAGCCAAGTACCAGCCAATGTCCAGCCTGTGAGACCCCCACCCTCCAGCCCCACCTATCTGGAGATGTGCTGAAACACCCATTCATGCAGTTGCAGGGTAATCCCATGAGATCATGCACCTCTCACAAGAACACAACCAGTGGGCCTTTGTCCTTATTGGATTAGCGTTAGTGTAATGCTGCGTTCACACCACAAGGGACTCTGCAATTAAAATCGCGTCACCCACTGAAGTCATGTCGCCTGTCCATAAATACCTCATTTTGGTCACCGTTGCCGTCGGCCGTTGCTCGGTGACGTCACGTCCACTTGACTTTCACATTTTCCAACTGTATCCTTTTCACTCACTTATCAAACAGAAAACACTGCAGCTGATGCCCTTCAGCAGCATTTGTGAGTTCTCTGTGGTCTGTCTAGGTGGAAGTAATGTCCTCACTGAATAATGTTTCCCACACGGACATGAACTGTTACTCTGTAGTCCGGATGAAAAACTGTCTGTCACAGGTACCGCCACACACGCACACACCGCTGATTGACTGTTACTGCACAGCAACACACATGACATCGTCTGAAAAGATCAACTGTTTTTTAACTTTGACATCGCACAATGTGTGAAGTGATTGTCTTGTACGCAGCAAACGCATTGCGGGAGGGTTAGCCCCTCCCCATCACGGCTGTACATTGACTTTGCATGGAGAGTGATCGCCGAGGTAGTACAAGTAGCGTCCGGTGTGTAAGCACCTTCAAACAGTCTCTATGTTGACACCAATGAAGGTGGACATGTTCCAGTATTTTCCAGTCATGGAAAGTGGGGAAACACTTTCTTAGGGCTCTTTTCAGATTGACTAGTGAAATATAATTGACCCTCCAGTTTTAATCGTCTTGTTTTCAAAAATTGCCAATCCATATGTGTCAATTTTTTAATAACATCCTAGCCCACAAGCAAACACAAACACTCTGTTAAACACTGTCTATGATCTTGTAATGACGTCTTTGATATGTAACTTTTTCCCCCCTTTTTTACTGACTGGTTTTGTGGTTTAAATTATGACTTTGCTAATTGGAGTAAACATGTATATTGAGTAAAAAAATATTTATTTTCAGTTCGGGTCATTGATCCTTACAGTCGAGCGGTATTTGGGTGTTGAAAAATGAAGCCAGGGCAGATGTGCCAAAAAATCCATCCTTGATTTTCCTCATGGCATCAGGCCAGTGCGGTGTTCCTATTGGTGTCACAGCTAGCCTGGTCCAGCACATCGCTATGGTCTAATAATGTAATGAATCTGAATGCTCCAACTGTAATGGGGGTGTTTTTTATATTGTGCTGTTCTTTTTTAATTTAAAAATTTAGATTTTGGATGGCTAAGAACATGACTGGAAATGGTACCAGCCCACATGGTGTGAAAGTCTTAAGCTCTGCTTCACTCAGCCCCTCTGTCTGTCAGTAGGTTGATCCAAAGTTACTGTTAGTTAAAAGGGCATCTATAGTATGGCTGCATCCATGGATTTGCATCTGAAGCAATTCATGGACTACTTTGACAATATACGGCTAATGTCACCATGGCTTTAAGCTCTATACAGTCTATGGTTGCCAAAGTAAACATTAGAGCATAACCCTAAAACGCTGAAGCCCCATCCTCTTTTTGAAGTGTGGTCATACACGGATCAATAAGATTTACAGTGATAGAGCCTGTGCTACAGTGGCTTCCAGACATGCCTTAAACTAGCTACAATACCTGTTTGTTCTTCTCCCAGTTGTCTTGTCATGTCTTGTCCTGTCTTGTATGTCACTATTTCCCCTTCTTTCACACTGTGGTGTGGCACGGTCCTCCCCTTCAGCTCCCATCAGGGGTTAAATAAAGTTTTATATGATGGAGTAGCTTACGGGGAGGGCTGGTGATGGTCACTATAGCAGTGAATCATATTCACATATCTCTCACTGCTAGAAAAAAATGCATTAGTCTTTCCAACGCTGCCACCGGACACAGTGCTCAGCTGTAAAGATAATGCAGACAAGGGGAAAAAAAAAAAAAAAAAAAAAAAATTTAGATTTTGGATGGCTAAGAACATGACTGGAAATGGTACCAGCCCACATGGTGTAATAGCCTTAAGCTCTGCCTCACTCAGCCCCTCTGTCTGTCAGTAGGTTGATCCAAAGTTACTTTTAGTTAAAAGGGCATCTATAGTATGGCTGCATCCATGGATTTGCATCTGAAGCAATTCATGGACTACTTTGACAATATACGGCTAATGTCACCATGGCTTTAAGCTCTATACAGTCTATGGTTGCCAAAGTAAACATTAGAGCATAACCCTAAAACGCTGAAGCCCCATCCTCTTTTTAAAGTGTGGTCATACACGGATCAATAAGATTTACAGTGATAGAGCCTGTGCTACAGTGGCTTCCAGACATGCCAAAATCTATGGATCTTTTTAGGCCAAGGAACTTAAATTATGTTCTTGTGACATCTTAGAGCGGTGAGTAAACCGTCTGAGAAGGAGTAAAATATGAGACCTTTAAGACAAACATTAGTAAATGATGATCTCAAACAGCTCCTGCTGATTAAAACCTGCTTGCTTGTAGAAAAGTACAAATGATGTACCCTCTTCAAGGGCGAAAAGCAAATCATAAGCTGTCTTCATTGTCTACCTAACGGCTCCTGTGAAGCACTGGAAAATATGGCTTGTCTGAAAAGGATGTGTCCTCGCTAGCAATAGCACAGCATAAGTATGCAGTCTTTTGAATGCTTCAGTGGACTTGAGCTCCTCTGTCACGAAGGATGGGAGGCCGTCCTTGAGAGACAATGAAGGAAAGGTTCAGCTTGAACGGCACTGTCGGTGAGTACAGCACATACACAACTCCTGATACTCAGTGTTCCTCAAGAATGAAGCTGTTACAAAACAAAAATATAGAACTTTAAATCAGTTATTTCACTCTGGGTGAATAAGCAAAGTGAGTGATGCTTTGATTTTGGTGGAGCGATGGAGCTGTTTGGTTCCATCATGACAAAAGAGAGTGACATGGGACAGTATTTTTGTACTCTTACTAATAACAGATTACTGGAGTTGCTATACTGCATTAATTTTAGGCCAAGAAAATGGCATTCTTTTAAATCTAAGAGGGGAGACAGGGCTGAGGCAGCAGAAAGTCACAGCCAAAACATAATACACACCTGAAAGCTGAGCTGTTGAGAGGCGAAGCTGACAGACATCTTTTAAAGTTCTTCTCATTGAATTTTGCCTCTCTGTCCAAAGGAACATTACATAAAAAATGTTTAAAGATGAAATCATTCATTCCTTCTGTTTGCCCAAGGTGTTATAGGGCAGGGCTGTACTAATGCAGTTAGGTGTGCCATTGTATGTTTTTTTTTCTTTTTAACCTCAATTCATCCCAGGCCTGTCTCTGATGTTGAGTGTCTTCCCAACGTCATTCCTACACCAGGGCTTGGCAAATGGTGGCCCATGTGTCAGACCTAAAGGTGCGCTCACACCGGACGCTACTTGTACTACCTGGGTGATCACTCTCCATGCAAAGTCAATGTACAGCCGCGATGGGGCGGGGCTAACCCTCCTGCGATGCGACAGTCGCTTCTCACACTACCACATAGCTTGTCGCGCGATGTGAAAGTAAAAAAAGTTGATCAATCAGCAGGTGTGTGCACGTGTGACGGTATCCTCCACAGACAGTTGTTCATCCAGACTACAGAGTAACAATCCATGTCCGTGTGGGAAACACCGAACTAATGTCAGTGAGGACCTAGTCGGACCGCGGTAAACTCACAGATAATACTGCTGCAGGGCATCAGCTGCAGTGTTTTGTGTTTGATAAGTGAATGAAAAGGATACAGCTGGAATAATGTCCGCTTATACATCCTATTATATGATATGTGATATGATCGCGGTGAAACTCAAGCTGACGTGACGTCACAAAAAGAGGTATTTATGGACGCGCAACGCTACGTCAGTGGGCGACGCGATTTCGGTAGCTGGGTCGCTTGCGGTGTGAACACAGCATAAGTGCACCCTGGGACTTTGTAAAACTCTTAAGTATACGGAGTATACACGCTAAGTAGTTTTTACACTCTAATATAGTATTTCCAGAGTCATTATGATGGTACATCCCCTTATAACAGGTTGAATGTCACCTCTGTCATAGTCTGAGGAGGTCTGTATCACTTTCACTGGCACAATGTAACTTCGGTGTGGATGGTTAGAACACTTTCACACTGAATAACTGCAAATTTGAACTGTTTTGACTGCTTTAAAGCATAGGTTACTTCCCCCTCGAGGCAAAAGCTAAATGTTGGAAACAGGAGAATATAAAGCAGTTTTTGAAACTTTAAAACCAATTAATGAGCAGAATTTAGTTTACAGTAAATGTGCACTTATTTTCCTAATGGAAACAGGAAACTCTGGCTCTCACTGCTGCACAGTAGGTGGCAGTAGTGCTCCTCTGATGTTGGATGCCACCCGACATTAAACGAAGAATGAAGAAGAAAGCTAAATCTAGCAAGACAGTCCAGCTGCAGTCCTCCACTCTCAGCCAACTGTTTTGGAGACTCCACTCCTCCAATGTCGGAAAGAAATGGTGCCATGATATTGAAGTAATATCTACAAAATAAAATAGAGATCATTGGGCCTCATTCACGAATATTTGCGTAGAAATGTTCTTACTCTGCGCACAAAATCAGGACATACGCAAAATCACCGTCAGATTCATGACACGTGCGTACCAGGTCATTTCGTTCTTACCACCTTGCGTATATTAGTGAATCAGAATAATTCTAAATTGACGAGCGTGTGCCTGCAATCTGCAATCAGCATGCTACCACGCCCCAATTCACCTATATAAGGACACCTGTCCGGTGCATCAAAACGAGAGCGCTGAAGGACAAAGTTACTGAAGATGACTCCAAGAGGCAGAAAACAGAAGAATTTCACCTCGGCTGAAATCGAGGTGATTATTGAGGAGGTGGAAAAAAGAAAATCAGTTCTTTTCAGAAGTGTTACGGCAGGAGTGAAGATGCAAAATAAGAACGATGCCTGGGTCTTAATCACTGAGGCTGTCAATGCCGTGTCTCCGGAGGTGTGCACCGTGGCTCAGGTAAAGAAGTGGTTTGATATCAAACTGGACGCAAAGAAAAGACTCGGAACAGAAGAAAATGAAGGAAACTGGAGGAGGGAGAGGACCACCTGATCTGTCGGCTCAGGATCTTAGGATGGCAGCGATTATTGGAGACACCTCTATATCTGGAGTATGTTCCAGAAATGAGGGTGAAAGCGATGGGATTCAGCCCTCGCCGAATGGTAAGTCATTTAATGATTGATATTTGCATTTGGCTGCTGTTTTAATTAACGAGTGCTAATCAATCAGAAAATTGTATTTTATTCAAATGAAAATGCTGATTAATAAGAATAAACAATTTAATTTGTAACCTCGGATGATGCTGCGGTGGAGGAGGAGGCGCCATCAACGTCCATGTCCGCGCTGCCAGCGTCAGCCCCACAGCCCACTCTTGCCGGCCCTTACCAGGAGTCTCGTCAACAGGCCCATGTGCTGACCGATGAGGTGATCAGTAATCAGCTGGCTCTCCTGGGTGCTGTGAGGGATATTGCGACGGGCATCCAGGATTTGAACAACACATTAAAAGATTTTCTGAACATTTTTATTAAATAAAAAATATGAGTGAACATGGAAGTTGTGCGTGTCATTTGTTCAGAAAATGTTTGAAATTCCAAGGAGAAGAAAGTTATTTCATGTCTTCATTCAGTTTGCATTTTAAAATTTGCTCTAACTTACCTCAATTACAGACGCAGTATTAGGTCGGTGTGGTCGACGATTTAATTGACATCTGAAATGTGACATTTTAATATGTACATTGTCATCTTTTTAATTGTAAACTAAGTATTTAATTTAAGATTCAATATTTAATTATGATAGGGGTGTAAATGCATCAATTTCATGGTTATTTAATATATTTAGTCGATTCAGAGTTTTTATCGAATTCTATAAAAGGCTTTCTTTTACTAAAAGAGGTTTAAATATGTTGTGCATTAACTTAAAAGAGCATGTGTTTTCATTTTCTGTGAAAGTCTGCCGTCATCATTTGTGCGTACGCATGGTCTGAGCCAGTTCTATTTTTGTTCGTAGTGTACGAATAAATTCAAGTAAGAATATTTTGATGAATCCCAGATTTGTGCTTAAAATGTTCGTACACACGATTTAAGCACAAATTTGTGCTTTGTCTCCAAAATTGTCTCCAAAGCTACGTTGGGCAGACACTTCAGTTTTTCTGCATTTTGATTACCTTGGTAACTTGATTCCTCAGTCACGTTACATTAAAAAACACCGCCGACGCCGAAAGTTGAGGAGGGATGTCCGACCGATGCTGATTTGGCCCTGTTATTGTTGGACTTGTAAATACTTATGTGAATAGATGATCAGACTGTACCTTATCAGTCCACATGGTTAATTTGTCTCTTGGGATGCCCTGTTGGCTCATTTCTCCTCCCTCTGTATGTCAACAAATGCACGTTGGTGTACAACAGTGCAGTTACACTCAATGACCATAGAGGCTCCTAGAGAGCTGAGAGACGAAATCTTACATAGTAGGGTTTTAAGATTATCGGGCTGTTTTTGTCCTGACTTTCCCCTTTCCTGACCAAGAACAGCAAACACCTGATTATCTTATGGTTTATAAGATTACCCTGTAGGATTATCCTGTGGTCTAAGGTGTGTTAAGAGTGAATTTCTCCTGATAACTGGCTTCAAAACAGGCCGGGGCTGACAATCGTAAATGTTAAAATTGTTCAATATTTACGACCAAAAATCAAAAACGGAATGAAGCAAATCAAGAATTAGCTGGCTGAAGAACAAGGAAGAAGGTGTAAATTAAAACAAGCATGGCCAACCTGAAACATAAACATAAAGATCAGTGGACATCAGAAACAGAGGACCGGCTCACATGTGCATGCTGTCTCCAGGATTTTTTCCAGTCTTTTTTTTTCCAAAACCACCATCATTTCCTCTTCTTGAATGTCCTTTTTCATGTTGCGTGTTGTATTTCCTGGTTGTTGCTATGTTTCTTCATTTTTGTTGGATTTTGCATTTGATCATGTGAGATTTCCCCCTTGAAGGATGAGATTCTAGATCAGTGATGGGACAGAATCATTATGTGTGTGGTGTGCTGTGTTGAGATTATCGGAGCACACCACACACAGTAGATCAAACTGTTCAGTGCCTGGTTTTTATCTTCATGTGTGGGGTCTTTAACAGAAAGAAATATCTTCAGATTTAAAAAAATCCTTTCCCCCCTTTAGAAATCATCATGATAATTATGCAGCAACTGATTATTACTTTAGTTACTTTTTTCCGTGACGTCTCTGCAAATGGTGTTGTTAGTACCTTGGTTACATTTTCCTGTAGCTTTGTGGTAGCATTGTTTTTTTCTGAGTTAAATAGCTTTTCAGTAGCTTTGTTGTTTTATTGAGCAAGCAGCGCAGTATAGCATCTAAAGATACAAGAGCTCGACAGCTCTGTCATAGCCCAGAGCACTTTAAAGGATGAGTAAATAATATGATCAGACTCACAGGCGTGTAGTTGTTGTGGACAGTGGGTTTCCATGTGGCAGGGGCAACTTTGTCAAATATTTTACATCCTCAGTGTCCGTGCTGCAGCTGGGCTCATGAGCTGAAGGAGCTAGAGACGGGTGAGTGGGAGAAGCACGGAGGTGATCACGAAAATAATCACCAAAAAGCCACATTAAGTTTATCATCAACAGTGTAATCTGTAATGATAAAATGACAGTCATTCAATGACTAACAACTTTGCAGAGAGGAGAGAACAGGAGCATAATTCACGAGGAAACAAAAGTTGATTTCAGGTTAGGGGAGACAGGAACAAGGTGAACCAATGAGGTGAGATAAGCAGCCTCATGTTTTTATTAGGCAAACTTTCAGGGGTTTTTTGACACTGAAACTCAGGCTTTCTCCCACAGATTAAAAACATGCTCATGAGGTTAACATGCGACTCCAGCTTGCCCTGAGGTACGGGTGTGAGCTTGAATGGTTGTCTGTCTCTCTATGTGGCCCTGGGATTGGCTGGCAACTGTTCCTCTTACCCAGTGTCAGCTGGGATAGACTCCAGCCTTAAGTATTTTGGATGGATGGATAGTATCTGTAAGATGGCTTATATATACAAAAAGTGACCAATAGTAACAGATGAATGAAACCTTCACCAGTTTGCAGCTCGTCCTGCCTGCAGCCACGCTGAACAAACTTCCTCACCAGTTAATTGACATTGAACAAGACGGCTACTTTTTGTTAATGCAGATCAAGAAACACATTTAAAGGGACTGTGAGGAGTTTCTAAGCAATTACAAAAAAGTCTCACTTTTATATATATGCCTGATCGAAATACACACTTTAAGATGAGTTTTATAGCATCAAAATAGGTTATCTATAAATGCTATTCCTTAGCTTCACTGTCAGGTCAGACAGGGCTGGACTGGCCTGGATACTCAACTTCAGGAACAAGACAATTAAAACTAGAGCAAATGTATATTATTCAGACACGTCTTAGAGCACCGGGCTGTAAGTAGCGATATACAGCCAGCTACAAAACTACAATACTAAGTTTTTCCAAAAATTGCTTGTTGTCACACATCAAAAACTACCGGTACGTAACTAGAAAGAGATACATTACCTCGTCGCTTTGCATCCTGTAAGTTGTTGAAAAAAGAAGTTGTAAGCAATGCAGAGTTCTGAGGAAGGTCTGAACTGCATTTTTATTAGCATCACAACAAATACACGCTTTGGCTTGGGTAACGTCTTTTGGTGCGTTCCAGTGGTAGTCAGAAGTAGGAATTCCCATGTTCTGAGTAGGAAACTGCAACTGGAACATCCCCCAAAGTCGGAATTTCCTACTGGGAACTCGGTCAAACCTCGCCACCCCCGAGTTGACAGTGGAAGATGGATGCCCCCAGTGTGAACAGTTATTTAGCTCCTTTAATAAGCAATTTATTTGCACTTCTGACTGGGGTGTGTCGCTCTAGATCAGCTGTATACATAGTATTGTTGGACTTATATTTACAAAAATGCTGCCATAGTGATAATCACATTCTTCATGTGATATTTGTGAACAACAACGCAGGGCGTGCTAACAACAGCTAACAATAGCCTGGTAGATCAGCATGTTTTTTTCCAACTTCAACTGGAACGCCGATAAGTTGGAAATGATGTCACTCCCAGTTCAGAGGTTACTGAAACGCAGCAATATGACAGTCGCAGCGTGTGCTCATGGGTAGCAGAGTCTTTGTGTTGCCGGAAATAGACTCTCCTCATAGCACCTTTTAAGTTACACATCCAATCAGCATTTATCTGATTAGCCAAAGTGCTTCTTATGGAGAGAGGGTTTTAAGGAAGACATGATGAGGGGAAAAAGCATACTCCTCTCCATGATACTATGACTCAAACTTTTCTATTCAGAAAGGTTTTTTGTCCGTCTTCTCTTATGGAAGGCAAATCTGCACTATTGGCAATATGGTGTCATTTTTAAAACTGTCTCTCTAGATAAGTCAGGTGCAGTATTTGTTTTGTAGGTTTTGCTTACAGTTTTAGAACCGTATGTGCAATGAAGCTGTATTTTAGGACTTGTTGAGACACACAGGAAGTGAGATCATCCAAAGACTTTAATGTCTTGAACTCGTCATTGTTCGCACTTAAACCACCAACCTGAGTTGGAGTAGAGAGGTGATGGATATGATGTGGTTGTTAGTTGGACTTTAGTGCAGCTGTCTAAATATAGAGATGGATCTAAAGACGGCATTTTTCCTCAGCAGTTCCTCTCTTTTATTCTCCACTCAGACTGTCTCCATTCATACAACCAAAGCCCACTCAAATACTAATGGATCATATTTCTTCAGCTAAAAGCAGGAAACTGAAGAAAATACTTTTTCCCTCTAGGTATCTGAAATGTTTTTGTTTTCTGTTGAAGGTAGAACGATGACCTCTCCAACACTTTCTGTCAGGGCGAACCATCAGGACCTGAACTGACCCAGACGAAGACAGACCTTGAATCAAAAACAGATGGTTAAGGTGACTCGAGCGCACGCACGCCGATAGGGAGGGACAAACGGGTATGTTTTCCCGGGCCCAGTGATGCGGGAGGGGCCTGCTGGCCCAGAGCAGAGGGTCACGCTGCGTTCCATTAACCTCGGAACTAGGAAGAGGGGACTGGGAGTGACGTCATCTCCGACTTATTGGCGTTCCAGTTTAAGTCGGAAAAAACTGTGCCAGCCCACCAGGCTATTGTTAGCTGTTGTTAGCACGCCCTGCGTTGTTCACAAATATCACATGAAGAATGTGATTATCACTATGGCAGCATTTTTACATATAAGTCTAACAATACTATGTATACAGCTGATCTAGAGCGACACACCCCAGTCAGAAGTGCAAATAAATTGATTATTACAGGAGCTAAATAACTGTTCACACTGGGGGCATCCATCTTCAATTGTCAACTCGGGGGTGGCGAGGTTTCACTGAGTTCCCAGTAGGAAATTCCAACCTCGGGGGGGCATTCCAGTTGCAGTTTCCTACTCGGAATTTCTGACTTCCGACTACAACTGGAACGCACCATCAGACTCTGAGCCAGGCTACGGGTGAGAGAGAAGAGGGACGGAGAGCGGGCCACGGTGAAGCGAGAGGAGGCCCTAATATTAGTGATCCTGCATTATGGCATATGCAAAACACGCGCTGTGCGTAGGGCTGCATGATTCATGGGGGCCCCATTTTGCACAAGAGGACACATCCTCCACTATCTGAAGCAGCAACGATCCGCTCTGTGGACTACAGGCCTGATAACTTTCATTTAAAGTACGGCTGTTACTATTGTTGTCTGTCAGCTTGCAGTGCAGCCGATGTGCTTATGAACATTTGATCTAAATACCTCCCGAATTGCTCGGAGTCTTTGGGCGCGCTCTTCAGTGTGCCGGTGACCATAAAGACGCAGACAGACGCGCATTGCAGGGACGGTGATGAATCAAACTCATCATTCTTCATCCTGGGGTCTCCTGCATCACGCATCGTCCATGATATAAAAACAATCTTTGAAGGATCAAACTCCAAGTAGTGCAGTGTGTGTGTGTGTGTGTGTGGAGGGGGGGCAGCTTTTTATGTATACAGAATTTTTAGAACAGAACAATAGGACAAACGGGTCATCAGGGCGAGTGCATTACAGTTCATTTTTCAATTCAGAGTTGTTTTCTCTAGTGCCCAGGTATTGTCAGGTATTTTTATTATTATTAATCCATCACATCCTCCAACTGAATGGAGTGGGACCCTTACAAAACATTTGAATGCAGACCAATCTTTATTCTTGAGTTAGCCCAAGAAAAGACTAGACACGCATATATAGTCATACAAAATGAAAATATGTACCAACCTCCTTCTACTGCATATTTTTATTCAGAAATGGGAGCCATTTGGACCAACACCCACTGAAATTATCAAAACGAGGTGAGTATTTTATATTTATCTCAACCATTCTTCTTTTGTTGTGGAACATGGTGGATTTCTGTTTTTGGAATTGTGAAGTCGCTATTAGTCAGATGACCATAAGTCTCCCTCAACGCGGCGTCTCTGTCTGTGGGTAGGTTGAGCTTAAGTGTGGGGTAGTGCAGTATGGTAGTGTATATTACAAGGCCTGCAAATGATCCTATTATAATCAAACAGCTAACATCACATGGCTTTGTCCAGGTCTTTATCAGGCTATTGTTGATGTGTGATGTGCCTTGGCCATTTCTTGAGGCACATCACATGCTTCAAACACAAAACTTATTAATCTGTCTTTATTTTTCTTCAAATTTGGTCCCTCACTGTTTCTTATTGTCTGTAGTTTTGTTTGTACGCGAGCCTCTCGGTAGTGGAATTTGACATACTGTGTGTTTAAATGCATTTTGTGTGCAACCACAGTCAGCTCAGTTCCTTTTTTCTGAATTCTCAAACAGATGTTCATCCTTGTTAATGAACGATATAGACAAGCCCTCTGCTTTTAAGACATACCCTAAAGACAAACTGGGCTGAATTATTTCACATTATATGGGTTTGTAGATACTCTTGATTTTCAAATATATGAGCTAAAACATTGAAAAATGAGCTCTTTAAGACATCTCCCCTTTAATAGCTAATCATTATTGGGGCCAAGAGCGAGGCCAGTATTGACTTTGCAGACCTGTAACATAAATCATCAAAGCACCTTCAGTGTCGAAAAAGTTTCTTAGGTCTGCTCTCAAAATCATGCAAACACTCACTACTCACCGAGTAAACAGGCCTGAGCCCCCGAGGGCACACACAGCAGTGAACGTTTGCTCCTGATGATATTGCGGTCAGCAGTGTGTGAAAATTTAATAACGTATTTGATGTCAGGCGCCATATTTCACCGGGTGAGTCGGTGTCTGAGAAAGCTCAAGTCCCTTGCTATGAACTGTATGAGCTCTCCATGCTTCAGTGACACCATGAAACATTAACAAGCAGTAAACAGAGCATCTATGATCCCTGAATCAATAAAAACTGGACTCTTATCCCGCACAGGGCTTGTTTTATGAGCTCCTTTAGAGGCTCATGAATATTTTCATGGTTGTTTTTTTCAGGGCTTAAATTCGGATAAATCTGACCGTCATTTTGTTAAAGTCTGGCCAAATGGTGTTGAATAAATTTTATGATATTAAAATTTTCATAGTAGAACCTCCAGGGTTTACAACTGAAGTCAATGAAACTGCAGTTCCACGGGTGGTCCTTTGAGACCAGCTTTAAGCTAGTAAATCCTTATTAGGCTCTCTAACTTAAGTGCCCAACACAAAACCAATTTAAAGCATCTTTACAGCCCAGTGGAATACCACGGTTATGGTCCTTATAGCTCATCCCAACACCTCCTAAAGCTTAAGAGATTTTCTTTGACTCTGCATGATCTCTGATGGTCGGGGCTCGTCGATGCTTGAGAACACATTTCAGTACTGCACTGAGAAACTTTCATCAGACTTTGCCCAGATGTCTACTCTAGCATAAGCTTAAACTGCATGGATTGCTGAGGCTGAAATTTAAGGTCACTCTGAGGTTAACTCAAATCTTGTTGGCATAATATTTGAAGAATTGTGAACAAAGTTATTAGGGGTGGGAGAAAAAATTGATTCACATAAGTATCAGGATTTTTTGTTTGAGAATTTTTAAATGGACTTTTTTGTTCAAAAATCATTTTTTTCCCCAAATTTAAATGCTTCATTTTAGTCCGTGTTAATAACCCACTTTTAAATGCAATCCAGGCTTTTGAAGAGGGAGTATGAACAGCTGGTTAAAATATATTGCTGAATAAATACTAAAAACAGACTCACATGTGATGTGTATTCTTCCTGATATAGTCTGTAGGTGTATCATTGTTCATCTTTTGTGCTGGTGTTAAAAAAGCTAACTAAAGATTGCAAAAATCAGCAATATCGGAGAATCGCAGTTTAAACTGAATCAGCACCTAAAAAATTGTAAAAAACAATCGGGAGAAAAGTGAATCATCCCAGCCCTAAAGATTATCCTGGTCTTCATTATTGCGGTATTGTTAACTTGCAATACAGATGGACCTGCCTGATTAATTTTCTGAAGTCTTGCAGGTTGATCTTGTCAATCTCATATGACTTCACACAACTAAAAGCTTAATGCCCCAATGACCGGTGTTAACCAGAGTTGCCACTCTGGTTCATGTATGTTTTTTGGATGTTTTGAGTTCAGTGACTTTTATAAGTTGCATCTTATATTCTCAGTGGCTGTAACCTGTTCTGTTTGCTCCTGAGAATGATGCATTTTTCGTGCAATTTTCCCATAGTCCATCTGGGTAATGTTCTGTATGCGGCACACACTCCAATTCAAATTGCTATCATCCTAATCAATCATTTGGCGTCCATATTCAACAAGTGATTTTTTAAAATCATTCTCCAGCCCAGGCCAGATGGTGCTGAGGATTTGTGGCAAGTCTAGTTTTAGCTTGAGCCCCTCCGTGTCAATATTTGCCAGGTAAAGCGATGTGATACAGAAAAGCAAGCACATGAGTTTCCATGTGGGTTATTCCAAAATACAGCACTACATGGCAATGGCAACGATGTAGAGAGCAAATCAGCACCAGGGAGGAAGTGTTTTATGTGTTGAACTTCTTTTGTTCAAGGTTTCTGTTGCTTCATCTTGTACTTTCCATTTAAAGTTATAGTTCTCTCCAGATCTTGTGATCTCATGTTTTTTTACTGCACAGGGCTGTGCAGGGCTTTAAATATGCTTTGGAGAAAGCTTCAATGGGTATGGTGGGCTGTGTGGAAAGTGCAGGTACGACTGTCCGGTGGGTTTTGTCCTTGTGCTTTTATGTATTGAGGCTCCTACTTTGTGTGGCAGTCTGGGTTCAGTTTCCACCTGTGCCCTATGTTCCACATTTTTCCCTGCTTTCTTGTCCCCTTTCCGTCCCTGTCCACTATACATAAAGACAACAAGGAAAAAATGAAACAATGAAAGAAAAAAACATGAGAAAATAACTAGTGACACATTAGCAAATCTTTGGTCACCTTCTCCCCCAACACGTTTGGTCCAAACCAAACGAACTCTGATTTGCTTTTTAGAAAAGTTCTTTGATTTGAGGTAGTGGGAATGGATCAGAGTACATTTGCATGTGGATTTACAAAGCAGAAAATTCGTGCCAAAAGTCACGTAACAGTTTTTTGTAGTTGTAGATTTGTTTTTTTGAACTTGAAGAATGTTTTTGTACTTTTTTTTTTATCTGTTTCTGAGGCATGATGTTGATGGATATATTTTTTATTTGCAAAACAAAATGCATTAATTTGTGGATAATGTTTGGTTTTTGCAAACTACACTAAGGCCCTCCTCACACGGAGACGGCCCCGTATTGTCTTGGCGTCGGCATCAAAACATGGATTGCTGTTTACACATCGTATTGCACATAGGCTTGTGCATTTACATGAGAACGCAAAATCCACACAAAATCCTGTCGGGTTGCCCGTCTGGTTCTGCTCCGAGGCAGATTCCACGTCAACAAGTGCTCATGCGCGCGTAACATGCTGCATCTCTGCATGAGCACTTGTTGCTGTTCTTGTCGGAGCTGGTGTTGTTGGTGTTCTGTGAGCAACTGTTGGTATAAAAGTCGTAGCAATATTTGTAGCTGCTGGAACAAGATCAGAATCAGCCTGGCTGCCGCCATTGTTGTTGTTGGTGTGTGTGACAGCATGGGTTGGGGGGCGGGGAGGAGGAGGGGTGCTATTAGGTCACCGTCTTTCTTGGACTTATCTGTTTATACCAACTACGGCATGAAGACGAATACACAGATATCCACCTGCAGACCCGTTTTCAAAAAATATGCGGAGTCGTGGACAAATACGCGTCTCCGTGTGTCAATATCACCAGATTGATAGTTTTTTTTACCGGAGTCTTACAAATTCGTACTCGTGTAAAGCCCACCTAAGTTTGTTTGTGAATCATCAGGTGTTGGTACAACATGTTCTGTGTTTGTGGGGTCTTGTCATGATTCACTCTCCATTCACCTTGCTCCGGTCAATATACACGAGCCATCTGCCGCAGCCTAAAGGCAGACTTATCGTTATTTCATGGCACAGAATACTTCCAAGCAGGATGACGTTATTACTTGAAGCCTGTTTGTGTATTACTGGGCCATCGTGCAACCACAGCGACAGCCCCTAATGGTGAATGACTAGGTTATGAAGCGTTTAAAAGGCTTTGGTTCACTTGAAACAGAGCAGTGTGAAAGAAAGCCAAACCATGAGGAATTCCCGAATGGAAGCAAACCAAGTCCACTGAGCTCAGTTTGTGAAAGCAACCTTAAACCCATTCTTTATTTTCATTAAAACTAGTTCAAATTGGTGCAGAAAACAGTGAAAGATAAGGGGAACCGTGTTGTGTCCTGTCATTCTAACACTTGTTGTTCATATTGAGAAGTTGGCAAGATGGCAGCAGGACCATGTGTTCTTAAAGCTTTCTTAGCTTCTTAGGTCTGATTCTAAAACTCCTGACAGCTATCATAACACATTAAATTCCACTTCACAGGAAAAACATGGATGATTAGCACATCTCCATCTTAAAAAAAGCTACCAGAACTGAGCTTTAATGTCTAGCTATTTTCCAATCCCATTGCATCTCTCCACTGCAACCTTTCATCCAAATATGGCTACTTCTGGGTCCAGAAAATCCCCCAAATCAAAGTGGCAGCTGCCAAAATCTCAAAATCAAGGCTTCAAATAGAGTCGACAAACTTACAGCCAATATTAAGAGAAGCCATCTCTAAAATGGTCTTGGTGTTATGACAGTAAACAGAAAATGCTGCCTGTTGATGCTGTAACACTTGAGTCAGAAACAGGTTTGGCATCTTCGCTCTACCTGCAGCTGTGGCTCTTTTTGGGAAAATAAGTCTTGTTTTGAATATTTCACAGATCACAAATAAGCTTCTGTCTTCAGTGGAAGAAAATAATCTTAATAGATGATTAAGACTGAGCCTGATGAGATGCCTTCGATGCCGTAGAATGTAGATTCATGTTTAAAGCCACAAACAACTATTTGAAACCCTCACCTCGGTGCCTCGTGGCAGAAAGAATTAACACCAACACTGATCCCCTAATCATTGTGTCTATGCTGAACTCCCTGCAGATTCCTGACATTTTTGATCACACCAAATGCCTCTGAGCTGAAAACTGTCGTAATGCAGCAGCGAGACATCTCGCCCACGAATCTGCCTGAATGAGACGAGAGCTGTCACTTTCTCTTTTTTTAAGCTAGAAAAAGCTCTGTGCTTGGGGACCTTGATTCAATGCTTTTGAAGGTTCCTCTCACACAAAAACACACTCAGATGCACACTCACATACGCTAATTGCTGTCTCTTATCACTATGCCTTTGCAGAAAATTCAAGGCTTGAATCTGGGTTAATTATTCGTTTCCTTATCCCGCTGAATCTAAGTGGTGCTGTCTGAAAAATTCCTCATGACGGATACTAAAAGCCTTGCATGGTTGGTGTAATATTGCCATCTAGCTATTAAATTTGTATCCTTTACCCTTTTCAGATAGAGAACATTACTCCAAGACTGATAATGAAGGCCTTTAGCTTGTTTTTATAAAATGTAGAGGATTATGAGACTTAACAGAACAATATGATGTATCAAATATGCATTCCTTTTTTTAAAACTGGCACATAACGCTGCATCTATAACTAACTTGGCGTGCAAGTGACCAATGACCTCCAGATCCAGTCAGTCCATTGTTGCTTCAAAGTGGATTTTTAGCACTAATTCTGAAGAAAGTCCCTCAAAACTTTCTCGAAATATTATGCTCACAAGCAACTTCCTACTGATTTCAGACATATTCAGTCTGGTTTGAATATTTTAGGAACTGCTGGTCTACTGGGATTTCCCCGTATCCTCTTCAGGGTTGACAAAGAACAACAAAAGAGAATTAAGTTCTCTGGAGAAAATGCCTCTTTCATGCTGCTGGCAAAAGGAGAATGACCAGAGTGGTTCTAGATGATGGAAAGCATCACTGACTTAAAGGGACTGTGAGGAGTTTCTAAGTAATTACAAAAAAAGTCTGTCTTTTAGATATATGCCTGATCGAAATACACACTTTAAGATGAGTTTCATAGCATCAAAATAGCTTATCTATAAATGCTATTCCTTAGCCTTCCGGTCGGGTCGGACAGGGCTGGACTGGCCTGGATACTCAACTTCGGGAACAAGACAATTAAAACTAGAGCAAATTTATCTCATTCAGACACGTCTTAGAGCACCGGGCTGTAAGTAGTGATATATAGCCGGCTACAAAACTACAATACTAAGTTTTCCAAAAATTGCTTGTTGTCACACATCAAAAACTACCGCTACGAAACTAGAAAGAGATACATTACCTCATCGTTTGCATCCTGTAAGTTGTTGAAAAAAGAAGTTGCAAAGCAATGCAGAGTTTTGAGGAAGGTCAGAGCTAAATTCATTAGCATCACAACAAACGCACGCTTTTTTTTTGTTAGTATATTTTTGGGCATTTTGTGCCTTTATTGATAGGAGAGAGACAGTGGATAGGCTTGTGAAACGGGGAGAGAGAACAGGGGAAGACACTCTGCAAACTGGTCACAGGCGGGATTCGAACCTGGACCGGCAGAAGTATGTACATGGGGTGCTAACCACTATGCCAAACCAGCACCCCACAAACGCACGGTTTAGTTTGGGTCACGTCTTTTGGTGCATTCCAGTTGAAGTCAGAAGTAGGAATTTCCAGGTTCCGAGTAGGAAACTGCAACTGGAATGTCCCCCGAAGTCGGAATTTCCTACTGGGAACTCGGTGAAAACTCGCCACCCCCGAGTTGACAATCGAAGATGGATGCCCCCAGTGTGAACAGTTATTTAGCTCCTGTAATAATCCTTTTATTTGCACTTCTGACTGGGGTGTGTCGCTCTAGATCAGCTGTATGCATAGTATTGTTAGACTTATATGTAAAAATGCTGCCATAGTGATAATCACATTCTTCATGTGATATTTGTGAACAACGCAGGGCGTGCTAACAACAGCTAACAATAGCCTGATTTGTTTTTTTCCGACTTCATCTGGAATGCCGATAAGTCGGAGATGATGTCACTCCCAGTTCAGAGGTTACTGGAACCCAGCATTATGACAGGCGCCGCGGGTGCTCATGGGTAGCAGAGTCTTTATGTCACTGCAAATAGATTCTCCTCATAGCACCTTTAAGGAAAAATGTTTTAATCATGTACTTTCAGAACTCTCCTGAAGAATATGTGGGTCATTTTGGTGATTAGTAGGAACAACTTGAGATAAGTTTTTAAAAATCTTCAGACGTGAATTTTTTAGAATACTTACTGGAACTTTAGAAAACTATTTGGGAGAGAGCAGTAGATTTGCATCATGGTTGTGCAGCAGACAAACATCAGTGTGATGCTATCATGTGAATACGGACTAGAATATCTGAAAAATCCTTCCAGCACCTTGTTGAGTCTATGCCATGAAGAATTAAAGGAAAAAAAGGGCTCCAGCCTGGGACTGGCATGGTGTACCTACTGAAGTGGTCGGGGTATTTCTGAGTTTTCATGAGCACTCAAAAATGTTCTGAAAGTTTCAGGCAGGCTGTCCCTGAAATTCTGCAGAAAAATTAATGATGTTATTCATTCAGTTTAGAAAATAGCATGTTTGAAATCACAGTGAAAATAGTCAAAAGACCCAAAAATCAAACCAGTGAAAAAGCTCCAGTGAAAACAGTGAGTGGGGAAAAGCTCTTAAACTGCTCTGTTCATAAAAAGAGTAAGATGACTGTCCTGTGTGACCTTTAATGCTGCGACTGCATCATTCGTCTCAACTCTGACGTCGAGTGTGTGTCATTTTTCATCCCTAAAGAAAGGTTGAAGAAGAGGATCAGGAGGTATGGGATGATTAAAGGCATGTTTGAGTGCGTGTCTGTGCATTTCCCTGTTGCAGATCAAACACAGACGTGTAACTCACCCTTGAGTGGGTACATATTTACACAGGCTTTGAAACTCCTCAAAGGGCACCGTGGATGTAATACAATGTCTCCGAGCCCTTTGAGGATCGCACCATGTGGCTCTGCGGCATAAATCCCTCAGGATCGTATCAGAGATGTCACCGGGATAGGGCGCTTTGTAAGGCAGACTCTGTTTTATGTAACCACTGGCTGAAAAAGACATATTTAGCAACAGATGCAGGATGGAAATGAGGAGCAGCATCACCATCCTTCACCGCCTGTGCCAAAGCCGTAAAACACACCCAAACAAAATTTTGAGCAAACTTGTTAAGCTCATAAACCACATGCTCATATCCACATCCAGCTGGGTCACATCAGAGCTGATATTTAAGAGGAGAGGAATGGCTTTTAGAGTGTGTGGCCTTGTGAGAGATGACTGGGTTAGAAATAAGCCCGCTATCAATTATGCAGAATTTATTGGCTTTAATGAGAACAACCTTGAAACTCCTGTCTGACTTCAGAACAATGAGTCAGCTGGAAATCTAACTGTGATCAATCATGGCAGGTGTAGTTCAGGTGAGGGATTGGCTTTTTGGCACGATTCAGGTCTGCCGCTGAGAGCCTGCTGCATCTAAATCTCCTCCCACTGTATGTGGATAGCATTTCACAGACACTGTCAATCCATTCTTTAAAATATAGAAGATTTTGATTAATGGATGATGCCTTTCATACAAGATTGAATGCTGTAAAGATTTCAAATGAATAAAACCGAAGAAGTTTAAATTAAACATGTTTTTACTTTTGGTTTACTGTACTGCCTCATGGACCTGCATCAGAAATATCCTCCATAAATCAGAAATACATTTTATAAATGACCTACCCAGTGGTCCTGCAGACCAGAGATATGCTTGGTTTTTACCATCATACATTTTCAAGTTGTCCATCCATCTATCAAGGTCTTTCTCATTAATATAATACAGTATCTCAAGAATGCAGAGATGGATGTTCCTAATAATAATAAAATGTATTTATGAGCGCTTTTCTTGACACTCAAGGACACTGTACAACATTCAACAAGCAATAAAACATCAATGGATACAATCGACAATGAAAGAAATTAAACAAAGTGGAAGAAGGAAGGAAGTAGATGAGGAGAGGACGGTTAAAGTGAGCAGGAGCAGCTGAAAGCACTGCGCTTCATGGTGCTGAGGCAGGAGGAGTGCACAGAGAGGTGGATGAGGAGGAGTAGGGATGGGAATAGGAACTCCATCACTGTGGCAATTGTCCAGTCAAATACCAAGTACATCATACAACCCTGCTTTAAAAATTCTGAGCTTTCCCTTTAGTTCCGGACAATGTGCACATAGGGATGCAACGGTTACCGGTAAAATGGTAAACCGTGGTAAAATTTCCCACGTTAATTATTACTGTCCTGTTAAAATTACCGTTAAACCGTGTTTGATCACCACACTGTCAGTAACTCACGGTGATGCTGCTCTTTGACTGCAAAAGCCTGAACTATGTGTCTCTTCCTCGATTAAAGGTGTAGTCAGCAATCTCCCAATCTTCTAATCTAATGCACTATTTGTCAAAATCACCGTATTTCTCCTCTCCATCCACAAGATGTCTCCACTGACAGCATGTTGAAAAAAAAGTCCAGTTTCAATACACAGCCTTGGCTCTGAATTTCAGCAGGTAAATACTGTGGCTCGGACCGAGTCACCAAAACACTCCCAGTTGGGCGATCATACTCATGCGCAGATCAGACAGGGGGAGGAGTCGTAGGTTGCGTAGCGTGCGCAGTTAGCATAAGAGAGAGATACAATAGGTGCAGTAGCAATGGCTGAAAAACAACCCTAAAGAAAAAGTTCAGAGGAGTGAAAAGTGGAAAAGAAGGCCTATGACCATTAAAGAGTGAAGACCTGGGTCAACATTGGTGTTGCTTTTCGATGGTGGAGGGAACTCCGCGAACTGAAAGACCTGAAAATGGACGCGGATCTCTCCGTCTTTCTGCTGGATAGGTAAGCAACATTAGCTTTGTGGTGCTTCACATAACAGTAACAGCCGTCAGACATTCATCTTATTGTCTAATCTGCCAGAATGTACTGTTGTTGTGATGTTATCAATAATGGAAGTCGAGTTGTCTGATGAGTCGGGGTTACCTTAGCTACGTTGGTCAGCTATGCAGTTTCTATGGCCGTTTCCATGATGGTGCACGTCCATCAGCTTTCGGGGGTGGAGCCAGGGGTGAGGTATGAAGGGGAAGCGGGTCTAAATTAGTTTATCAACAACTTCTCCACTCATTTTCTCCCAAATTGCTGACTACACCTTTAAGCAGCCTCACGGGAGGTGCACATGCGCAGTTTGCATTGTTTGGCCTCTGAGTCTGAGAGCGAAAATTAGAGACACAGCAGGGATTTTTTTCTCTCGAAACGGACTCTGAAGTCTGTTTGAATTTTGGATTTAAATGAATGTTGAGGGGAAACGGATAGAAGACAGTCTCCCTGTTTAAACATGAAGCTGCGGCGAAAGAAAAAGACGTGCGTGGTTAAAACGTTCGTAACTCCTTGAGTAAATGAGATAGAGAGAGAGGGAGAGAAGATTCAGTGAGCCATACCTGAGTGAATTATAGGTGGTTTATCAGTATTCTCTGTCTAAATCATGTATAAATCTTGTAAATAACAGCATTAGTATCATTCTAGAGTGTGTTCTTGCCTTTCTTTTGTCTTGTATGCGCCATATTTCGTAGTAGTTCATCTTTTTCTAACATAGTTTGTTTTATGGATTTCATCGATCGCAATTTGGAAATTTTTGAGGAGAAAATGTCGAGGAGATCTGCCGTGGAGAGGGGAGACAGGAGAAAATCACAAAGGGGGCTAACTGCTTCAGGGACTATCGTCAGTAGAAAAAAAAAACTTGGACAAGGTCTAATGCTGCAGGCAAACTAAAATGTGTGAGTGTATGTAAAATAGGTTAAGTTTATTTTTTGTCATCTCAAAACTTTGGACATGTTCATTTACAGCTGTTTATGAAGAGAATCCTGTTTAAAGTCAAAATCTGTTTTTTTCTTTTCTTGTAATCACACACTGTACAAGCATTTATAACATAGCAATGACATACTTGCTAGAATTGTTTACTTTTATTTCTCATAAAAGAAGGGTAAAAAATGTACTCAAAGGGCTTTTACTGACACAGTTATTGACAAAAAAGGCAAAAGAACCGTTATGATTATAATATTAAGGGGTTAAATGATTTCAATTGTGTGTAAAATTACTTTTTTAACATTTTAAGCATGCTGCTACTATACCGCGATAATAACAATAACCGTGATAATTTTGGTCACGATAACCGTGACACAAAATTTTCATATCGTTACAGCCCTATGTGCACAGATGATGTGAAATAAGCTGATGCCAAAGACGCATGGTGGCCATTTGTCAACACGGTTTACAGGAAGTCTCTGTCCTTTAAAGACTTTGAATTGTTTCCATTTAGTGAAGCATTTTTACTTAAAGTGAATGACTGGTCTTGATTTTGTTGTATTAAATTTTATCACACAAAGTCTCCAACCTCCATAAAGCAGGATTCACAAATAAAAATTATTGGGCTGTTTTGTCTTTTCCAATTCCCAACCAAAGGCTGCAAGCTCCAGGGTCTATGTAAGGTCTTTTAGGAATAAGATTATCCTGTGTTTTGAGGTGTGTTTAACAGTGAATCTGTCATAATATGGGTTGAGTTGACAATTGCTCATATTAAACTTGTTCAATATTTACAACAAAACCCTCTTATATGTGTGGGCAAAGCTGACAACTCCAGAGTCATGACTGCATGAAATGTGACGTGGAGTAAAATGTAGCCAATTAAGAAGTGAGCCGACTGAGGAGCAAGGAAGCGCCCATAAAATAAAAACAAGCATGGCCAAACTGAAACATAAAGCCTGGTGGACCTCAGAAATTGAGGACCAGCACGTGTGTTCACACTGCCTCCAAGATTTATCCCACTGTCTTTCTTTTTTTTTTCTTTTGGGATTTTTTCCATCAAAAAAAGTCGCAAAACCACCATCATTCCCTCTTGTCGTATGTCCTCTTATGTGTTACTTGTTGTGTTTTCTGTTCCTTTTTCTTCTTCATTTTTAGATTATGTTTGCTCACGCTTTGAGGACTAGATTCTAGTTTGGTGGCAGGACACAATCATGTGTGTGGTGTGCTGTGTTGAGATCATCGGAGCACACCACACACAGTGCGATCAGATCTGTTCAAAGTGTGATATTTTATCTTGATTTGCGAGGTCTCTATCTGATAAATAATCCCTTCAGTAAATTTAGTAAATCCTTTATGTGTGGACTCCACGGAAGTTTACAAGACACCAGAAATACAGTGGCATTTTTTCAACAATTCAATACATATTCTGACTGGAGTCCTGTTGCATGCTGAAGCTTAATGTCAAACCAAACTGTAATTAAAATTTAATTGAATTAATTCTGCCCTGCTAAGCATCAAAAGTCACTTGTTTATACTGACCACCTGGAGACACAGATTTAGGATACAAAGAATTAAACAGAAATTATGTTCATATTAATATAATGAAGGAGGAATATTAGATCTAAGAACTAAATAAATACAAATACAAGTCACTTTTAAGTTTATTACATATTTTAGATACAGTTTAAAAATGATTAAATGATTTAATGAATAATTTGTAAGAAAATGTATATTCAGAAAAGACCATCACTCTCAATGCCACTTCATACAAAGATGATGGGACCTTGATGCTGCATTGGGGACTGTCCTGCAAAAATGCTGAGAGCTACAAAACTAAACTCAGTCCTAAAAAGCTGATAAAACAGCTTGAAAACAGACACGCATCAATGATTGAGTCAACTTTTCCCCTTATTATCATATATATGACGCTGCACATCTGCTTTAACTCTGTAACATCCTCTTTGCCCCGTGAAGCCATCGGGTGGAACATATGGGAGACTCGATGACGCTGACCTTGGCGGTAAGGCTGCTGATCTGTGCCGCCTCGCTCTCATCATATAATAACCAATCCTCTCCCTCTTCGCTCTCAGACACACAGATGTTTATTTTTCATTCTCTCAGACATTCACTGCTGATCCCTCTGGCTTCCTCAGTGTCCAAAGATTAGAGATGTGGAATCCGTGAATGAGCTGGCATCATGTGCTGGTTCTTTTATGTGAACAATGGGAGCTGGCTCTAGTTTAAGAGCTCTTTCTTTATTTTTCTCGCCCACAGAACAGAAAGGAGGGATTGTCTGTACTGTTGCCAAGTCCACCTTATTATAAACAACTTCAGGCTTGTTCTTCTCTGAAGTGTAGTTGCTTATTTGGGCTTACTTGGACCCTGAATGAACCTCAAACCTCCACATCCAAGCTCTCTCCAATAGAAGGTAACATGATGCTTAAACCTGTTGTAGAATACATCTCTTAACCACCCCTTTCTCTCACTGTCAATGTTACAGCTTCAAACACAAGCACACAGATGACAGACTGAGTAATAGCAAGAAGCTGTAGGGTATAATTCACCTTGTGCTCATGGTTTGATCAGCACTGGCTTGTATACGTGAAAAATACATGGGCATTGTGATTCTTCTTTTATTTTTCACGCTTATTTGGTCTTGCAACCTTAATTAAGATGGGACAGGAGATAGAGTCTAAACTATTGAGAGGTAGAGATTTGGAAAAGACATGGGGAAAGAAGCCACTGGCAGGATGTAAACCTACAGTCCACTTATATTGAAGAACTACACCAGTGCTTCCCAGTTAAGCTTGAGTACAATGCACCTTTTCAATCGTTTCTGATGTTGTGGGAATACCTTCGTGAAATATATGCTTAATTTGATTATATTTATGTCTCATAAAGTGTCCCTTTTGTGTTTTTGAGACACATTAAATGATGAATAAATGACTATCAAACACCAAAATCCCAATTCACATGGCAAAGTACCAGCTAACAAGAGCACACTGATTAAAGGTAGGGCTGTAAAGTCCTACTCGACTGGTCGACTAATTGGTCGATACGTGCTCAGTCGACCAAAATTCTGATTGGTCGACCAAACGTGTAAAAAAAATTTTTATCAGGAGAAACGTATCAAGTAAAATGGGGTGTTTTTTTGAGCAACCCCGTTTCACAGGTAACAGCCTGTCTCAGAACACCACTTTATTGTATTTATGATTCATTTGAGTCCTCAAGCATGTGAAAGGCATCGGCAGTGTGGCTGAATTTTACCAAAATCGATGGCAGTTAAAAAGTGGAATGCAAAATTTGCAAACAACAGATTGCATATCACAGCTCGACTACAAACATGGCGTGTCATCTTAAAATCATCATCATATTAAAACTGTAATATTTAAATATTTTTATTATATTAAGAACATTTCAATATTCTAGTCTAATAATCGTTTATTCGTTTTATAGCTGCATGCGCACCCGCCCGCTGCAACGGCGGCATCCCTCACCCAGTCCTCGCTGGATTTTAACCCTCATATAAACATCCAAATGCTATTTTATTGCTAAGGATATGAGGCCAAGAAAAAAATTGGAACCTGGATATTCAGTGCCAGCGCGCCACACAATTACACATGCACTAAAGGCAAAATACGAGGGAGTAAAAAAGAGAAAGTTTCCGAGTTAATAGATAAAGATAACACATATATGGGCGTCTTTTCGAATGGAGTCCTATATGACAGTGACTGCCGATTTCATTGATGAAGACTGTAAAGCAAAGAGTCTTGTGCTTGAGACCAAACAAATAGAAGAGGTGCACACAGGAACAAACATCGCTGCGCGACTATATGAAGCTGCCGATGCACTCAAAGTTCTAGCAGAAAATAAAGTGTCTGTTGTAGTGAACAACGTGGCTAATATGGAACTCTGTGTGGAAACACTAAAGGAGTCTCATGTATGGTTTAAGATACAGGGCGTCAGGCGTCATTAGTACAAAGCTGTACACTTTGCAGCTTTGTATTAATGCAGCGCTCAAACAAGAGTCAATTTGTCACGCCGTGGCTGCAGCACGTGTGGACTGCCCCTTTGCCAGTGCATCTTTTCAATCGTTTCTGAAGTTACAGGAATGCCATAGTGAAATATAACCATAAATTGATCTCACGCAGGGTCAACAAATCTTGAAACAATTTCTGGAAATAAAATTATGTCAGACACTTTATAACTTCCCTACTTAATGATGCCTTAAGTGTTTTGAAACTTGTGTTTGTGTTTTTTAGTTGTATGTTTGTCTCAAGGCTTGTAATTGTAGCTGATTTAGTTTGATGTCTGTGTAGATTACAATTCATCCAGGTCATGGTTATCTTGAAGATTCAAAAACTAGGCAACTAGTTCTTCAGTTCTCAAGGCTTGCAATAGTAGTTAATTAAGTTTTGTTTCCAAAAATGTAAATTTGTTCAAGAGTTTAACAGTGTCTTGTTTTCGTTCATGTTTTCTGAGATGTAATTTTATTTTGTGCTTGTAATTGAATTTGATGTTGCTGCACGGTGGCGCAGCAGGTAGTGCACGTGCCTCACAGCAAGAAGGTTCCTGGTTTGATTCCCGGGTCGGACAGGAGCCTTTCTGTGTGAAGTTTTCATGTTCTTCCTGTGCATGCGTGGGTTCTCTTCAGGCACTCCGGCTTCCTCCCACAGGCCAAAACCATGCTCATCAGGTTAATTGGTGACTCTAAATTGAGTGTGAGTGTGAATAGTTGTCTGTCTCTCTATGTGGCCCTGTAATTGACTGGTGACCGGTTCAGGATGTACCCCACCTCTCGCCCAATGACAGCTGGGATAGACTCCAGCCCCCCACCCCCCTACCTCCACCCAGAAAGGAATAAAGGGGTATAGAAAATGAATGAATGATTGAATTTCATTTAAAAATGTCAATTTGTATCAAGATTTGCAGTATAAGATTTGGAGTATTTCAGGTTTTGTTAATGTTTTATGCTGAGCCAAATGATCCGGATCACTAAGCAGAGCCAAAATCCCCATCCCTGCCAAGGCTCAGATGTTTATCTGAACCTATCAGATTTTTCTCCCGGACTATTCTACAAAGCAAGCCCGAATATGCCTCCCATCTGTCCCCGCGTCAACCTTTAGCCTCTTGTCCGTCATTGGTTCAGAGTGAATTAATAAGTTTGTTGTTGCCTGATCCCAAGCAGGATAAGCTTACTCTGAGCTCCTAAGAACAGGAAGTTCATATTCATAAATAGCAGTCATCTCTAAAAATAGAACCTGCATGGATTAATGTCTGCAAATAAATAAATGTCCCTTCTCCTTCCTGAAGAGTGTCACATGGCTGGCTCATGGAAGTCAGGAGCAGAGGGGCTTAATGCGCAGCCTGAAAGGAGGGCGGGTTCCTCTCCCGGGTAGGAAGTGTTGGCTGGTGGTGATTTCGTTAGCAGTGATGGAATGATCTAGATAATGCACTTATCCACGGGCCTGTGGGAGAAGGCGAGCCACCATTGCCTGATTAGATCCCACAGAGATAAAAAGATCACGAGGAGTCACATGTTTGCTTATTGCTCAGTGACTTTGAGAGTTTCTCCCATAAATCAACTTCAGATAATAAAATGATGACTCTCTGTGTTTAATCTTTCAGTACTGGAGCCACTGATTTATTTATTTAGCATGCTGAGTTTATGTTTTTAATGACTGAGCTGGAAATGAGGTGAGTTTCATTTTCTCACCTGCATGACTCAGATTACATCTCGCTCCCCATTTTTCCACCTGCCACAGCCTCTTATTCCTCCTACTGTTGGAGATGGTAGACTCATTGTTCCTCTTTAAAGTTTGCACATGGGGAATGAGTCAGTGAAAAGTTAGGAGAGGCCCATAAGTCCCGAACTTATAATGACTTGTAAAAAAAGAGAGTAGAACATGCTATGTGATAGATCTTTATATAAAGCCGAAGGAACAGCTTTCCATTTTGGGGTAAAGGGTTTCCTCATGTCTCAGGAGTTAGGAAGAGGTTTAATTTAACTTTCATATCTGCACTGTTCATAGGACAGCAGTGGAGAGAACAGTGGGACCAACGCTTTAGGACTATTTGGAGGGAAGGGCCTTAGTCGAGCCTAAAATAACAACTGCTAACTGTTCAAAGATCATTAAGATCCATCTTCCTGACTTATTTTACTTCCCTTTTCCATCTACTTCCTGATTTATCACTATGCACTTTGCACCTCTCCCTTATTATGCAGGGATCATCCTACACTTTTTGTGGACTTCAGAGGATGGACATTTTCGGCAATAATATTCAGGTTGGCAGTGGGGTTTAAAAATGCCCACTTGGTTTAAAGAGGCCCAAGAAAATGTCCCTCACTCCATAAACCAGTGCCAGCAGCCTGGTCTGTTGATACAGGGCAGGATCAGGGTTCCCACTCTTTTCTAGAAATCATTTTCCAGGACTTTTTCCAGTGTCACATAACCAACTGAGGTTACATTGTTTCTGTGGGCAGTTTTCAATTTTATTTAGCCTTCTAAAAAACAAGATTAGAGGTTGATGAACAATATCCCTAGCTATTGATGATATTGATCTTAGAATTTCCTTGTTTCTAACTCTCCAGCACGAACATTGTCTGTAAGCTATTTGTTTAGTCTGGCTTTAATGTATAGTTTTATATTTTTTAATCTATATTTACTCTGCTTTTTTACCAATAGATTTTGTTAATTTAGCCTAAATTGTATTTTGTCCATTTTTTATTATTTCTTTTTGTCCCTATTGTTTTGAGTTTATATACTTTATGGCTTAACTTGCATTATTTTACCTACTCACATTTTCTGGCTACGTGTACATTAGTAACCTAGTACATTTCTACTTCATTTCCTATGTGCCAAGCTAGAATGAAGACAAATAATTTTCCAGGACAGTTTAAGCTTTTCCAGGACATTTCACTTTTTTCCTCATTTTCCATTTGTTTTCCATGACTGGAAAATTGGGCAATCATTTTCCAGGTTTTCCAGGACGCGTGGGGACCCTGAGGATAGTTTGACATTCACCCCAAATTCTGATTCTACTGTCTGAATCTTGCTGCAGAGATAAAGATTCATCAAACCAGGCAACATTTTTCCATTCTTCTTTGTCTGATTTTGATGGACCCATTAAACTGCAGAATCAGTTTCTTGTTCTTGGCTAACTGGAGTTGCACCTGGTGTGGTTTTTTGCTGCTGTAGCCCATCTGCTTCATGATTCAACATGACTTATTCCGGTTTCTGTTGCTTTCTATGAACACAAACTAATCAGATATAGTTTTCTTTCTTTTATTTCAGACATACAGATTTTTCACGTACCTTGACATGTGTCACCAGATTCAGCTCTGACCTTTGGCATCAACAAGGCATTCTGACCCTGATAACTGCAGCTCACTGGATATTTTCTCTTAGTTGGACCATTCTTTGTAAACCCTAGTGATGATTGTTCATGGAAATGGTGTCTTGCATCAACAACAAATATCACATTAAAGTCATTTTAATTACATTTCTTCTGCATTCTGATGTTTGGCTTAGCTTCAGTATGTTGCCTAGACCATACCTACATGCCTTAATGCATTGAGTTGTCCCAGTCCATATATGATTTTCTCTTTTGCGGTGGTCAGTTTTGTCAGATTTGTAGTTTTCCAGTTGTGCTTTCTCTTTTATTGCTCTTGTTTGTCTTGTTCCTGTTTCTTTTCCACACTCAAGATTGCAAGATTGGCATGGTATTTCGTATATGACATGGCATTTATCTATATTCTCCAAGAGACCGCATTCAGAGCTTTGGAGTAACCTTAAAACAGAGATGTCAGCCGGCAGACACGCACATTTCTGGGTAAAAGTTTTTGAAAAGAAACGTTGGCACAGGTCATTTTACAGTCAGCATCTCTGTCTGCTGCAGTGGGACGCAGATGTTACAGAGAAATAAGAGAGCTTTTCCCAGCGATGCATATAGAAAGATTTGTTGCTGCAGAGCCGTAGAGCTTGTATTGAGGCTGTCAGGATGTCTGTTAAATCTGCAGTCTGCACAGGTGTTAGCTGCATGATTTTGAGAGATTGTGGGAGCGATAGAAAAGCTTTACCTGTCACGCAGAAAATCATATCCACCAGGTTCATTATTCAAGTTTCCACCACAAAAATCCCACATATTGGATAAATATAAATCATTTCTGAGGAATAAAATCAGTTTATTATTCTTGAAAACCCTGAGCAGAAGTGACAGTGCATGTGTAAAGCTTTGTAATATGAGTATAAAACAGGGAAGTCATCATTTTTACCCTGGGCTTGAAATACGGCGAATCTAGATGAATCTCGCTTTGATCTTCAGAGAGGTGTCATTACAAAGAGTCATGGAGCAGCTGTTTCCTCTCCGCTGTGCTGATTAATTTGTTCCCTAAAAAGCAGGTCTTGTTTTTCTCATTTCCTATAAACAACCTGTAAGGTTTTCACGGCCTGCCGAGCATAGATAATCAAAAGAGTTTGAAAAGGTCGAACAGAGATTGTGACCGAAGAGGAGAAGTGTCATGCTTCATCTAAAGTGAGAGTATTGAAAACAATGTACAACAAATATCTCATACTTCCTCTTGAGCGATGGGTGGCATGGTGGTGCAGCAATCATCTTGAAAATAATGCAGGAGTTATTCTCTGTGCCAATCTGGGTCTTTCTGTGTGGAGTTTGCATAATTTCCCAGCCTGCATGCATTTTCCTGGCGTCCTCATAGACAAAAACCACGCTCATTAGGTTAACTGTTAGCTCTAAATTGACCTAAAGTATGAATGTGAGCATGAATGGTCTCTCTATGTGATTCTGTGATTAGCTGATGACTACCCCAGTGTGTGGCCCGCCTCTTAGTCTAGCTCCATAGGGTGGTGCAGAAGTGAATTAGCATTTAGCACATTTTGGTACTAAAGCCTGGACAGCACAGGAGTGCAGCGGGTAGTGCATGTGCCTTAAAGCAGGTAAAAAAGTTGCTGGTTTGATCCCTGTGGTGGTCAGGGCCTTTCTGTGTGGAGAAGTATTGTCATGATACCAACATTTTTGTATTGATACTGGTACCAACAAGTATTTTGATACTTTTGCAAAAAAATAACACAAAAAAACCCCCACAAAAAAGTAATTACTGACTTTATTGTAATCCAATATATTAATAACTATAACTATGCATAAGTAAATAAAATAAAATGCCACAATGATAGGCTTTTCTAATGCACAGACTACAGTATCTTTAATAAAGAATAAAATAAAATGTAATAAGATTCAAAACACTGACAGGTTCTTATTGCACTCAAAACAATTTTAAAACAAATGCATCTGAGTTTGCCTGCTTTTGAATTTTAACCTGTAGTTGTTTGTTTTAAAGGTTGCTAACTAACTATTAACAAGAACTACAAAAATGGGCGGTACGTATCAAAAAAGCATTTCGACATGTTTTTAAAAGCCAATCATTCATACATTTTACCACAGCCACAAGGACCTAGCCTTGCAGCGCAGATAGACCTGCCTGATTCTGAAATCCTGCAGGTCCGTCTTGCCAGGCCCCATTGTCCAACGAATTCACTCAGCTGAATTCTTAACTGCCCAATCAGGGAACAGAGGCGGGAGCTGCAGAATGCGGAAGTTGAGAACCGGAAGTTGAGAACGGACATGCTGATTAGCCTATTCGCCTCATGGCTTCCCAGTGAAACTTGGCGAAATCTGCCCTCCTCAGAAGTTTACTTGTAGGGATTGTCTTTGACGAGGTTCATGTCACATCTAAGTGTGAAATGAATCATCTGTGTGGTGCAATTTAGTGTAAGACGATAGTAAAAGGCTGTTAGCTGTTAGCAGCTAAGTTAGCGGCTAATGGCTAACAGTCATTAACTGTTGTTAGCTGTTAGCGGCTAAGTTAGCTGCTATGGCTAACGTCCATGACGTGTTTTTAACTGTTGTTAATTATTAGCCGCTACATTAGCCGCTATATACGTTACATTATAGGAGGCAACCCTGCTTGATGTGGATTGGTCTGTGATGAATGTGATGAGCCAAATGATTGTCCAATCAAAAGCTTGTGTTTTTTTTTTTTTAATGCTCTGCCCCTGAAAACAAATTTAAAGGGCTCCCAGATGGACTGGTGAAATATTTCTGTGGCAGATATATGGAGCTGTCCATCTGGCTTTTCAGGTTAACGAGGACCAACTTGATCAGGTCAATTGATAGAGAGGCTAGTAAAAGATGTTAGACATTGGAAATATTGTTGTTGCCTCTATGTTGAATGCTACGTTGTACTTTGATAGATTACTAACTGCCTTACCCTCCTGCTGATTCGATTTAAGCCTAAAGCATTGAGAAAATCAGGTTTGTTTGTTAAGATTGTCACAAAGAGTGGTACATTTAAGCTTTTTAATATGTTGTATTTTACAGAACTAATTATGAGCAATGATCCAAAACACAATAGCCTTCTGAGTTGGCCCACAAAAGCATGTCATCACTGCACCTTTCTATGTCAACTGGAGTAGACTCCAGCCTGTGACCCCAAAAGGGAAAAGTGGAATAGATCATGATTGGATGGACAGTGAAAGTCTTAATGTTTTGATTTTTCACAGGCTTTTATGATGAAACAGCCAAACAGGTTAGAGGGACGTTTACAGCTGCAGCAGCAACTTAACACAACAGAAGGGAGCAGTTTGAAAGACACATCTCATCACTGACTCTGGTAAGAGCTATAAGAACTTAACAGTGATTTATGAAAACGTCTGCCTCTGACTTTTACACATAGTTATTAATACAAATATTTCACCTGCTTTCATGCACACATGGATGAAATGCGGAGATCTTGAAGGGGAGCGATATTAGAGTGTCATAAGATGTGTGATTGTTGAAAATCAAATGAAAACACACTTCAAGTGTTGACTCTGCTTTAGCTCCACATAATTTTGAAAAAAATAAGTGGGAAATGCTTTCATGTTCAGCATAAGCACATCATAACTTATTTCTAGCTAAAGCTGCTCACCTGCTCTGTTCACATCAAATCAAACTATATTTCTCCTTCTGTTTCTGCTCTCTTTGACACTTTAAAGGAGACATATCATGCTGATGCATGATTTAATACTTACATATAATATAATAAATTTGAAAACAAGACCTTACACCCCCTTAATTTTCAAAAAATGAGATATTGTATTTTTCTGATATCCTAGAACGAGATTTGATGCCTCTGAAAATAGGTCATTGCGAGATGTCCCGACCCGAGGTACCTTTCTTTTTATTGGAGTAATCTGATAAAACACTTTCTCCTCTGTGATGTCCGTTAGCCACAAAACCGTCACCGAGGAACACATCCACCAGCAGCAGTATATAGCTCCCTAGCTCACACTCACTCATTACCAGCTCTGGCCTGTAGGGGGACTCAATACGCGGTCGCTGCTTTAAGCCTGCCGGAAAATACAGTAGAAGAAGAAGGACAGGCTGGCTCTACCCCCGATAGAACTGACCAATCAGAGCACAAAGGGCTGTGACGTTGCGAGGTAACTGTAGGGCATCCTGAGATCCTCGTGTTTCAACGAGACCTTGATAATGGCCTAAAATGAGGATTTTGAGAACACTATTGTGGGGCAATGAAGGAACTAAATGACTTGTACTGAGGGCAGAAATGCTTTACAGGCATCCTTGTCTGGCATAGTGAAAAGGAGAAACAAGCATGATATGTCTCCTTTAAAGGTGTTCTTATTAAAAGTATGTCGACAGTAGTATGCGTATGACTATAAAAACATATCCCCTTTGTTAATGAAACTGTTATTAATATTTGTATTCATTAATGTAAAATAAAGGCAAACAGAGATGCTTCCCTTTTTCTAAATTGTCCACAGAGGATGTTAGAAAGTGCACGACGGGAACAGTAAATCATCTTTGAACTGCCATAAACCATTTTCTTTTAATAATACACAATGATATTTTAGAGGCAGAGAGAAAAGGCAACATTATGTTGAATAACTGAGCAGAAACAGAGAGTTCTTCAGTGTTTATGCTGGCAGAGTGCACTAGAGATGGGAACAGAATATAACATGTTTGATGCATAATTTCATAAAGCCAGTGATCCAGGCTGAAGGGGTTTCTGGGTCTCACTAATAGTCTGTGACATCCAAGAAAACAGCAGTTTTCAAACGCCTGCGAGAGCCCAGCCTTCTGCAGAGGCTCTCTTTCCATCAGGCTTTAATTACCAAGAGAAAGGACTTCTCTAGTCCAAACTTGTTTTTCTCACACGTCGCTTTATTTTTATTCAGCACTCATTCTTTTGGGGCTCCGTGGGGACTCCACGAACGTCAGAGGACGCTAGGAGCAAAATGGCGCTTTAATTCTACCCCATCAACATACAAAACTCCCGAACCCCCTGCAGATTGGTGCATGTATCCAGTGGTGATACATTCGCCGTGATTCAATTTTAATTATGAGCTTTTCACGCTTTTTTCACAACCTTGGGCGATGTTTGAAAACCCAAATGATGCTGAGACGAGGCATATGGATGTGAGAGCAAGCTTTGACAAAAATGTACCAAATCATTATTCCCCATCACTCCACATGACCACGTTTAATATACAAAAGACAACAAGGCATCACAGCTGAACCTGTAATTCGTTTTTCATGATAAAGTGTTGTTATTACAGCTGCAGCAGCAGCAGAGTTCACTCCTCGGTGAACCCTTCAGGATCCGGCTGGCTGGAAAATCTTCCTTTCAAACTCCAACGCTGCTGCGCGAGCGAGAGAAAAAACTCAATAACTGGAACAAATCTACTCCTCAGACCCGATACTGAAGGAAAGTGTTGCTTTCAGTGGCACACCCACGTGCACTGACAAACACAGGCATTGTTTATCCTGTTGAATCATAGCGCTGTCGGAGAGACAGATGATATCCATGACATGGGAGGAGGATGACTTTTAGATCAATTCCCCTCACAGTTAGGTTTCATTAGTTCTATACAACACCTCCAGAAAGATCATTCGTCTCATATCCAATATTTGACGAGCCTGAGGGAGAATGGCAGCATTCAAGCAGGAAGCATGGCGCAACATCAGGGTCCATTTTTTTTTTTTTTACAAATACACATTTGTATTTGTTTTGACAGAAGACTCTTTGCCTGGCTTGTTCTCCTGCATTAAGAGCAGTGCGTGAGTTTTTTTTTTTTTAGATACCCTTTTTGTTAAATTATGTTGAAATTGTCTTCAAATCTCAGGGGCAATCAATAAATGAAAAGCTCTCTGAAAAATCCTTTGTCTGAGGCCACTGCAGGACTGAAATAAGTCTGAGGGATTTATTTGATCTAACACACACTTGATGCTCTTTCCCTTGCATATCCTCGTTTCAGTGATGTAAAGAGGCTACATTCATTTGGGATTTATGAAGCTGGTTGTAGAAATAGATGAAAGCATGAAAGCTCTTTGAAATGAAGCTTAAACATCTCCTTTGTATCCTCCCTAACTACAAGCAGGTATTTAGATTTATTCTGGCATTTTCTGATGAAACATTATGCTGGTATGGAAATATGACAACAGGTTTAAATCTACTGACAATACTGTAGACTGTAGGCATAAATAATGTATTTTGATGTCTTAAACATAGTTAACATTGGCAGAGTTATTATGTTTACCTCAAGGCTTTATGCCAGCAAAAAGCAGAAACAAAACTCACATGCCATCCATCATCCATACTCCTCAACCCTTTCAGGATCAAAGTGGATTGGTGCCTATCCCAACTGACACTGGGCAAGAGGACTGGTAAGAGATAACCAGACATGCCAGATGGACAGTTCCATATGTCCCACATGGAAATATTTCACTAGAGAAGAGCCCATAGACGTGTTTTCCGAGGAAGAACCTTCAAAAAGGACTGCAGCTGGTGATTGGACGATCGTTCTGCCAGTCACATTAATCCCAGACCAATCATATAAAGCCACAGTATGACTTAAAGCTATGGTCTACGATTTGGAAGCTTTGTACATCTTAATAACACCATTTATAAGGCTGTTATGGTCCTATGGTCCTATCTACACAGTATAAAGACCAAAAAGAACGAAAAAAATCCATTCAGTATATCCGCTGCAAAGCTGCATACTAGCTGACCAATCAAGCCTAGAAGCCTGTAAGGTTCAATTGGTCCGTGAGTTGGTCCGTGAGTCCATCCAATCCCCTGTCTCCCTCACTACGCAGTGTCATGCCCATGGTCCCTCCCCCCCCCCTTTACCTCCGGTGAGCAGCTAGCAGCGTTCGCTACTGAACTATCATGGAGCCGGAAAAGCCTAGCGCCGAAACCGGGAAGCCGCTTCCCTCTCCCGCGGGGCCCAACGGAGCTCTGCCCGCGGGTTGAGGCCTGTTAGCGGGCTAATGGCTAACGAATGGCCTCAGCCGGCCGTCGGACCATCAGCATCGGCCGTTTCGCCCCTGGTTGATCAGGTAATGGCTTTGTTTACTACAGTGGGAGATGTCTGCTGAATAACTCTGGTTAGTCTGTCCCTTTCCTTGCTAATGACTTGTAGCGGAGCGGGTTAGCCTGTTAGCCACTAATCGTTAGCATTATAAGCTGAGCTGGGGAGGACAGGCTGAGAAAGATAAATCCTCCCCCACAATCGGCTCCGCTCTGGCGGCGCCAGACCTGCATTGCCGCTGGTCCAGTTGAAATGGCTACTGCTGTGTTACAAGGGGGATGTCTGTCGTGTTTGATACTTTCAGTTGAGCTGAGCTGTTTTTGATTGAGTTTGCTGCTGATATATTATGCTAGTCGCTTGTAGCTCTGTCCGAGGGGCTTATTGAGGCAAGGCGACACGAGCTGGGGGCGGGATCTTGGAACACGGAGGGGAGAGGTGAGGGAAGGGGGGGCAGGCTGCAGTTTCAAATCATAGACCACAGCTTTAACAGCAAGACCCTGTTGTTAGCCGTTACCTTTAACTGAGTTAAGTCCTGAGACTTGTCGATTAACATTTATATACAACACAGATGTATAATTTCCCACTTATACAGTATGTGACACGAGCCTCGTCAACGACAATGACAACCAAGTTCTCCCAGTAAGTTAGAGTAGAGCGTATTTCATCAGGTGTCGCTGAGCAACCACAACTCCAGGCTACTATAGACTAACTATCATCACGCAGCATTTACACATCCCTCTCAGTTTTCCAGCTGATCCCCAGCTTCTCTGATTTGATCGTCCAAAATAACACAACATGACTTCCCGTAAGAAAAGCTTTAAGGGACATTCTTAGTTCCTCGTTTAAAGAAGATATTGAGTCCATTTCTGGTAAAACTGCAGATAATGACACATCCACAGAGACCGCTTCAGAAGCTGCCGTTGTTTTCAAACATGCTGTCAAGTCTCACTGTCGCCATCATCTTCTGGGAAGCTTCTCTCTTCCATTGAATTAGAAACAGTCTCCTGTCATCAAAGGCCTGCTCGGCTGTCGAAGTCGAGAGTAGATTGAGCTTGCTGGTAGTGATCTGTGTCTGAAGGATTTAGTACTCGTGATTCGACAGAAATCAGTGAATCTATAAGGGTCGGGTCTCGCTACTTCCTGCACTACGTTAAGGAGTTAGGGTAGAGAGATGCAACCTTTAATGCAGTTCAGGGATCATCAACTACATTTATCAACGGCCATTTTTTCCCTTTGCATATGCTCTGAAGGGCCAGATTTAAAAAAACAATATGTGTGGTAAAACAATTACGTGAAGTGTTTGGTCACCAAATTATGGATCGCTACTCCGCCAGACACTTGATTACAGCGAACGAGCAGTATGAAGGAAACAGGGCACGTTTTTGTGGACTTTATGGACTTCAGTGAATCAGGCATGTTCATCTGCCCTGCACAGTTAGAGTAGAGAGAGGTAACCTTTAATGTAGTTCAGGGATCAACAACTACATTTATACAACGGCCATTTTTTCCCTTGGCATATGCTCTGAAGGGCCAGATTTAAAAAAAAAAACACCAATAATAATTAAAAACAAGTGTTTTGGTCCACCAATGCTGAAGAAGCCACATGGGGTTTCATCAGCAGTTGAGGGTATCAAATGACGAAGAGCTGTCCTTAAGACAAAAACATTTTTGTACTCTTTGCATTTCCTCTCGTTCAGTAATACGAAGACCAAAAGGGCAAAGAAAAACTTAAGAAAGAAAGGAATATTTAAGGTTAAAGTTGTTTTTAAGTCTGTAAAAAGTCAGAATTCTGGAGGGAAATAATTTAATTCCAAGATTAGTTTTAGTGTTGTGGAGAGAAAACTCAGATTTCTGAGATTAAATTTAGAATAATACAGAAAAAAATCTGAACTCTGAAATTCAAGCAGAATTTTGAGAATGAATCCATACTTAGCATTGCATAAATTGTTAATTTTCCGCAGTCAAAGAAAAAGCTAAATCCCCTCAGAAACCTCCTTTGCAGTGGCCCAGATCCTTTTCTGTAAAACAATATTCAAGGGGCCGGATGGAAAGCTCTGAGGGGCCTGATGTGGCCCCCGGGCTGCCAGTTGGTGATAACTGATGTAGTTGGTCCTCTTGAAGAGCCAGCTCGTCCTTTCTATCCTTCCAGTGCAAGACGTCAGTCATATTTTTGCTTCGCCATCCAAAACATTTCATGCTTTGATTTCCAGCCTCTCTGATTCACAAAGAACTCAGAAGAAAGGCTCCATCTGTCTGCGGTCGATGACAAAGGCATGCTCTCTGTGCTGCGACTTTCACAAATCTATCAGAAGCAGCATCAGCAGTAAAAATCATCTTCTTGAACTGCTTGTTTGTTAAAAAGAAGCATTTTCATATTTGTTAGAGTTCTTTCTTTTAACATCAGAACATGGAATAGATTTATTCAGATCACCCGTTGTCATTATGTCTGCAGTATGTTTTTGTTCTTAAGACTTCTAAAAAGAATCTACAGTGCTCTGTACACAAACTGATGAATCTATCATTTATGAAAACATAATGAAATATTTTTGTGAATAATTCATTCCCAGTTTTCCTGCTAGAACAGCATGATGTGCTGCTGGAGAATCAGTAGATATAAAAAAGCATTAAAAATGACACCCTGAAATTCATCATGTAAGGCTGTAACAATGTGGGTTATGTATCAGAGGCCTTGGATCATTCTTTTGAGAAATAAGAATTAAAAAAGCAGTCTTTGTGCAGCGTCACCATCGCCACACAGGCTCAAAGCATTGTGGGAAAGAAGGAAAGCTCACGGTGTCCTACATTGTAGCACCATCCATAATCCCCACGGGCAGATTTTTTCATTTCCACCTGGACATCTGCCAGTCCAGGGGATTTTTGCTCTGCTGACAACATTACACCGCCCAGATGAGAGCACGTATCCTCTCATGTGTTCTGGTTACTGCTTCAGCTGACATGGCTGTAGCGAGAGGGGAAATGCCCAAATTAAAAGCCCTTTTTATTAATTATTGAGGTTTTATAATAAGGACACTTGAAGGGCCATGGCAGGATTACCCCCCCTCTAGATTATAATGAATGTGTTGGAATAATGTTTCAAATAGGGCAATCGTGATAAAGCATTAATTACATTGAGACCAAGGTCCAAATTAAAGCATTACACTGTTTTAATCACATTAGGGTGTGATTTCTGTCCCTTAAGATGTACTGTAATCGGGATTTGGGTGCAGGGTTGCAGCAGCTTTGGGTCTTGAAAAACGAGGCAGATGCTTTAGTACAGCGATTTCCAAACATAGGGGGTACTCGAATACCTTTAAGGTGTCAAACAGTTGTTTCTGTAGTTAAAGTTCAAACTGGCAAATGTTTGTATTGTGAGCTTTGATAAAGGCCTAAAGTGTAGGCAGAGAGGCCGAATCTATTTTGTGAAAAATGAGTCACTTTAAGAGATTTTACTCAATGCTATGCATGTTAAATGTTGGAGGCGGGGGTGATGGCAGGCTAACGGCGTGTTCTCACCGAAAGCGTTGAAAGCCAGTGTATTCGCGCGTCAAGTAAAATCGTGCCGCGCTTAACGCTCGAGTTTTGACGCTGGTACAAATATGCAAAAAAAATGCTCGCCGCTCACCGCGGCATCGTCCGCCATTATCATTTCATCATATTTCATTGTCGAACATGGCTCCGATTACCACCATTGCTGCTCTGTACCTGCTGTGGAGAAGTCAGCTGCAGACTAGGCGCCGACGTCGGTACTGGATGCATGCTACCTGACAGAGGCGGTGTGAGCTCGGTGAGTTCCACCGTCTCTTGCAGGAGCTGCGTCTGGACGACGGCCGGTTCCAGCGGTACTTCAGGCTGACTGTTGCTCAGTTTGAAGATCTGCTAGCCTGGGTTGGTGCCAGGATCTCCCGCCTGGATACCAACTACAGGCACTCCATTCCAGCTGCGGAGCACCTTTCCATCTGTCTCCAGTTTAGCAGTTTGGTTAGCAGTTTGTCAGATTAGCGAGACTCCGAATCCCAGAATGCGTCAGTGACAATCTCCACGCTGATAGGCTGTCCCAGCGCGTCAAGATGCTAGCTCGCTCGAAAAGTTCAATTATTTCAACTCGAGCGTCAAGCGTTGAGTGTAGAGCGGCAAGCTTTTTTTCGCTCGAAACGCTCACCGCTTAACGCTTGAACGCTTGACGCCGCTCTATGCTCGCCCCCATGCAGCGTCAATTCGCGTCTTTACATTCACTTTGTATGTAATATTGACACGCGAAAAATTTGCGACGCTTTCGGTGGGAACACGCCGTAACAGACACATTTCAGTCAGAATAGACTAATAAATGAAAAGACACAATGAATGGAATCAAATTTATTGTGCACAGAAATGGTCTTTGGCGCTTAGACCCCACAGGAAGTAAGACATCTTGGTGGTGAGATGTAGTAATGCTTCGTGTAGTAGTTTTTTGGTTGAAGATTTGGTAGAAGATGACCAGTATCCTGACGGTGTGGTGAGAGGGGTGGAGGTGGGTTGGACGAACTTCTCGGGTTGAATGACGGCTGGATGAGCAGAGAGAAGGAGCACTTTTAAATTTGTCAGCTTAAAGACTGATTGGATAGAGAGAGATTGTGGCTGATTGTGATTGGATGAAAAGGATGATGAGTATTGGAGCAAGAGGATAGCGGGAAATTAATTGTGGCTTAAAGGCACATAGGTGAAGAGATAGTCTTCCTGACTGAACTTTTGCTAAGCTTCATATGTGTGTGAGAGTAGGGCGTACATGGCAGGAGGTCAAGTGTCTGAAGAGTTACAGGCTGTGAAAAGTTTGGGAACCACTACTTTAGTGCAGTTCCTTGAGTGTCCACTAGAGACTCCAAAAGCAGCGGGGTTCACATGCATACCCGTGTAAAAGTGCCTATTTTAAAGCCACAGCTCCAGCAATAGCCAAGGCATGGGATGATGTTTTGGGTTGTCTGTATGAATGCACGTACGAATGGATGGTAACATTTAAAACCAGATATCACGAAAATGCTTTTAGAGGTTTCCTTACATGTTTTCACAAACATATGAGCCTTTTGCAGAATCATGAGGATGGTCCTGTTTTACTATTTCACTATTTTGTTAGATGGTATGATGATTCTTATCTGAAACATAATGTGTCTAAAATGAAAGACATGATTCTTGACTTGCATAAGAGTCTATCTTGCCACATCCCAAACCTTTGACAATGGTAAAGCTGTAGAAATAGTCAGTCAGTACAAATATTTAGGCACCATCCTGGATGATAAACAGTCCTTTAAGACCACAACTCAGATTCCATCAGTAGAAAGACAAATCAGAGGTTGTTTTATCTGAGGAAACTGAGGTGTTTTAATGTCGACAAAAGCGTCTTAAAATGTATTTTTCTTATTTTATTCCCCATTTTAACCTTTGCTATGATCTGCCTGTTTGATAACCTCAGCATCTCAAACAAAAACAAGCTGAGGAGCATTGTCAAACCGCCAAAAAACTATTGACTTGAGTCTAAATGATCTTGACTCTGTTTTTAAAACTAGATCCACTCAGAGGGCAAAGGCCATTCTGGCAAACTTGCTCCAACCTCTTCATGCAGAGAGTCAGCTTTTTCCGTTTAAGAGAAAGTATGCTTCAACATGCAAGGCCAAATCAAACAGGTACCTTAAATCCTTTATCCCAATGGCCATTGGCTTTCAAAAAAGCTGTAGGTAATCTTGATTGGAAGGATCCACCGGTGAAACTGTGCTGATTCTGCGTATTTACTTGTATTGTGTCCACCGTTTCTATTTATTTCTTTTACTGTGATTAGAGATGTTGCAAGAATGGGTGTTTTAACTTCTGTTGCAAACCAAATTGCCCTTGGGGAGGTTGCAGGTTCAAGCCCAGCTCCGGGCGACACATGGTGATCTGTTTTTGGCAAGACACTTAACCCCAAGTTGCTCCCTCTGCTGCATCAGTGGCATGTAAATGGGCATGAAAAGGCGTGAATGTGTTAGAGATACTGATGGATAACTAACATAGAAACTCAGCGCCATCAGTGAGTGAATGTGAGAGGGAATGGGTGTGAATGGGTAGGTGTGGTCTGTGGTGTAAAGCAGCTTTGAGTAGTCAAAGACTAGAAAAGCGCTATATAAGCTCAAGTCCATTTACCATTTAAAGATTTTCAAATCAAATTAATTCAAAAACTGCATGACACAAGGATGAACTATGGATGCATTTTCTCTGCAACCTCATAAGCTGTGTACCCTGATAGAGCCCATGATGCAATATGTATTTTACCGCAATTTCTCAATAATAGCTCATTATTTGCTCTTAAACATGGTCCAATTTTTGGGTGCACATTATACCCGAGTGCAAGCAAAATACTTTGGGATGCAAAAAGCCAAGATATTTTCTTTCTCTGCGAAAACACACGCAAACACGGGGCACTGCCATTTTTTTTTTTTTTTAAGGTGGTGGCACAATAGCTCAGCTGTTGGGAAAATACTGAAATTTCATTGATTTAAACTTTGAATAAAGGTAATTTTTCAGTTGTCTCAGAGAGTAAGATTTGGGCAATATTTGGGTGTGTGTTACATTCATATACAGTGTTTTCCAGCTAAAAATCAGGAAAATATGGGGTGCTTGTTATAATCGAGGGCATGTTATGATCAATAAATTATGGTACTAGGCCTAAATTGTGGATATTAAGCTGTATACTTTTTTTTTTAAATGTAATTTTGGGCATTTTGTGCCTTTATTGATAGGAGAGAGACAGCGGATAGGCTTGTGAAAGGGGGTGAGAGAGTAGGGGAAGACACTCTGCAAACTGGTCACAGGCGGGATTTGAACCCGGACCGGCAGAAGCAAGTACATGGGGTGCTAACCACTCCGCCAAACCAGCACCCCATTAAGCTGTATACTTAACTCCCAACAATGTTTGTTCTTAAAACAATAAAGTGGAAATTTCACGGTTTACATGTTCCTTACATGTTAGTTCTTCAGGTGTACCGTGTCATTTAGTCTGATCTCTACCTCTGTCTTTTGATTTTTTTGTGAACTGCACCATGGGTGATATTACCAAAGGTGTATTTTATAACTGCTTTAAGCATTTGGGAGAGTATTGATTCTATGAAACAAGCATCAATACACATTTCTGCAAGAAGTGTTTGATGATTAATTGAAGCATCAACTTTCTTTAGCAGAGACCTAGTATGAGCAGACTAAATTTGGGAGGTCAGTGGTCAAGGTCATGAAGATTTGGACATCCCATACATTTTAAAGCTAAGACAAGGTTTTAGGGATTGATTTCAAAGTTGGGACACTGGTTAGATTTTGGTGGTCAAATGTTGTTGGGTATTATGTTCATGGCCTTTTTTCACTGCAAAATCAAAATAGCCTCCCAAGATTTTCTTAAAACTTTGCACAAATGTCCACTTTGACACAAAAACAAATTTTCATTATTTTGAAGGGCTGCATGATAATGCTTTGTGACTGGAGGAATTGGATTATTCCAAGAGTTACTGAAAGCTGCCAGCACCTAAGCAATCAAAAACCTTCAGCACTGCAGGCCCCCCTCCCTAAAGTCCTCAGGCTATTGGAAAGTTCAACCAGTCAGGGACTTTTGAGGGGGTAAATCTGCAACACCAGAACTAAATTTAGATCATAGTTCCAGCTGTTGAAATGCATAAGTTCCTCATGAAGTCTGAGGTTCCTATGGAAAGTTCCTGCTGTTAAAAAAGGCTGACATAGAAACAAATATTGATGCTGACACCATGATACTTTACAAGCATCAATCAACCTATAGAGCATGTAGAATCTAGAAGAGTGCATGAAGGCTTCACAAAGAGAAGCCTCCAAATGGACATTTCCCCCACAGACTTTCTTGCTGCTCGCTGACAGAACTAGTCATTACCCAACCTTGCTGCCAAATTAATAATTTGACAGCCCTCTTTTTAATCACTCTTGAAGCAGCTGTTCCTCAGTCTCTCACATCATCAAGTTGTTGCTTTAAATGCCACACCTCTACGTCTTGTTCACTTTGTTTTATTGGGTGCAAAAAGGACATTCAACCACATGGCAGAGAGGTGACTTTAAAAACAAAGAAAGCAAACACGTCATGTCTTAAGTCCTTGTGTCCCTCGTTTGTGCTGCTAGTGAGCTGTCAGTGCTTTAAAATGTGACAAAAACATTGTCCACAGGCAGAAGCACATAGTGTACTCACAAAAGGCCATTCACCATAAGAACAAAGCATTTCTACAAGCGTTTCTTCTTGTTTGTTATGTGCTGCTAATGGACAAAAATCATGAGCAGAGAAAGCAAGAAAAACACATTTTCTACAGAAAAGACATCTCTTGATTTTACACTGAAACATCGTTCACAAAGACACTCAAAAGAGGAACAATCACAGCTTGTTGGCGACGTTAAGTTTGAGTGTGCAACCTTACTTTAAAACATTCTGTGCTGTCCTGTTATCTGCTGCATTCAGTTTTCTCTACTCAAAGTTTAACTGCATTTTTCAACATGTGGGTTGAGGCTTTTTGGCCAGTGAAGGAATCTTCAAAAGGGGAAAGCAAACTTTAGAGTAGATACCAAAGTTTGAGTCTTTGTTGCCTCTTTCATGTCATTTCTCACGACTGTTTCAGATTGGATGCATGTTGGCTGCAGAATGTGATACTTTGGCTTGTGCCATCACCGATTTCATGGGTGTGCTGCTTGCTATCACAGCCCAGAACAGCCAAAAAGCAGGGGTCATCAGCTACAACCATACAAGGGCCAGTTATTTCCAGGACAAATGCTCAAAGAGCTGTGAATTAAAACAGCGCCACGGCATGCACAACACGAGCACACTACAAAAACTCAAATCTAAGGAAGTTTATTCATACAATTTAAAGTCTAAAAATCTCACATGACTTACTGTGAGCCAAAATGTCCTGACATGTCCAGTTACACATCTTATTATTGTACATATAAACAAAAAAAATAACCATGAACTGCTTGTAATGAGTTAAAATATGTGCCAATGTGGTAAGACAAAGTTACTTGAACAATGTCTTAAAATGAAGATGTGCTACCTTAAAGCTGGGGTTGGCGATTTTGGAGAACTAGCTGTCTGTCTCTAGCCTGAAGGGGGCGGTAATGCTCCAAAATGATGGATGCCAACCACCGAAGAAGAAGAAGTCTCGCGAGAACTGCCACCTGCAGCAGCATGGACGGCAGTTCTCGCGAGATTAGAGCAAACAGCGGAACAACTTAGAAAAACAGAGTTTATTTTAGATTTCTTGTACATCTGTCTTAAAATGTGAGGGATACTGGAGCTTGGCTGGGGTTGTGGGACGGCTCACAGCAGACTTCCCTTGAAAGACAAAACTTGAAAGGTAAGCATTCTCCAGCGGAGTCTGTTCCCTACACGCTACATGCTACATGCTACACGCACTGTCGGTGCACGGCGGGAAAATGCACGCGCAGCAGGCACGCAGAATGGCGACGGGATTTGATTGGTGTAAAAGAAGGTATCCCGGCAAGATTATTGGTTGAGGTTTTCCCTGTTTTACTCCTGCTGTAGATAGCGGATATTTTTCACTCTGTTTTAAGAACACATTATGAGTTGATTACCATCGGGCCATAAAGACCATTTTAACCAGTATTACAAAAAGTGTATCTAAATCAGATCGCCAACCCCAGCTTTAAGAAGTTTCTATTCCCTGATTTAAAGACCCTCAAAAAGTAACATTTTGCTTGTTCCATTGGCAGATATTTTCACATAATAAGTTATTCTGTGCTTTATTATTGTTTTTAGTTCCTTGTAATAAGAAATCCACCTGAACTCCTCAAATGAATATGAGATTTTAGAAAGTATTGTGGATATTTTTGACTAAAATTAGACAAATAAACTTGCTAAGATTTGAGTTTTTGCAGTGCATCTGTACAAGCAGCAGCAAATTGGATCAGTTAACAAGTTACAAGACCCACTACAAACTAGGTCACTCTATTGGATGATATTTCTATAAACAAGAATCACACTTCTTGCAGATTAATATTTTTTATTCCACAATGATTATATAAAATAAATATAGTACTATAATCCTGGGTTGAAATCTCACTTTATGGGTGGAAGTGAGCTGCTTGGTGCTTGGTAGACGACAGGTCGATGGTTCATGGATCTGTCACTAACTTTAGTTCTTACTTTAGTCCACTTGTCTCCTCTTACCTCCCTTCCTTCGCCCTCACACCCAACACAGCATCGTGTGGATTTGCTGTTCATCATGAGACTGGGATCCACATTCAAGATTTCCTGCTGCTTAACAGAAGGTTTTTTCTTGCCGCCATGATGGAGGGATTCATGATTGGCTATATGGATTCATGTTGGGTGTTGGATGTATATATTTGTATTTTTATATGTATATATGTATCTATGCATATATGTGTATCCATAACATGAGGAGCTTTATGCCCTATTGTAAAGTGTCTTGAAATAACACTTGTTATGAATTGGCGCTATATAAATAAAGATTGATTGATTAATTGATGGAGATCTGCACTTGGAGTGCTTTTCTAGTTAACATATTGTTTTATTTGTTTTTAACTTTCCTTCTAAATTGAAGTGATCTGTAGTCCAAGAAAGTTCATTATGTCTATGTGGATAATATGCTTTTACCTCGAAACATGTAGAAGTATGAGTTAAAAATCTTGCTTGTCTGTTAAAAAACAAAGAATAAGCATATGATGTCATCTGTATTCTTAGTCCCTAGCAGATCAGATGAGTCTCTTTCACTCACACTCCTTGCTGAATTGGTTTATTTCTGAAAAACTGATCAAACATGGTCCTGATCATGTTGTGCTAATTACACTTTTAACTGACTGAAGGAATGCAATGACAAATACTTTGATATTGTCTTCCTCCTTGCATCATCCAACCATAGTTTTACCTAGGGGCCGGATAGGAAGCTGTGTCAGGCCTGATGTAGCCTTCGGGCCGCCAGTTGATAATCATTATAGCTTTTGCAGAAGATGTGGCCGTCAAACTGGCAGTCTGAAAACCCTGACTCATTAACATGCAGCCACAATGAAAATTTATCATCCTCAGCAGCTGTCACGCAGCCAACCCGCATCCAGTCTGAAACGGCCATTATGTGGCTCCAGCACCAGACTTTTTAATCAATATTTACTGTTTCTCAAATGCAAAAAGCCTCAAAACAAACGTCTACAACAACAGTAGAAGTAACACAAATTAAGCAGCAAAAGCATCAATTGTGTCAAGAGGCAGTGGTGAGAGTTCATTGATTCTCCATGTTTTTGACAAATATATCATTGATTAATGTTATTTTTCTTGTTCAGTGAGAGGCAATGAAGACCAAAGATCATCCAGCATCGACGTTCATACTGCCGACAGAAAGCTGCTACCATTTGGCATCCCCTCTACATCTTAAAACATATCGATTATGACCCAGTTAGCTTCGCCCGCTAACTGCGCTCCTCATTCATAAGCACGGATAATTACTACCCAGATGAGGATTTAAGGATTGTCCTTGAAGGTCAATTCTAGTCCCTGCCCTCTCTGGGCTCTAGTCCACGGCTCTTGTCGATGCGCCAGTCCCGGGCAGCTGTCCGACATTGCTATTAACCTGAGCAGAGCCAGCCCGTCCATAAAGCTGTTTGGGACGTGGCAGCTGCTCAAGGGGCGGAGAGGTATTAAGCGTAGATTGACAAGAATGAAAATGTCCTCTCCCGCTCATAATCTCTGATCTTTTTACACGCAAGATGAGGCAAACGCTCAGGAACATACACACCCACGCACGCACACACACACACTTATGTAATGACGGAGTGCAGCATTGGCTTGTTTGGACGCTCCACATGCACTCTGTAGTGGCAGAAAGCATGCACAGTCACTCTCACACCAGCTCTCGCTCAATGCCCCAGCTCATGCATCACATTTAGACATTCTGACGCTTCGGGATGTCTCACAATAATCATCCGTGCGGGGTTTGTTCCCGTCCACTTTGAACTTTGGAGCATCCACCTCATTTCTTCCGTTCCCCGTTGCTCTTTAAAGATCAGCGGGCTCACAGCGTGTAAAACTCTCCTGTGTTACACAGGAAGCATGATCCTCAGCACATCAAAGCTAGCTCCGGCTCACATTCACCACAGATACAGTGCAGCATTGTCAGAAGGAGATACGCAGCCAAAAAAAAAAGCTGTTTTTTTCAAAGAGGTGTCAAATGAAAGCTGATCTACTGAAGAGATAACACAGAATGACAGGAGGTCACATCATCACAGCGGGCTGATGCAACAGAATAGTTTCTTCAGATGAGCCGACTAATTTGAAGTCTCCTGCAGCGTCCTCGGCATTCAGGCTGCAAGGGCGCATCAACATGTGAGTCCAATGAACATCGCGTCTTTGAATCTGTGCAGTCAGAGCATAAATATGTGAGAATGTTGCACCCATGCCCTTCCCTTTGGGCTTTCCTATGGAGCAACAAAGTCAGAATACACAGCTGTGTTCCTTACAGTTCCTTACAGCGAGGGTTTAGGAGTCAAAAGCACGATCCTCGCAGATCTCTAGGGCAGCTTTACTCGCGCCGCCAAACACTTCCACGTTAGCATCAATCCAAGGAACCACATTGCCCGGCATGTACGCCGAGCAGTTGGCCAGACCTACGATGTCCACAGGCCGCAGCACCCGGTCCCACATGTTGAACTGGCTCAGCTCACCGACGAAGGCCTGGGTGGCATCAAAACGACCGCCGACTATGTCCTACAGGAGGAAACAGAAGAGAAAAGTTGACAAGTTTAATGCACAGAATACAACAGATACCAAACACATCAAACAATAAAAGGCTTTAAGCATATTTGGGAACATGGGAGGGAGTATATGCTACTGTAATCACTTCATCATCCCTACTAAAATAAGCACCACTGGACCACAGCCAAAAAAATGTAGTTTAGCACAGATAAGCAGCACAAACCTTGAATGAGATAATGAAACAGGACAGCAGCTTGAAATAAGAGTATTTTTGTTCTCTCAGAATGTAATGTCACACATTGAAATAAGGAATTTTGCTCTGGTTTAAAAATAATTGGGAAATTATAATTACTCAGCTTATAAGTGCACGTGAGGCCTTTTATTGTGGTGGGGGCTGTTATGTCTTTCTGATAGGACAGTAGAAAGAGAAACAGGACTAGCGCGTGGGGCAGGAGACACAGTCTGAATCTGAACCTAAGCCGCCTTTAGAATGTGGCTTGACATTGTCTTGGTAATCAGGGATCTCCCTAAAAAGACGTCTCTTGGATGGCAGCACATGTTGCCTCAAAACCTGTATGTACCTTTCAGCATTAATGGAGCCTTCTCAGATGTGTAAGTTTATTATGGATGTTTATTTCGAACTTAAATGGAAAACATACAAATGTATACCTCTATACAAATCCAACAAAAATAAAATACAAAGGTAAGCAAAGGCAAATAGCAATTACAGCATTTTTCTACTATCATTAAGAAAATATAAGAGATTCAGTTCGAAAAGGGTGTAGGAAGAAGTAAAAAACTTTTCTAGTCCCACCCATTTTTTCATTTAAAAAAAGTCGTACTTAAAGTTGCTATGAGGAGAATCTATTTCTGGCAACATAAAGACTCTGCTACCCATGAGCACGCGGGGCGACTGTAGTAATGTTGCGTTCCTGTAACTTTGAAACTGGGAGTGACATCATCTCTGACTTATCGGCGTTCCAGTTGAAGTCGGAAAAAAACATGCCGATCTACCAGGCTATTGTTAGCTGTTGTTAGCATGCTCTGCGTTGTTTTTCACAAATATCACATGAAGAATGTGATTATCACTATGGCAGCATTTTTGTAAATATAAGTCTAACAATACTATGTATACAGCTGATCTAGAGCGACACACCCCAGTCAGAAGTGCAAATAAATTGATTATGACAGGAGCTAAATAACTGTTCACACTGGGGGCATCCATCTTGGATTGTCAACTCGGGGGTGGCGAGGTTTCACTGAATTCCCAGTAGGAAATTCTGACTTCGGGGGACGTTCCAGTTGCAGTTTCCTACTCAGAACCCGGAAATTCCTACTTCTGACTACAACTGTAACACACCAAAAGACGTGATGCTAATAATGCAGCTCGGACCTTCCTCAGAACTCTGCTTTGCTTTACAACTTCTTCTTTCAAAAACTTTCAGGATGCAAAGCGACGAGGTAATGTATCTCTTTCTAGTTACGTAGCGGTAGTTTTTGATGTGTGACAACAAGCAATTTTTGGAAAACTTAGTATCGTAGTTTTGTAACCGGCTATATATCACTACTTACAGCCCGGTACTCTAAGACGTGTCCGAATAATATAAATTTGCTCTAGTTTTAATTGTCTTGTTCACGAAGTTGAGTATCCAGGCCAGTCCAGCCTTGTTCGACCCGACCGGAAGGCTAAGGAATAGCATTTATAGATAACCTATTCTGATGCTATAAAACTCATCTTAAAGTGTGTATTTAGATCAGGCATATATCTAAAAGTGAGACTTTTTTGGAATTACTTAGAAACTCCTCACAGTCCCTTTAAATTTACCCTGAAGCCTCTTCAGGTCATAGCCAATAATATATTTAGCGACAAAAGTAACAGCAAGCGCGGACAAATAATAGCAATAACAACAAATTTCAAAACAAAGACAATAATGACACATCACTGGATAGACAGCACCCATGATGTTACAGATTTTTCTCATTTTTCCATTCTGTATCTGTTTAATATTTCAGTTTTAAAGAAGAATTTAAACCTACCTATTTGCATGATTTCAGTTCATCACTGTAGCTGTTCCATAAAGTAACTCCTTTAACTGAGACACAGTGGTTATTACTCACTGGTTATTTTTTGAACATAAAATTTCCTCGAAGATGATGTTTGTCATCTCTCAGGTGAAAAAAACTTTGGAGTCTGTTTGGTAGCGTATGATTTTTAACTTTATACGTAATTTGGATAGTTTTATATTCAACCAGATCCTTAAAATTTAATGTATTAAGTTCAATGATGAGTTGGTTTGTTGGTTCTCTGTATGGGGTTACCCATGCCATGGGCACTAACACCCCCACATAACTTAACTTTTGACCTTTGCTCTGATAAAAGTCTGGATGGTCTTTTTCCTCTTTAGCCCAGAGGACACCATGTGCATGATGTCCCAAAACAATCTGAAATGTGACCACAGACCACCGTCTTTGCTTCAGTCCATCTCAGATGAGCTTTGGCCCAGAGAAGCCGGCAGAGTTTCTGGGTGTTGTTGATATTTGGCTTTGTCTTAGCATGGTAGAGGTTGACCTTGACCTTGTAGATGCAGAGATGAACCACGTTAACTGTGAAGTGTTCCTGAGTCCACATGGTGATATCCGTAAAGAGCCCACAGGTATCCAATTCTGGTTGTCAGCTTTTTTTCCCTAAACTGTTGGACAGTTTGCTCATGCAGTTGTTCACAAAGTGGTGAAACTTGCTGTCATCCTCATTTGTGTGCGACTGTGCCTTTTAGGGATACGAATTTTATCATGAAGCTAACCTGTTTCCATATAACGTGTTCCCTGGTGGAATGTTCTGAACAGGTGTTTTTGAGCATTTCTTAACTTTCACAGTCTTTTGTTGCGCTTGTGTCAGCTTTTTTGGAGGGTGTTGCAGGTATCAAATTCAATTGAATGAATGTTTAAAAAAAAAAAGTGTCGGTTTGATCTCTTGTCTTGGTGGTGTGTACATTTGAATATCGGTCAAAAAGGATTTGCAGGATTGTATTTAGGTTTTATTAACATTTTACACAATGTCCCAACTTCCCTTGGATTGGGGTTTCTAGTTTATTCCCCCCTAGTTTATTCCTTCTATTGAATCAGCACTTTCATTCATCTTTCTGATTACTCATCTGAGCAACATTAACCATACTCCATTTGTAGACATTTACATGCAATTAATTTTAAGGGTGCAAAGGTGCAAACCTTAGGGACAGCAACCCCTTCTGCTGAATCACCAACCGGCATTACCAGTGGCAATGCCCCAGGAAGTCTGCTTGCAACTCCCCAGCTACAAAACCTTCTTCCGAGTATGTTTCCATCAGGACCTGAACCGGCCACCTCCAACCTCCAGCCCAAGACTTTACGGAGGAGCTACACTGCCGCCATATCAATCTGAGATGTACCATTCAGAAAATAAACAAAACAGAATCAAAATAAACTGTAACTGAGCCAGTTTTAGTGCACTGTTACACCTCACAGAAGTCAAAATATAATCCTGCAGGAGCTTTAACTGAAGGACATGTGAATATACATCAGTAAAATAAATCAGTCTGTCTTTATTTAGAGAAAATTGTCAAATTCCTCAGAACATCTTTCAGCTCACAGTCTCTTTAAGACATTTCAATGATGTGTAATCTGTAACATTATGCAACATGCAGCAATCTCACCTTGAACGGATCACATCCCTCTTTTGCCTTCTTATCTAATGCAATATGAGTTAATGCCTCTCTGTGGAGATTAATCATATGTCACTGTACATCTCTGAAGAATATGCAATGTGCTGCCATGGAGCTAGCAGCCAGAATAACCTGCTAACACGTCTCCCAGGGCTCAGAGGTGCAGTTAAGAGGTGGATGGATGAGGCAATATTGAAATGGACGAGATAGCGTGCAAGGAGCCTGTGTGCCTCCTCTCCCTGCTCCCTTCTCTGCGCCTCAGGCTCTGAGCTCAGGGGAGACTACAAACACACACTCATATTCCACCTGTGCTACCTCTCTCACCTGTTCCTGCCCCAGGATGATCACCCCTCCAGGTTTAATTGGGTGCCAGGGGGCCAGGTTGTCCCCAGTGCCCAGACGCTCTCCATCCTGGTACGCCTCCCAGAAGCCATCCCTGGTCGTCCAGGTGATGCAGATGTGATGCCAGCGCCCGTCGCTCACAGACAGAGGAAGCTGAGCCACCTGGGGGGGGGGGGGGGGAGTTTCCAGAAAAGACAGTGACGTTATCTTCAGGAAGGAAGGCCAGAGTGCAGAGGCAAAGGGTTAAGGAGGGAAATTTGAGTCTAATTACAACATGTTAGAACATGAGCAGCAATTAGGGGGGTGAGGGCTTCAAAGAGACAGCGCCATGCGGGGAATTCTCCAGATGCAACGTATAAAATTTAGATTACCCAGGTGACACAGAGGGGGAGAACATCCTTCAAAGCGTGCAGTAGCTAACAGCAAAAACCGTGTCCCCCCTCGCTTTCCACCTCTCTTTCTCTCTCCCATGCTTCCTGCTTTGCTCACGGATCAAAGAAAAACAACTGGTTACTTTAGCAGCCGGTGTCATCGCAGTCCTCTGAGGATACTCAACAACTTGGTTTGCGACTCATTAGTGTTTTCCTTACGAGCACACGGAAATAGTCCACACATCCTGGTGGAGCAGCAAGATGGACTGGAGCCATGGACCGTATTAGATGGATGAAGCCATGTTAGAGCTTATGTAACGATGACCCAAAGTGTTTTAGAAAAAATGTAATAAAACCCAAAATGTATTAATTGGTCAATAATGTAACAGAAGTGTTGAGCCGATGCACTATGTGATGTTAAAGGATTATTAGATTATTAGGAGAAAAATAGTTTGCCTGTCCCATCATGCAGTAACTAACATAAATGTAACAAGGTGTTACAATTTGGGCAACAATTTATTTTTTTTTCTTTTTTCCCTTTTTGTCTGCATTATCTTTTCAGCTGGGCACTGGGTCTAATGACAGCTTTGAAAGGACCAATGAATTTTTTTTTTAGTGAGAGATATGTAAATGTGATTTACTGCTACTAGTTAGGCTACTCCATCAAATCAAACTTTATTTAACCCCTTATGTGAGCTGAAGGGGAGGGCCATGCCACACCACAGTTTGGAAGAAGGGGAAATAGTGACAGATAGGATGAGACAAGACAAACGGAAAGGAGGACAAACAGGTAGTGTTATTAATTTGAGGTAGAAGTCCAAGTGCTGTGCTGATCCAAGTCCATACAGGAAGTAAAGGCTATAAGAAACCAAGGACAGGGATGAGATATGGAGGGAGCATGCATCACAGAACGTGAGAAAATGTGTCAGAGTGGGCAACGTTAATACGTTTTGGGCTCAGCATCCTGTTACATTATCGACCAGTCATTACATTTTGTGTTTTAATACTTGTTTTTAAATAACATGTTTGGTCATTATAACATTTAAGTTCATTGTTACATATCAGGCTCTAACAAGCCATGCCATGGGAGCCATTAGAATGCTGTTAATGTCCATAAATGGATGCTGCCATACTGCACGGGCCATTGTGACTGAACTTTAGCTCCATATACTCACAGTAGGAAAAGCCAAGTTGAGCTGGACTTAAGGCTGTCTGTCTAATAGCAACAAGCATTTCCAAACCCACAGATCCTCACAATCCTAGTTCAAAGATGTGTTAAATCTCAAAATAAAAAAAAGGGAAGAAAGAGTTTAGACTGAAGCTTTTTTTGATCTAGGCTGTAAAGGTGTGTATTAAGGCCATAAAAATGTCTTTGCCCTGCATACAATTATTAACGTGGCTACTGCAGTTAGCCTCAAGTGAACATTCATGGTACTAAAGCTTTTTGGACATCCTGACTGGAGCTCAAGAGCCTATCCCAGATATCATTGGGTAAGCGGGGGGGGCTGCACCCTAGACAGGCTGCATGTCAGCCAAAGAGCTTACATATAGAGACAATGAATCAGGCATATTAACATCAAACAAAAGCTAGGAGTGATCAAGCATGTAAGTTATTGCACATAAGTAAGAAAATAACATTTATATAAGTTTGTTTTTCTCTTCAAACTTTGGGCACTAATATGAACTGGAATATCACAGGAAAATCTCTCTCCAAATTATTCTATTTGGTCAACAGAATCATCTTTAATATCTGTGAATATGGGCTTATCTTCAGTTGGAATACAGAAATATCAGTGTATTTGGCAAAAATCGAGTCAAACTGAGCTCAGCTTCACCGACAACCAAACCATAAAAGATTCTTAGACCCCTTTTTTCAGCCATCCTGATGCTCACTTTAAACTTTGGCAGATCATCTTGGCTATTTCTATGTGCATTAATGCATGGAGTTGCTGTTGTGTGACTGGCTGATTAGCTCTTTGTGATAACAAGCACTTGAATTGGTTTACCTTATGAGTGTCTGGTGAGTGTATCTTATAATGGCTCAGTCTGAAGAGTCTTTACTCTCATAAATGTTCAGTAAATCACTCTGAGTTTCTTTGTGAATGAATTCTGCTCTAATTTGCTTCTTAATTTCTCTTTTAATTAGCGACATAATTGACCTGAATTAAGATTCCAGGTGGCATTTTAATCTGCACCACAGGGACTCCAGGATCATGACACTGTGATTATAGAGTTATAGCTGCGGAGTTGGCACCTCGCTCTCTCGTTAAACTTTCAGGGCCCTAAAATGAAACAAACTCTTATCAAATATTCTGCAGCACAAAGTATATGTGACAGCAGTGAGGCTCTGTACACAAAGAGCTTAATATTTAAAGCAGCACAGTCTCAGTGCTCAGTCTGCTCATGCTTATTCCAATGAAGACAAATGGGCTCATTTTGTAAACATAAAACAGTGAATCTGTAAAACTATTATGTGGTACATCAGTATCGTTTACAATAAAGTCCATCTTCAGTTAAGATCCTCTTTTTTGACTGGCCTGGTGTTGGCTGATAATTTAAAAATATAGTTTTAAGGACATACTTTAAGGACATTTTCAAGGACATGGGGTTTTGGGAAAAAATTGAGGAAAAATTATGAGTTTTCAAGGATTTTTTGGAAGGTTTTCATAAAAATTTTACACATTTTCATGAATTTTGGGAAAACCTTTTCGAAACTTTTGGACATTAAGACTTTCTGGGGTTGTCCCAGCTTTGATACTTTTGGATGCCAAGTTCTGAAAGAAAGTAATCCCTGCTCTTTTAATAATCCATCCATCCATCCATTTTTTATTCTGCTTATCCCTTTCAAGGTATCCCAGCTGACATTGGGCAGGACAGGGCGGGGTAAACCCTGAACCGATCCCCGGCCGACCGCAGGGCCATGTAGAGAAACTGAAAACTGTTCACACTCACTCACACCTAAGGGCAGGAGTTGCCAACCTGTGAGCATGTTTTTGTGCTGTCTGCAACGAAATATTCATAACTACAAATCTACAGTCAGTAAAAGAGAATGAACACATACTAAACTCTTCTTCTACTTTTGTAAGTACAGCTGTTTAAAGAATAATCAGCCATCCACTTGACAGCAACCTGATGCATTTAGGCATGTAGACATGGTCAAGACAACCTGCTGGAGATCCATCCAAGCATCAGAAGATGTGCTCGTGTCAGTTCTCTGGGTGAAAAAGCAATTTTGATCTCACAGGTCAGACATGAATGGACAGAGTGATATAGGATAAAAAGAAATAACCACACATTTCAACCAGTGTTCGGAGAAAACCATTTGTGGATGCAACAGGAACCACTCATGTCAGCTAAGAGCAGGGAAATAAGGCTAGAAGGTAAAAAAATATTCTTCACTCATAACATGAGTCTGACTTTAATGGAAATTAAGAGGATTCTAAATTTCAGGGATATTTTAGGACAGTTTTAGTGAAAAGATACAAAGTTTTAAGCATTTTTTAAGATTTTCATAATATGTCTGGAGGTCAGGAAATTTCTGGAACATTTTAGACATTTTCATTACACAGATATTTCACTCCTATTTTTTTTGTGTGTATATTGCCTCACTTCCAAGTCGATTACAAGCAGACACCATCCTTTTGACTGTGCATCCAGTAACAGGAAAGAGACAGTAAAAGCTCGCCCAACACTAATTAGCTTAACTCAAACAACTGGGAGTCAATGGGAAGTATTAGCCTGCCTCTGCCTATAGTCATCAGATAAACACTTCAGCAACTCTAAATGGTTCTGTGTGATTGTTGTGACTTGTTTTTATACCCCTTTATGCTACGTTATCCTTGACTAGCTCCATATTGTGTTCTACTCCAAAGCAGAGCCTTTGTTTTGTTAAGCTACTTCCGGAGTGGTCTTGGCGAGAGATGTGACGTTTACGAGCAAGTCCTTTGAACAGCTCTTTTACAGCAAACGGTGAGAACTGATTTACAGTTGTGTGTAAGTTGTTTGTTTTTTTAACATTACATTTACAACTCATTCAGAACTGCAAATCTGTTCCCATTGTTCACCTAAAAGACCAAATAAAAAGACTTCACTTGTTCAGGTCAACAAAACAAGACTGTAAAGGAGTAGAAGAAGATAATATGTAGACATTAAATGATAATCTAACATAACGTGGTAAAAAATGAGTCACAACAAGCATACAGGATCCTTTAGAGTTGCTAAAGAGTTTAACTGATGACTGTAGGCAGAGGCAGGCTAATACTACCCATTTACTCCCAGTTGTTTGAGCTATCGGACTATTGGTAGGCGAGCCCATCTCCTTCTTGTCACTGGACACACAGTCAAAAAATGTTGGAGTGCATGAATCTTTGGACATGTGAATTTTCTGGAATATTTTCTGGTTTTTAAAAAACCTGGCGAAACCGGGGTGCTGATTTGGCGGAGTGGTTAGCAACCAGGCACCCCATGTACTTGCTTCTGCCGGTCCAGGTTGGAATCCCGCCTGTGACCTGTTTGCAGAGTGTCTTCCCCTACTTTCTCACCCCCTTTCCCAAGCCTATCCACTGTCTCTCTCCTATCAATAAAGACACAAAATGCCCCAAAAATACATTTAAATAAAAAAAAAACCTGGCAAACCACAGATAAAAGGCCATTTTCTGGAATAACTACAGATATTCAGTCAATCAAAAGAGAGAAAGAACTATTTAAATCAATAACTTATCTAGCGATTCAACCAGGTTTACAAATCTGCCTTATTTTCTTGAAATTATGTCTGTGGTAATGTCATTTTAATGTTTTATCATTAAAAACAAGAAATAAACCAATGCACAGTCAAAAAAAGAGAAATACCTCTGCAAATGATCAGGTCTCAACATGACATGCATGTCCTCATGGGGAGTTAAAAAAAGCAACATCAGCTGCAGGCATGTTCTCCCACGGTAGTATCCAAAATCAGGAATAATCCAGATTAATCTGCACAGAATTGCCTGACTTTTTCTCTAAAATCTGGAGGATGGTCAGCCAGTTTATACAAAGCAGACTGAATAAACATGCCTGCCAAAAGAAATGTTGTACAAGACGGTTTAAAGCCAAAATAGATTTAAGCCAGGGCAGACACACGTGACTAAAAACTGCTGATCTCATGTTTCCCAGAGATGATTCTGCAGAAACACAGCACTGTCGGTTTGCCCAAACTGGGTATTGCAATAATTTCTGTTTTGGTATGGGCGTGTGCCTTCAGGTGCCAACTATTGTCTGTGCAAAGCTGATAAATAACATCCACTTTTTGAATGAGTGTTCTCAGCAGCAAAAGCAGCTGATGCCTCCATGCCTCAGTTCATCAAGTTGCTTCATTGTGGCTGTCTGATCAGCTGTATGCTTTTAGAGCTTTTGAACAGGTAAACTTAATACGGTGACCTGTGGTAATCAAGCAATTTGTTTTTTGGCTATGCTTCTAAACATTAGAGAAAGCACCAAGTAGCCAAAGCCACATTCTCTGAGAGAGAGAGAATGACGGCCCAGCTTAAGAGGATTTTAAGCTACAGGTACCAAAACAGCCTGTTCTGCAGAGAACTGAAACAGAGGGGGTTTATATACATGTCAAAATACAATTCTGATAGGAATTTTTAGGCCAAAAACTTCAAAGATATGCTCAGGGAAAGTTTTAAAACAAGTGTAAACTTGGTTAAAGGGGCAGTACTTGACATTTCATCAGTGCATAAGATGGCTGTATTGCATGGTGGTGCAGCAGGAGTTGTACGTTCTTCACAGCAAGAAAGTTGCTGGTTTGATCCCTATGTCGGTCAGAGCTTTTCTGTATGGAGTTTAAGGCTACGTTTACATGGACACTCCTGACTTGAAAACGCAAAGATTTTTCCTTTGCATTTTCAAATTCTTCTGCATTCAGACGGAGACGTATGCTAAGAGAAAGCTTGTGCACATTGATTTCACTCTCTATCTGTGTTCATCCAGTTATAATTGTCTCTACAGGACTCCGGCTCATTAGTGCTGAATTTTAAATGAAAATGAATGGCTCCAAAAGTTTTATGTAGTCATTTTTAAACGGAAATTAGACTAAAATCTACATTTTCCATAACAAACATCACCAAAATTATTTAGACCCATCAAAATGACTAAAAGCACTTTCAGGTGATGAAAGTGTTACAGTATTTCTCAAACACCAATCAACACATTTTGCTTTCTGCATCTTTCGTGTGGAGTTGCCAGTCTGTCACACACATTGTGACGTCATTCACACTTTTTATTACTGTTTAAATATAACTGGAGGAAAAGTTTGAAGGTATAGCATTAGGATCCGGGTCATTTTGGAGTCTTTGTTAGTGGTTAGCTTGTAACTTTCCCTTAAAAACACAGTTATGTTTTAAAACTCAAAATCAGAACATGTTTGCTTGTGGACATGATGGAGCTTTTTTCAGGTATTTATTTGAAAAAGCTTTTATGAAACTCCATAGACTTTGGCCTTGCGAACTGCAAGTGCTAAAATGCGACATCGCTTTGTTGTACTCATTACAACTCCATGTTTCTGTGGGTTTTTAAAATATATCCAATGTTCTCTTGCCTTTATGTAAAGTGATACCAATCTTCCCTCTTAACAATAAACATTCTTGCTATTCATAACCACGCGCAAACATGAAATAAAGATAGCGGTGCACTTTTTAATCCTGCCAGGGAAGCTCTCTGCCTCTCGCTCACTATGAGCCAAATCAGCAGCATAAACAATGTGCCCCAGTGGACCCTGTTATCACTCTGAGCGAGCCCAACACATAGATGTGCTGCTGCACATGTGGAAAACCATAACAAGTCCTGTCTCGCACCTCAGAGCTCTGCAGCTTCATTTTCTACATTATAACTTCCTTTTTCACGCTTTATTGTGTGCTCTCACTTCTCTCCCTTCTTTTCACTGCACTCTATCACCTCCAAAGCTCTGCAGAGTTCCTGTTTTCAACCTCTACCCCTCTCCCCCCCTCTCTCACTGTCTCTCTCTCATCTGTCTGCTTGAACACATGTATAATGCATGGTGAAGGCAAAGCTGTGAGGAGACCTGCCTGAGCCAATAACAGCCAGTGTAAACAAGAGAGTGAGGGGAGAAGAATCCTCTCTGGAGCTGCAACATTTCATGAAATAAAAAACACACAAAATCCAACATTACACCGATGAAGAAGCACCAGTGCCGGTGGGAAGGGTCTGCTGTTACAGCTGAAATCAGCATAACAATTAAAACATTACATTTAATTTTAAGAACAAATGTCGTCAACTATTCATGCACGTGTCTTCCTCTTTGTTTCCTCTTCCGTGTAGTTAAGCTAGATTTGTGTGTGAATGTGGAGCAATATGGTGTGTGTGAAAAGCAGAGACGACGAGGCGTTCAAAGAGCACACATGGCAGCATAAGTCCTCTAATGAATTACTGTTATTCTTGGGTGTGCGTGGAATGTGGGTCAATGATATGAAATGTTTATAAGGTGCAAAATTAAAAATTCAGTGCCGATGGTCAGTGGATCCTCTCTTAGTGGTGTCATTATTTTGCTGAAATGTTCATGTTCTCCACACCAAAGAACGTGCCGACGTGCACGTATTAACATACGAACATGTGAGAGCTTTCTGTGCTCTTAATTAGCTGATCCATGCATCATTGCAGCCTGCAGCGCTACCAGGCAAAATATGAATCATTCTTAGCTACTGCCTCAGATACAAAAATCAGAGCTGGGATCAGAGGCTCAAATAACATCAAATAATTAAAGCTTCTGGCAGTTTTCAACAGGGCTAGGCTTCGGTTTATCAAACATGGAGACCTGACCTTGCAGCTGTGTTTCAATTCAGGTGCTGCATACTTTGAAGGACACATTTTGAGAATGAGTTTGTCGCAGGGGTTCACAAGGTTGTCTCACTCTGAAGGCCCCTGCAAACGCAGCTGACAAATGGGCCCATCATATATCCACAAGTTCAACCGTCATGGACCAACATATCCCAAGAGTCATTGTAAATTCAGGGAGTTCATTTCAGCAAAGTCGAGGAAGCGTCCATGAAAATGTTCAAAACAAAGAGGCAGTAAAGTAGTGATGGGCAGTAACTCACATGGAGTGATTCTCAATCAATCAATCAATTACTTTGTCATTGCGCATGTCACAAGTACAGAGCAACAAAATTTTTCTTTAGAGTACAACCCGTCCAAGAACATACACAGACAGTGACATGCATGGGGAAGACAGGATCAGGGAGACCACTGGGTCACCAACGGAGCAGAACCCTATTTTCTTAGATAGGAAAAGGAAGACATCAGGGAGAGAGGAGGAGAAAAAAAAGGCCAGTCTCACACTATGCCCTGCAGAGCACAGTGTGAGATCAGAAAAAAACACCCCAGCATATGAGCAACATGATAAGACAATTTTAAACAAACAAAAACAAAAAACTTCTGAACTTCAGGGCCACAATCATTCTTAAAGAAAGACACAATACTCACAATTCTTTTAAAATCTTTTGGCAAAACAAATTCCACATATTGCCTTTTCTGTGAAATTACAGTGTGAATATTTATTTTTAAAAGAAACAAAATATAAAAGTTGAAATTCTTTTATAGTACCAGTGCAATAAAACACTTCATCACAAGTTATGTTTTTTTTGTAATATGATATTGGGCTGCAAGGTGACCAACAGGTAGTGCGCATGCCTTACAGCAAGAAGGATGCTAATTTAAACCCTGTATCTATATGGGGTTTGCATATACTTCCTGTGCATGCATGAGCTCTCTCTGGGCATTCTAGCTTCCTCCCACAGACCCAAAACTTTCTTGTTGAGTTAACTGGTAACTCCACATTGCCTGGTTCAAGGCAGACCCTGCCTCTCGCCCAGTGTCAGCTGGGATAGGCTCCACCCTGTTATGTAGATAATGGACGGATGGATGGATCTAGGACCCTGCTCTTTGGTGTTTCAGGGCCAGCCCAGGGATCCTGATCCCACTTTGGAAACTACAGGATGAGTGACTTCAATCTTGATTCCTATGCATTTTATTTATTTGAATTTGAGTACCTTAACACTGAAAAATGCAGGACATTGATTTAAAATAAAAAGTGAGCAAAAGAATAGGTTTTTCATTTTGTTACCTACCTTGTCGTTGACGAGTAGCTCAATGGGATTATTCCCCCATTCAATGAGGACTATCTCATTGGCCTGTCCTGGCACGCCGTAAGAAAAGGGAGTCCCTATGCCTGGACTGGCGCTGGACTTGAGCCACATGCAGACGGTGAAGGCGTACATCTCTGGGAGGCTCTTCTTGATGCGTCCGTAAAGGTAGTTTGTACGAAGAGGGAGGGACACCTTGAAGTCTTCAGGTGACTTGAAGGCACTGTTACCTGTTGTAGGATCATACAAATATAAGGTTAATGTTTGATCGTCTTATATTGTGATATAATTTAAAAAGTTCTCAGAATCTCGCCCTTGGGTGTTGTCACAAATGCAGACACAACACGTCTGATGTGAAAACAAGGATCAAGGTGAATGTCATTTTTTAAGAAGCATTTCTGCTGCAAGCAAAAAGAAAAACAAATGACAAACAGAAAGTTGATGCTTCCTATAAAATTGCACCTTTCAGCTTTGGGCTTTTATATGCTTGTCAGTCTGTCAGTTTTCTGTAAGCAGAGAAACCAATCTACCGTAATAAGTCCCAGGGTATAACAACACAAGACATGTTTAAGCACCCACTGGGTAAACTGTCAGAAAACTTCAGGCAAGCTTGCTAAAGGGCTTAAAAAAGAGAGAATATTAGGTGCATTTCCACTGACTAACCCCGAGAGAATCAGCTTGTCTCTTGAATGAACCTCGCAATAAAATTGCAGAAGGCAAAAAAAGAGGTTTGAACCCATTTATGGAAAGAATACAAAGAGGATGAGGCAGCACAAACAAAAGTAAAAAACCTTGACTATCCAAAGGATCCACAGGAGCTAAATGGAGTCAGGTCAGCAGAAGTTTGGCAAATGTTCCTATTCCTTAAATGTTTTCTTTGTTAGAACAACAAACTCTTTAAAGCACTGGAGAAAGTCTGAGGATGCTTTCACACCTACAGCTTGTTATATTTGTTCTGATTTAGATAACGCAATGATTCATTGTAATTTTGCTTTGGTTTCTTTCATCTTCATTCTTTAATACTTCATATTAGAAAGAAATCAGACAGGACCGCCTTGCAACACTTTGCCACTGCCTTCTTTTTACTACATAGGCATGATCACCATTTTCACTGAGCATGGAATTAGATGGCATGCTGATTTGTTTAAAGGGACAGTTCAGGTTTCTTGAAGTAGGGTTGCTTGTGTGGCACTAATATATTCAGTTGCTAATAAAGCAACTGGCCAGCTCTGCCCCTGTGGAGAGATAGACAAAGGCTATACATGGCAGTACATGGGGCCTCTGGAAGCCTTGTATCTTTTCACTGGTACAAGTAGATAAAACTACACAAAAAACTGCATAAGGTTGACTGGACGCTACAGTAAGATTCTTTACAGTGTTTCGCCCCTGACATATCCTGTGGTTAAAACCTTTGTGTCATACAACATGGCAGTTGTCATCCCTCTGCCACCAGCACACTACTTTCCCCTCATTAGCTGGTCAGGTTGTCGATTATTAGAAGAAACTTCGACACTAACTTCACTAAAACTGAGCTTTAACTTGCCTTTAGTCGGGGCACGAAGATTTCTATGTGTACTGGTGTACAGAGAGGATATAGTGTAGCAGAAGGGGTGACTAATAGAAAGAAGGTTGGAAAACTGTTGTGGAAACAGAGGAGCAGGACGGATCAAACTTTACTTTGGTTTCAGGTGCATAATCTGTGAGCCAGTGCCCAAGATCCTGGATGTCTTTTGCTGTCACAAGTGGAACTAAGTAAAAAACCTTCAGTTCCTGGTTTGTAAGTTGAGCACTGCAAACGCAATGCTCTGTAGTTGCAAAGGGGGCAATCTGATTTTTATTTTCAAAACAAGCTTAAGTTGATGAAGGCTGACGTCACTCAACAAAATGTAATGAAATCAGGACTAGGACAATTCCTTTAGTCCATTATTATATCTGGGATAAATACAGGAGTGATCCATCCTCGATATATTCAGGAGAATTAGATTTATATCAGTTTGTGCTCTAAAGACCGCCAACTGACCCATGAACAGCTAATGAGAGGAAAGTAGCGCAATACAAGTGGAAAGATACGTAGCCCAAATGTTGCATCATAAAATAGGTCCAAGCACAGGGACTTGTGGAACACTGTAAAGAATATTATTGTTGTGTCTAGTTGTGCCAACTTGGTTTTTGTGTAGTTTTACCCAAATAATTAATGATTTTGGTGGCACTGTTAACTGCCATGTAATGCTTAGGGTCTGTAACAAGCTATTAGGGGGAAGTAATGATATGAAAATTTTGTATCACGGTTATTGTGACCAAATTATCATTGTTATCATCAGTAGCCCGGTATTGTTGCAGTTTGCTCATAATGTTCAAAAAGTACTATTACACACAATTGAAATCATTTAACTCTTTAATGTTATAATCATAATATTCTTTTTTGTCTTTTTTGTCAATACATGTGTCAAGAAATACAATTTGAGTACATTTTTTTTACCCTTCTTTCAAGAGAAATAAAAGTAAACAATTCTAGCAAGTTTTTTTCATAATTATGTTGTAAATGCTTGAACAGTGTGTGATTACAAAAAAAGAAAAAATAATCTTAACCTATTTACACACTCACACATTTTTGTTTGCCTGTAGCATTAGTGTCCATGTTACAGCTCATCATATTGGACCAGGAGGGTTTTTGTTTGTTTTTTGTTTTTACCAACGATTATCCCTGAAGCAGTTGCCCCCCTTCATGATTCTCCTCTGGTCTTCCCTCTCCCTAGCAGATTTCATCGATATTTTCTCCTCTAATATTTCCAAATTACAATTGATGAAATCCATAAAACATGAACTATGAAGGAAAAAGACAATCTACAATGAAATACGGCAAATACACAGCAAAAGAACAGCAAGAACACACTCCAGATTGATACTAATGCTGTTATTTACAAGATTTACACATTATTTAAACAGAGAAGACTGATAATCCACCTATAATTCACTCAGGTATGACTCACTCTCTATCTCATTTACTCGAGGAGTTACAGACGTTTTAACCACGCACGTCTTTTTCTTTCGCGCAGGTCCATGTTTAGACGGAGTGACTGTCTTCTATCAGCTTCCCCTCAACATCCTTGTAAAATCCAAATTCAACCAGACTTCAGAGTCTGTTTCAAGAGAAAAAAACCTCTGCTGTATCTCTTACTTTCACTCTCAGACTCAGAGGCCAAACAATGCAAACATGCGCACCTCCTGTGAGGCTGCTTCATCGAGGAACAGGCACGTAGTTCAGCCGAGGATTTTCCAGTCAAACCGCAGCATCACCGTGAGTTTTTGACGCAGTGTGGTGATCAAACATGGTAAAACGGTAATTTTAAAGGTGCAGTGTGTAGAATGTGGCATTTTATACATTCACCGCATTTCACCAAACAGAAACTGTGAATATAGGAGATATATGTCTCTAATTGTATATAAAGTCCATCAAAATAGGAGTACAATCATCCCCATAAAACGTTTGTTTTATTTTTATTTAGTTAGAAAAAATCTTTCTAAAAAAAATTACATTACTGCGGGCCGCTGTTTCATGACATATTGATCCCCCGTGTTGTCTATGGGTGGTTTTTCGGAACAAAAAGAACGAAACGCGAATCTGTGCGCCGGTTCTGAAATCTACCTGGAATGCAGGCGAAGAAGAGGAGAGGATGGCAGTGGATGCATAGAAAGTTGTTACTCTGTCCCAGGGATTCAAACTGTGTGTATAAACACACACACAACATAAATTGTGTGCTGTGTTCAGGATCCTTTTTGGTCTTCACAGGATTCTGTTGCTCAGCGACGTTTTGGCTACAATTAGGTTCATTCTAGAATCTGAACGCTAGATGTCGCTAAAATGCCAAATTCTACACACTGCACCTTTAAAAGGACACGGTAAAGATTACCGTGGGAAATTTTACCGCGGTTTAACATTTTACAGGTAACCGTTACATCCCTACAAGCTATCCCTCCACATAGGCCGAGTTGGCCAGTTTCTTCAGTGGCATTCAGGCTTACTTGTGCCATCGGCCTCAAGCAACTTCACTTTAAAAAGGGAAGAAGCAACATGCCTCATGAAGAGATTGACAGATGAGCATATTTTTTCAACTATTTGCTGCAGCTTAAGATTTAACAGTAAACAGTTTCTGAGAGACCACCTCTCCTTATTGATCTCAGCAGGGTTGTTTTGTCCTGAAGCAGGGTTCGATTACTGTGTCCACAGCCTAGTGCTCCAGGGCAACAACTTTAAGTGCCCCCTCAGAAATCTGCCGCCCACCAAACTGACCTGCACTTGCTGCCCCCGCAATCACAGAATTATCAACAAAGAGCAGCCATGTTAGGTTGAGACAGAACCACAGCATTCAAGAGTCATCAAATAAAGAACCTGATCCAAAAGTGTGTTAAGTTTGGCTTTTTGAATTTGTGTTAACAGTTACGTAGAACTATGCCAGACAGAAGTACACCATTTTGCATTTAGCATTATTTAAAAAAACATGCTGCAAAGCCACAATGGTTCTCGAGGGAAAGGCTTTAGCATCACAATAAATGAATTATTTGTTTATCCCAGACATGAGTCAGTGGTTGTCCCTCAAGTCTCTTGTTCAGTAAACAATACTGAAAATTGTTAAATTTATTTAAAAGACGCTCATCTTTGGATATCACAGGAATCCTGTGAAGATTATTCTTCAGACTTTGCCAGATCTACTCTGGCTACCCAGGTTTTGTGGTTTATAGGTCTTAAGTCAAGGCTTTGTGTCTGGTTCTCTTCTCTTACTTTCTTACTTTCTTTTGTCTCTACAAAAGAGATCAATGGCTTTCTTTAAAATGTGCAAAAAATGACCCAATTCACTCAGGGGGAGACTTCAAGACTTCTTCTAATATGGCAGATGGATTGGACTGAGGATGTTTTAAATCCTCTGAAAGTCTTGTTCAGTTCTGAAAAAGCCCTGGAGCTAGAACTGGACTAAAAATCCTTGGTTGAAGCTTCATATGATGATCAAGGTGTCACATAAGAGTCGTGAGCAAGGAGCATGATCCTGGTCTGAGGATGCATTTTAAGAAACCCTGACAGTTTTGGCTCTTTCTGGGTCCTTGTTGTCGGATGATGTGGAAGGGTTGTTAGGTTTGTGATCGAGAGGAACAAATACTTGGCAATAGCTTGGCGATATATAGCCTCTGATGCTTCAACTACACTACTGGTACATGATTAAGACCTGATGGGCACAAAAACTGGTTGTTTAGTCTCGGGTAGTGTGTCATAATGTCACATTGACAACAACAGACCAGTCTGGGACACCACCACAGAAAGTCTAGGTGGTTTGATTTTGGTCCATCCTTATACAATTTTTCCATCCACGCCAGAGACACTGACCAATGAGAGCACCTGAAGCTCTGCATGTGCAACGATCACAAGTAGGGCTGAACGATTTGAGAAAATAATCTAATTACGATATTTTTCCCCAATATTGCAATTGAAATCTACTCTGCGATTGTTTTAATGTTCCTCATCTTATGTATTCTTAAACAAACATAAGCAGTTGATCGTTTTATAGTAAAACCAATATGACATTAAATTAATCTAAGGATAAAAGATTTGAGAAAGAGTGGAGAAGTGAAGAACAGAAGCAAAATAGGTATAAAATTGTAAAAACTGGGCAAAAAAAATGGTACGAAAGCAGAAAAAAAGTTAATAAGTGAAAAATAGGTATGAAATTGCAAAAAAAGGCAAAAAAATTCAAAAGTGACTAAGGAAAATTGATTATTGCAGCAAAATTGGGATTAAATTTCAAAAACCATGTAAAAATTCCAAACATGGTCTGACAGTGGGCAAAAAAAAAAAAAGATGAATGGGAGCAAGATAGGCATACAGTTGTAAAAACTGGGTTAAAAAGGTTAAAATAGGCATAAAATTGCAAGAAACTACATCACAATGCCAAAATGTTCAACACATTTTTGGTTAAAAATATTGCACTGTCTGCGATTTGAAAATTGCAACAAGCCAAATTTCGATTTAATCTAATTTGCAATTAATTGTTCAGCCCTAATCACAGGTGTAAAAAAACTGAGCTACATGACAGAGAAAATTTTGTGGACCTACCACAGACTATCAAAAAACTGTTTGAGAGAAACACTAGAGGGCAACACAGTGAATGACTGCTTGCATTTATCAGCAACTTATTTTTCATTTAACAAAAAGGGGGCAGTTACAAGCAAGAGTGTAGTAGTATCCAAAAACAATATGTTTGTTTGCCGGGGTCTCCAACCTTTTTCAGCGATAGAGTCACTCAACAGATAGGGACCATTATGGAGGGCTACACGTTTAATATAATGTTTCTCTAATATAAATTTGTGTAGTTTACTGTCACTTAAATAAACCGCTTCAGCTTCATATGACTGTGTATGTTTACTTTCTATGATTATTGATTCCTCAAAATAATTATTACCTATGCTTTATACATTTTATAAGGCATCTTTGCCTCGAACAAGGAGGTTATGTTTCCACCAGGGTCGGTGTGCTTGTTTGTTAGTTTCTTTGTTTGTCTGTTAGCAAGATTACGGAAAAACTACTGAATGGATTCACAATAAGGGCTCTAATTTCGTAGACCAGGCGCAAGCGCAGGCGCACCTGCTCTGCGCCTGCCTTCGCCGCGCGGACAGGGTGTGACCAGTGCATCAAACTTCCAGCTGCCGTCAGGTTAAGTTTCCATTATGACAAACGGCTTTAATCCGACATCAGATGTGACAGGACAGTTAATATAGATACAAATGTGTATGCTGGTTCAGACCGTTACATTAAATAGTGATTGCTGTGATTGTTTATTGCATTAAAATGTGCCTGACACTCTAGAAACCTGCCTCTGAGGCTTTGTTGACGTGTGCGCACATGTGTGCCTGTTACCAAATTACAGCTGCGGAGGATGCGCTTCGCCCTGCGCCGAGAATGGACCAGGTTGGAGCTGGCGAGCTTTCAGCGCACCTTCCGCATGTTTTTTTGGCACGAAATTGTCACTGCGCCAACCTGAATCTGTCGGCACCTCCCCCTGGTGCGCCGTCGACTCCCCTGGTGCGCCGTCACACCCATCTCTGCACAGACGGTCTACCAAATTGTCAAATTGGCAGTGCACGGCGGTGCGCCGGACGAAATTAACACTGCCTCACGAAATTAGGGCCCTAAATGTTACCAGAGGTGTGGTTTGAGTCCAAAGAAGAAGCCATTCAATTTTGGTGGTGATAAAGATATTGGCCTGAATTAAAAAAAATATATATATATCAAAAAATGTTTAAAAAAATCCCATAGGTTATTATTGTATTTTAAAAAATCATATTGCTGCCTTTTCCCAGTGTATTCAATTCAACGATATGAGATAATATAAGGTTGATGTCTCTACCAAGGCAAATTTACTCCGGATCGGATCATGATGTCACAAAAAACATTGACCTTTTTAATGGGAAATCCCATTGACAACATTAAATAATTCATTTAAAATCCATATATTAAGTAATGTTTCCAAAACTTGTTGTGTTCATACAGGATAATATCCTCCATGTATGGGCTGAGTTGTATCTTTTTTTTTTTTCAAACGTCTTTTTATTAAGTTTTCAATGTGAATACAACACAAAGAAATGTATCACATTATAGTGCAAAAATAAGAAACATGACAGATCATAAAGTGTAACAGTTTACCCATTTTCCTTTCTGAACTTTCCCGCCACCCAGCCCCATCCCTCAGCCCCCCCCCCAAAAAAAAGGCTACTATTGTTCACAACTGAAAGGATAAATAAATAAATGAATAAAATACCAATAGTTATAAAATAGTTTAAACAGTCTCTCTATATATGTATATATACATATATACACACATACATACATTCATAAACATTTATGCCTATATACCAATATACATAAACTTACATGAACACACACATAATAATATAACAGTGATAGGCATAATAATAATGATAATAATAATAAGTAAATAAATGAGCAAATAAACAAAATTGAGCAGCATCACTCATTTAATCTCGGGATGTATAGCTGAGTCATCCCAGTTCTTTATCCCATTAGCAGTTGAAAAATAAGATATGAATGGAAACCATATTCTTTTGAACACTTCCTTTTTCTTCCTCATGGTATATTTGATCTTTTCTAGCTTTAGGTGAAACATGACATCCTTCAACCACCTGGCATGGGAAGGAGGCTTTGAATCCTTCCAGTGAAACAATATAAGACGTCGAGCTAACAAACATGTGAAGGCAACAACCTTAGAAAAACCTCCTGACCAAGCAGCTTTTTCTGGCTTTACACTAAAAATGGCTATCAGAGAATCTGGTACAGTTTCAGTACAGTAGGCATCAGTTAAAGATTTAAAAATAGCATTCCAAAAAGTATATAGAGAGGGGCAGACACAAAACATGAATTATATTTGCTGGAGCTGATTTACATCTATCACGGATTGGATTGATGTTTGGGTAAATTCTAGCCAGTTTGGCTTTTATAAAATGGAGACGATGAACAATTTAAAATTGTATAAGCCCATGCCTGCTGCAGGGGGATGAGGAATGTATTTGTTTGAGGACTGCATTCAATGTCTCATTTGTACATGAAACACCAAAATCCTGCTCCCAATGTGTTTTGATTATATCTACAGGTTGAGTGCTTATGCTACAGATACTTTCATAGAGTTGCGGAGGTTTGTTGGGGAGGGCATTATATTGATCTTTGACAAATGTCCGCAACTGCAAAAATTGAGTTGTATCTTTTACAGGGGTTGTGAAAATACCACTGCTGGAACTGAGCTGCTTGGTGGAGGTCTTCGTTTTCTCGTGTGTTTCTCATTAATGATTGTTTAATGACTCTGTGGCTGCTTAATGTGACAACGTTAACGTTGTTCCTGACTAAAGAATCATTAAGTCTGACCTCGGCATTAGACCACCTCCCCTTATAACCCATTTATGAGGCATATCTTGTGTCTCTCCATCAAAAGTTTGAAATGTGGGCCTTTTCTGGTCAGAGATCAGTGTCCTTGGCTCTTTTTGCTTTTGATTGTAGCATGTGAAGAGCATTTTGAGGGCTTTTCTTCAAATTTGACACAGAGTTCCAATTGGAAACGAAGATGAAAAGATTACAGTTTGGATGCCCTGGACAAGATCACTATGACTGAAAATCTTCCTTCAAACTGGAGCTGTAAGACTGAATTTCTAAGATTTCTACCAATTCCACCAAGTACTTTCTCTTGAACCATCACTGTGTTCTTAAAGCTTGGTAACTGTTCCTCTCAAATGCATGGATCTGCAGAGCTCTAGATGTAGTTTGGATTTACAGACAGACCGGACCACATCTTCCTCTAACTGCAGGATCTGGACCAAAGTGACCGCCTTTGGGTTTCCTGGCACCATGACAAGTTCAGCACCTCCTCTGATTATTATTTAAAGGCTTCCTGTTGTAAAGTTTCACAGCAGGTCAGCTGTGGCCAAATGCTTCACTGTTTGAGGATGTTGTGGCTGTGGTCAGTCAGAGGAAGCTTACAAGACTTTTTCATTTTTAAAGGAGACTGAATGCAGAAATAGAGTAAACACAGACGCTAAATTAAGCATGATCAAAAAAGAGAGATGGACGGAGAGAGAAGGGGGAAGGCTTGATGAAAATTTAAAGAGAAAATGAACATAAAACAGGAGAAAAATGGGCAACACACATCCACGCACGTCTCCGCTGTGAGTGTGCACTAAAGAAACATGATACATTTTTTAATGGGAGAGTTTTATCTCTGTTAAGAAGAGTTTTTGAAGCTTGGCTACTGTTAAAACCACAATATGTCTGATTTTATGGAGCAGCATTGATTTGGAATAAAAACCTTACAACAATTTGGCCAAAAGGAAGTGGTTAGAATATTTCAACAATACCACAAACCAGTGGAAAAAGGAAAGACTATCATTATTATTTCATTCGGATTGGTCTCTCTAACTTCCTCTGAGCTTCTGATTTATGCTGTTCCTCTACAGGCTTCATTTGTATCCTCTGAGGATGGTAGGGGTCCTGGACTCTATCCCAGCACTCTTTGTTGTAAGCCCAGAGCAAGATCCAGACACCCAGAACATGCTTTTGTCACTGCAAGCAAAGTGCAGACAGAAGACTTGAAATGCCATAAGCCTGTTCTGGCACAGAATGGAGCAGAAGAGATGGAAAAATTTGGTTACCAAAGGACCACATTAATCTTATCTTAATTGCAAGATGGCCAGATTGTGGCTTTTTTAAGGATGTACTCAACTTAAAGGTGCTATGAGGAGAATCTGCAGCTGGGACCTTCCTCAGAACTCTGCATTGCTTTACAACTTCTTTTTTCAACAACTTACAGGATGCAAAGCGACGAGGTAATGTATCTCTTTAGTAGTAGTTTTGTAGCCGGCTATATATCGCTGCTTACAGCCCGGTGCTCTAAGACGTGTCCGAAATTCTAAATTTGCTCTAGTTTTAATTGTCTTGTTCCTGGAGTTGAGTATCCAGGCCAGTCCAACCCTGTCCGACCCGACCGCGAAGCTAAGGAATAGCATTTTTAAATAACCTATTTTGATGCTATAAGTGTGTATTTCGATCAGGCATATATCTAAAAGTTTTTGTAATTACTTAGAAACTCCTCATAGCATCTTTAAACATAACTTTTTTTCTCACAATTTAACAAAAGAGATGAATACATAGCTATCATATGTAGCTAGTTAATTAGTATATGTAAATGCAGATCTGACTTTGCGCAGAACACCCTAAATTTCTCCCACTGCTGTGCCAATGCCGTGCAAATGGGTGTGACTGTGTGTGAAAGTGATTGCTATCTCTAATTGATAACATATAGAGACTCCAGACGAGAGTGCAGGGGTGTAAAAAGCAGGTGTGACCTGCGGTGTAAAGCTCTTTCAGCGGTTAGACAGACAGGAAAAGCTCTGCACAAGTTCAGATCCATTTATTGATTTCTTCAATCACAATGCTTTTAGTGAAAAAAATCCATTCTGGTTTTGAGTGTTGACATGCAGTTATGGCTCAGCAATATCATAATGAGCTGCTCCCAAAGTGAAAAACATCCTTCATAGTTCATGTTTTCTCTGCTTATCTGAGGGGAGCTGAATGTCCAGATGATTGTACATGAAAGTCTAATCCAGACAGAGATCCAGAATCAAAAATGTGATCTGGATCCAAGCCTAACTATGGTTGTACACAGTCGCTGGCCTCCATAGACGATGTATCTGCATCATTTTTTAAAGCATGACTGAGTTATTACAGAAAATACTGCAATATTAATGAACCCTAAAAAAAAATCCAGGATCCAGATTGAGATCACTCCCAAAATTTAATCTTTTCTTCCTTGTACTATAACCAACACTCTCAGAAAATTTGATCAAAATCGATTAAGAACTTCTGGAGTTATTTTGCACACACAAAAACACAACCTTTGCAACAGTAACGAGGGGATCCAGACTTCCAAGATATCTAGTGGAGCCAAATAATGGTTAGAGATGGAAGATACTTTAATGGTTTCCCTTTTTTTTTTTTTTACTCACGGTCATAATCCTAGCACTTTTAGCTTCTTCACTGAGTATTGCAAAGTGCCTGATGCAGCCCAACTTAAAAAATAAACAATTCTTTAACTTTGATTTTGCATGGACCAAGATGATGCATCTGTTATTATTTTTTTTCAAGGCCTTACTTAGATATCAGGGAAAATGTTGAATATTGTCCTATGTTGCAATATTAATGAATCCTTAAAAAAAATCAAGGATCTGGATTTAGATCAACACCAAAATCTAATCCCTATTACCTTGTGTCATGATGAGAATTTCCAAAAAACTTGATCAAAATCTGTTGATAACTTTTTGATTATCTTGAACAGACACATAAATGGCAGCAAAAAAATCAGCTGCTTGGTGGGAGTAATTAGAGGATCCTGGCTTTAAAGGCGAGCACTGGTGCCAAAATGGATGAGGATTGGAGTTCTTTGGCCCACAACTCATTGCATAAAGTGGCTGAGGTCCCCATGATATTCTTTAAAGTATCTGCAGCACCTTAAAGGGACTGTGAGGAGTTTCTAAGTAATTACAAAAAAGTCTCACTTTTAGATATATGCCTGATCGAAATACACACTTTAAGACGAGTTTTGTAGCATCAAAATAGGTTATCTATAAATGCTATTCCTTAGCCTTCTGGTCAGGTCGGACAGGGCTGGACTGGACTGGATACTCAACTTCGGGAACAAGACAATTAAAACTAGAGCAAATTTCTATTATACGGACACGTCCTAGAGCACCGGGGTGTAAATAGGCTACAAAAATATGATACTAAGTTTTCCAAAAATTGCTTGTTGTCACATATCAACAACTACCGCCACGTAACTAGAAAGAGATACATTACCTCGTCGCTTTGCATCCTGTAAGTTGTTGAAAAAAGAAGTTGTAAAGCAATGCAGAGTTCTGAGGAGGGTCCGAGCTGCATCTATTAGCATCACAACAAACACACGCTTTGGCTTGGGTCACGTCTTTTGGTGCCTGTTGTAGTCAGAAGTAGGAATTTCCGAGTAGGAAACTGCAACTGGAACGTTCCCCGAAGTCGGAATTTCCTACTGGGAACTCGGTGAAACCTCGTCACCCCCGAGTTGACAATCGAAGATGGATGCCCCCAGTGTGAACAGTTATTTAGCTCCTGTAATAATCAATTTATTTGCACTTCTGACTGGGGTGTGTCGCTCTAGATCAGCTGTATACATAGTATTGTTAGACTTACATTTACAAAAATGCTGCCATAGTGATAATCACATTCTTCATGTGATATTTGTGAACAACAACGCAGGGCGTGCTAACAACAGCTAACAATGGCCTGGTAGATTAGCATGTTTTTTCCAACTTCAACTGGAACGCCAATAAGTCGGAGATGATGTCACTCCCGGTTCCGAGGTTACTGAAACGCAGCATAAATAGATTCTCCTCATAGCACCTTTATATATCATCTAAAGTCTCTTGGACTTAAATGCTTACCTTTTTTTAACAGAAGTGAAATTGTAACTGTGACAAGTCATCATCCTTGTTCATATTGTACTCTAACAGCTACAAGACAGTCAAGTGAAAATGGACACTAAAGCATGAAAGAGCAGCCTTAATGCAGCACTTCTAAGGCTGAACTCTCTTCTCAAATCTTAGATCTGACTGAGCTTTAGACATCTTAGGAGGATGAAATAAATCATAACCCTGCTGGCAGTTTTGTGAAGTAAACTGCACTTCATGAAGCTGAAAAAGGCAGTGTCCATATTGGCCTTTTGTTGACTCATCTTGCTGTTCATGTGGGTGCTGTTTGGCCAACCTTTTGTAATTTGAAGTCATTAACTTTAGTTAAACCTGGAGCAGCCACTGACTCAGCCGACGGAGCCTCAGGGGACAGCGTGAGTCTACAGGAAGTGTCCAGTGAGCGCTGAGATAATCTTATTTTCCTTTAGGCAGAGATATTTTCACGTCCATCTTCAAAGTGATACCCCCGAGTGAGGACATCTCTCTAATATTTATTAAACTCATTAAGCATTCAGTGTTGCTTTCCAAGCCTTCTTTCTCCAAAATCAGGAGCTGCCCTGAGTCTGGATTTTAGAAAACACTGCTGAGAGCTTTACACTTTCATCATCAGAGTCTGCACAAGGATTAACTAATTAGTGTTTAATCTAGCAGACAACAACAGAAAAAAAAGGTGTGGATTATTCCTCAGCACCCATTGTTTCACTTACTTTTCTCCAGCTCGGTGATCCTCTCCAGGAGGGAATTGAGAGTGCTCTCGGTGCGTTGGCGGTGGGCTGCCGTTTCGTTGTAGAGCTGGCTCTTCTCCTCCTCCAGCTCGGCCACCTTCCGGAGAAGCTGCGTCTCCAGCGCCCCCAGACGTTGCCGCAGCAGCTCCCTCAGCTCCGGTGGCAGCGGGGCCAGGGCTGCGACACCCCCGGCTGACACGTTTGTGGTGGGGAGGCGAAGACTCTGCTGCTGGGAGGCGAAGAGCGAGTTAGTCACAGAAAATGGAGCGGAAAATAGGATAAAGATAGAGACTGATGAACTACATGCACAAAATACCTCTTTGCAGATGACTCACTGTTTTATGTCAACCATGACAACCTGGATTGACTGACCAGCTGCCTTCACATTATGTTCTGCGTATCGGGACTCTTTGTTTTGTTATTTTCTTTAAATTATGTTGTACAGAGATTTCCCTTAAGAGTTCATGTGTATTTTTAAATTATACACTACAATTTTCTGGAAGGCTGCCAAGTTTATTATTAATCTTTGATGTGGAAAGTGCTGCGGAAATAAAGATTATGGCTCTCGAGGTTACAGAAAGACAGACAAATGAATAGATAGACAGATAGATAGCAAGCTTGGACACAAACTTGATAGATATACAGACGACTAAAGAGCTAGAGCAATACATAAATACCAACATTGATAGAAATACATTAATGTGCTATTCCTGATCAACTTATCGCCAACAAAGATTCAGAGGAACAATCAGCTGATAAATGGATAGACAACAGATGGAGGGGCAAATGGATGGATGGACAAATGAAAGATTGCATAAATGATAACTAGCTGAGGTTGACTGATTTATGAAAAACAAATATAGATAGATAGATAGATAGATAGATAGATAGATAGATAGATAGATAGATAGATAGATATTTATAGATATATAGAGAGCAGACAACCTTTAACGATTATGGCATCTAGAAGCTCAGCAGCACCAAAAGGAACTCAAAAATTTAATTTTTTGTTATTAAACGATGGCCAAATAAAGAAAATCTGAAAATCTGCCCTGACCATGGCCACTCTTTAAACTCTAAAATGAAGGGGGTTATTTATAACCCATATCTTTTTGTACAGGTAGCACACAAACTCTGCATGTATTGTGATTCATCCTGAGAGATGAAAGCGGTATCAGACAGCCTTTCAATGGGGCCAAGGTAATGAGAAAATTGCTAGTTTCTGTTACCGTCAATCAGCACACAAGTGCTATTGAGTCATGTGACTGGTATTGTTTATTCTGCAATGTCTCTTTTGTAGCTTTGCTCATTGCAAATTTGATGTTAAAAAGCTTTATTATTATCCCAAACATGCTCACTGACTGCTAACAGAACTCCTCTGCAATTAGTCTCAGACATTTGGGTATGAGACAAGGTCTGTGTAGATTATGGTGTGTTCACTCTTAGCTTGAACTTTAAGATGTGTAGACAGACAGATAGACAGATAGATAGACTGTCTCTGGCATCAGCCGTTAACCTGCTGCTGGCTGTAAGGAGCCTTAGTTTACTTTAATTCTGAACTTTAATTTGAACAGTTTTAAAAAACTACTTGGACTTGATTTTCCTTCATTTCAAGTCATTATACAAGATTAAATCCCTATTTTAGTATTTTAACATAGAGTTGTTCATGCATTTTTTTCATCCATTATGGACCTTTGTAATACCCTGTACTCATCATTTTGTCCTGACCCAGTTTTCTTTATGTATTTCCATGCACTGACGTGTGTGCTTGGTAATCAAATATCAGGCTGACTGCACTTTAACATCCTTGACACATATAACATTAACATGTCTCTACTGAAACTGTGACAAATGTTGAACCAACCAGGACCCTAAAAAGTTTGCTTACATCCATTAGCAAAGCTTTAATATCTTGTAAAAATGACAAAAATATTAAACTACCCAACCAATCAAGATGGAGCTATCCTAGACCTCCTCTACATGCAGTCTAGGCTATTAGGTTTGAGATTACAGTCAGTGTGCACTGAGTTGTGTTCAATCTTTGCGTCAAAGATAATACAGGTAGACAGATAGACAGGTTTATAGATAGATTTACAGACAGACATTATTCCTGTTAATCCAGTGAACTCAGTCAGGCATTCAGTCTCTATAAAGGCCTCGATTTTGGGGATGACTGATCTCGTCTTCATTTTAGATTTTGATCCTTTTAGCACTGTTGTGTGTTTTTTTTAGACAGCATTAACAAAATGAAAGCAACGTGACCCTGTGCTCCACTTTGAATGGTGACCTGCCAAGCACCCGTGACTGCTGATGTCACCTCGAGTTCATTTCAGGCATGACTGAGAATCATTTACTTTCCAAAAAGGGATCAGACTGTACACGGCGGGGATTCGGGGAAAAATGGGACACATTTACATTTCCATCTTATGATTGCTTTCTCACCATGGACAGTGAGACACAATTCAACCCAAATATAGTTACGTGTCCAAGGGTGCCACACATCCATTTTGGGGTAAGAAATGTTTTATCATGTTTTGAAGAGGAGTGACTCACATGTGTGTTTGAACTGGTCAGAGCACTTTTTCATGGTAACATTGGATATGAAGGACAGAATAGCTCCCTTGTGCTTGGTGGCACTTTAAAAAGAAGAGGAACGTGAAATATTTGGATCGAACCATGAAATCAGCTTTGGAAATGGAGAGCAGGCCGGTGCAAACAGAGCTGACACTGAAAAACTGAAACCTCTCATAGTGGGGCAGCTTAGTTTGAAATTCCATAACAGTCGTTCATTTTGTGATACAAGCATGAAGTTTGGTACAGTGATAGCTAAAGGTATTCCAAAAAGATGTGGATATGGAGGCATCAAGACTTTTCAACAAGGCACCAATGTCAGCCATTTCTCAAAATGGCCGCCGATGATAACTGTTTTCTTACCAATTTTCCTATCAGGGATGGATATTTACTGATAGAAATGACCTAATTAGTTTAATTTCTCTACCATACCATTGGAAAGGGTGGAGGTTCGGTAAGGGCTTTGATCAGAAATGGTTGGGGCTTAAACAGGGGCTGTTTAATTTTGCAATTTAATATGACACAAAATTGAAAAGATGGAATGGAAATTGAGTTTCAGGTGAGTTTTTTTAATCCTGAAATTGATACAGTTTAAACAAAAGTTGCTATATGCTATATTTTGTTTATTAGAAAATAAGCTACTTGAGCGTCCTTGGCGATCACTCTCCATGCAATTTCAATGTACAGTCGTGATGGGGCGGGGCTAATCCTCCCGCAATGTAATTGTTCCAGCTAAAATATAATCACCCATGCAGTAATTAGCCAATAGGAGGCTCATACCTGTTTACTGAGTTAAATCTAGATGGTGACTTTTTTTTTGGCCAGGCAGTGTGTTTAGCTGACACCAAATTATGACACCCATGATGAGATTCACAGCAGTAGTGTCCCAGCTGTGCTTTGAAATTCCACTCTAATACACTCTATCACATTGTCTGTAAAACATGACTACAATCACAATAACAATTTATGTTTTTTTATTCTTCATCATCCTTTATTATCATCCTTGATGAGAAAGTTGATGAGAAAATGTTTAGCATTGCTGGCCATTTTGAAAAATGGCTGCCATAGTTACTATGTTGAAAATTCAAGATGCCTCCATATCCAGTTTTCTTGGGAATGCCTTTGGCTATAAGTGTACCAAATTTCATGCTTGTATTACAAAATGAACAATTGTTGTGGTTATCTGCTCCACTATTAGGAAAAAACAGGGCAAAAAAGCTTTTATTTTTAAATCAGTACTTTTGTTATTGCACAAATGTTCACTCTGGGCCAAGAATGGAAGGATAACATTTTGGTGATCATACTTAATCACTGATTAGGGGTCATCAGATCTAATGGTCAGACCTTGTTTGTCAGCATTAAATCTTAATAGGTCCATATCATGCTTTTTTTAGTTTAGCATGGCCTTTGGTGGGTTTAAAAAGCCTTTCTTCAAGTGGTAGATTGCTTCTTTGTACAATGCAATGCTGCAGTCTGCAGCAGGACTTTTTCTTCTTCAGGACCCATATAAACAGTGCCAATCCACTGTCCGTACCATCTCAGCTAAACTTTTGCCCAACCTGCTCACAAATGAAGAGGCTGTATGAGGTAGGACTCAAGACCGACTGACCAAGGTTTCTGAGAAGACTTGTCCAATCATGTCCTTACTTCTAACACCAGAAATCCTCCATGGAGTAAAAAAAAAGGCATGAAAAAATCAGCCCCTGTAGAGTGAGAGCATAGCAACATAGATATAGCTCTAGACTGAAGCTGGTTTTTGAATCAGGCTGTAAAGATGTTTATTTGGCCATAGAAATGTCTATTCCACACACAATCATGTAGCCTTCAGCGTCCCCTGAGCAAAAAAAGGCCTCCATTATTTTGCCATGGAAATTGCTGTTTGTTTGTTTACTGAGGTCAAGAGAGCAGACCTGACTGTTCAGAACATTTTTCTTATTCATCTGGGAAACAGCCCATTGTGAGTGCTTGAGAATGGACAGATCCATTTCAACAGCATATCCAGCAGGTTGTTTTGTTGGACAATGTTTTGTCGATCACATTCGTTGCAGGCCATTCGGATGTAGTTCTGATGAGCTTACTCCTGAGGCGTAAAATAAAAAATGTAAGCCACTTTGTAGAATAGACTCGCCAGTACATGTTGAAAGTGGAGGGAAGAAATATACTTTCTATATTCATTTAATAAAAAGATGTGCTCCAGATATAATAAAACTGCTACTGAAGCTGTTAACTTCTCTGCTAATCTCTGTGAAAACAGTCACTGCCTGCGGTCATATTGCTCAAAGCTTCCACCTCCTCTTGCTTTAAAGGATGCTGATTGGGCCGAGCCGCTTTGGGCTGAGCACAGTTCTTGTCAATTGGAGCTTGGAAAGATGGATTCGCCTGATAATGGACACTGAATCCTGCTGCTCCAAAGCTTATGAGAGAGCATCATTTGTGCCTGAATAGTTCAGTGATGCCTCTGTTGGAATCAAACTGTCACTGTTTCAGGTGCCCTGATGTGTTGTATATTTTCAATTCAGCTCTCTTCAATTCCAATACATTAAAAATATGCAAAGAAAATTTTCCAACCACTACTTTATGGAGGCATAAAACCACCAAGCAGTAATTCATTACTATGTTGTATCTTGGCCAGGGCTCAGAATAAAAATAACAGATCTGTGAATGCATATGCTACGAAAATATTCCCTTTCATGTTCAACCGCCTCAATCACCCTAAGTTAACCCTGGATAGTGTTCAATTGCTAAAAACTGTTTTACATAATCACCACTGAAGTTTTCATTTCCTTTTCTGGCTTTAGACACATTTTGACACATTCACATAGTTTAATTTTAAATTTTCAGACCACATCAAACACCTGAAAAGCTCACTGAACGACTGTTTTGTGGCCATGGTGCTGAAGGCCACGAGCAGTTGAAAGGTCGTGGCTGTTATTGCTGAATTATGCAGAAAGCTTTATTAGTGAGAGAGGTCCTGCACCAGGGAGCCATGTGCAACACCGTTTATGCAATAATCATTATGTTAAGCAGATGCAGATCAATAGATGTGTGATTAAAACTCAATATAATATGTATGCTTGCAGCTGCAGTATATCCTGATTTGATCAGGGTATTAGAGCACCCAATCAAGGAGAGAGAGAGAGGAGGCGGGGCGGGACGGATGGATCAGCAATGCAGCATCAAGTACACAGAAATAACCTTGAATTTAAATAAACTGTACTGTGAGTCAGGAGGGCAAAAGTAATGACATCAGAGATAAGGCTGTGGCTTATATCCACCTTTTAGTGTATCTAAAGCACTTCATTATATGTGACCGCAATATCAGCCATGATCTCTGAGCCCACTCAAATTAATTCACACAGCAGGAAGAGGAAGGAGTGAGGGCTCCTGGGAGTGAGAAAAGAGCCGCTTTGAGACGCAAAAATATCTCAGGTCAAGAGGAAAATAACTTTGCCACTGAGCAGCCTGTTCAGACATCAGGTTCTCATGATCTGAATGTGAAATTTGAAGGAATTAATTCAACTGACTGCTTTGGATAATAAGTCTCGTGAGCACAAATAAAACATAATGTGAAACACACACAGTACTCATAAATTATTCAAGGCTGAATTTGAAATCACTGCAGTACATGCGTGCTTACAAATCTGACATGTTACTGTGTTGTTTGCATCTTGAGCTGACTCCTATGAGAGAGGTTAAAACATCCGATCTATCCTTTACTGATTAAAACCGTGTTGTTGTGACACTCCTATTGACCCTTTGATCTGATTCATTTGACGGGTTTCCTGCAGCAAATGAAAATCCATATCCAGGCATGTTCTTGGCCCAGCACATACACTGCAGACAGTTAGGTTAATAGGGGAATTAAACAGTGATTTAAAAAGCTGGAGCAGCTAGGGCTGGGCAGTATGGACCAAAAATTGTATTAACTGATAGTATGTAAGTTATCTTGATCCTGTTTTTCACCGGAAAGGATACAAATATGTCACAAAACCACAATGAAAAACTCTGAATTGATTGTAGAAAAATAAAACAATATAAAAAATACAGTTGATACCACTGCAACAAAACTGAAGTCATAATCTGTTTTCAAAACCTCCTTCTACATACAAAGGTTCTCACAATACCAGAGTTGTACCTTTGCCAGAATACCGGTAAAGACACTCCTTGTTTACAAAAGTAAAACCTCATTCACACTTGCAAAAAATCCTGCAATTATCTGGACATTACACGACTGAGCCGTATGTGTGAACATGGAAGAGAAGCAAGTGGGCAGGGGTGATGACATCATCATGTGTGACTGGTGCAAAACCAGAAAAGGAAGACCTGACAGGATGGATAAAAACAGCCACTGAGGCAAGAGAAGTTTATCTGACTGTAAGGAGAGTAACACAAACTCAAATGTGTATCTGGACATTTAAAGTGTTGTTTCCACTAAAAATCATCAAAGTCCTGTAGAGCATCTAAAACAATCATCACCAGGTCTCACACATCGAGAGACTTGCTGTTGAATACGAAGATAAAGCTCTTGGAAGATGTTTAATAGAATATCAGAGTATCAGGACTGTGTGGGCTATCTATAACATTATATGATTATCCCAAGTCCACCCACTTAACATCCAGTCTCAGAGCATCCCTAGAAAACTAAATTTCAAAGATTTCAAAAACTGCGCAAAGATCAGATCGTATGTATGATCATAAACACCATCATGAGAAAGCAATTGTTGATTTGAGTTCCCAGGAGCTTTAAGAGCCTATATTAAGATTAACAAGACATGTAAGTTTCCTGAACTTTTGTTCCTCTGTTTGTATCAGCAATTATTCAAGGACACACTGGAAAAGCAAACATCTGGTTACCTAAAAGTTGGCTTTTCTTGGGGATGCTTTGGGCTTTACTCACAGTAAGTCAACTTTGGCATTATCGTTGGCTTAATATCCATTCAGCACAACTAACTGCAGAAATACATCAGTCAAAATCTCTCTCTGTATTTACTTTTTCACAGAAAGCATGTTAGTGTGGTTGTTAGCTGTTTAGCTCTGCCTACTAAAACAAGAAATGTTTGCTGTTTAGGGATTTTTATTTGTTGTCATGGCATCAAAAAGCATCACAAACTATACTGAAAATCGACAACTTAAAGAAAATTGGCATATATTTTAACAATCAATAGTTTGTGATTTTAGCAATCATGTAATTTTTAATAAAAATTGTGTCAAATTTAATGATAATCTCAAGTTAGATCAAACATTTCAAATGGACTACACAACAAATCGAGTTTAAATTTTGGTGTCGGCAAAATTTCAGCAAGTGCAGGTTTAATTTCACTCTGGCCAGAATCTAATCTTTGATAGCTTACTCTCAGCTGATTAAGATTTGACGTCAAAACAAGTTTTAAAAGGATGTTTCACTTAATCAAATCCACAAGTATCACTGTAGGATCTTTGACCCTGAACTTTCTGTTCTGAATTCTGAACTTTTAGACTTTTAGAGTCAACTTCTTGTCTGCCTGGACAAGTACCAGAGGCCTACACCATGAGAACTGCAATGCAAGTGTTTTTTTTTTCTTAAATATGTGCCAAACATGGTGTCTTCATTTCAGCTAATTTTCCCCATTAGCATAAATTAAATGAATACAAAAACATTTACTTAAGAGTTCACACTTAAGTACTCTGAAAAAAATACTCTGAAAGTGCTTTTTCCCCTAAAACTCAAGTTAACTATAAAGCTTGATGAGAGTTTCAGGACCAACTCTCTGAAAATGTATGAACCAAAGACCCAAAGGAAGTTTTACAATCAACTCTGTCAGTGTTAATTAGTCTATTTAGATTTTGCTTTGTGCTTTGTGGTCATTAGGGGTATGTTGCTCTTATTGGGTCCTTCTGTATGCAGTCTTCATACTGACCTCTTGACCTGACATCTTTATGTGATAACTTTTTGATGCTCTTGTTTAGAATTCGACTTATTTTCCACCCCTAGAGAGGACTGAACCAGAGCGCTTTACTGCTTTTACGCACAGGCAGCATGACTGCGTCCTCTTACCTCCAAGTTCTCCAGCCGACCCTTCAGACTCTGCATGGTTTTTCCCAGCTGGTCGATGGTCTCGCCGGGGTCCCGGGGCAGGTCCCCCATCGTGTTCTTCCCGAGCTCTTTCCGTCTGGAGCCCTGGCCCCGGGACTTGCCCTGCGTGGACTCATCCGCCACCGCCTCGCAGCGCGCCAGCTTGGAGTTGAGCTCTTTGATGGTCCCCTGCTGGCTCACGATGGTCTCCTTCTGCTGCAGGATGGTCTCCCGGAGTTGGATGATGGTGTTGCGCAGCTCGTCCTCCACGGGGGTGCTACTCTGGACGCGGTTCCCGGTTGGACCGTATCCGCAGCCAGGCTCTGCGCCCGGGGGGATGGCGTTGCAAACGAAACGGCTACCTGTGGCATCCTGTGTCCACACCGTGCGCCCGCTGACCAGGAGCAAAAGTGCAACTGATAAAGTCAGCATCCCGAAAGGTGGGAAGTAATCCACGAATTAAAGGGACACGAATATCCAAACCTACTCACTGAACGCACTGACCCCCCACAAATGCACAAAACCAGAGAACTTTGTACAACTACGCATTCATTTAAGGGGTTGAGGACATGCTCTAACATCCAAAGTCCTAAAATTAGATCCAAAAATCGTAATTCTACAAATTAACCGTGCGTAAAACCACGAATATGCGTAAAAAGCACTCAGCAACCATCAACCACATGTTCGCTCCGCTGGAAAAAAATCACTTTCTCAAAATCTTCTCCATCAGCAGGTAAAAAGTCGCCGAAATGAACTTAAACCTCCTCCAGCAGGTGAAAATAAAGTTGTATTTTTGGGATCAAATCCTCAGCAGGGTTTTAGAGAAGTCAGTTTTTCCGTCCTGTCCCTCGGCTGGTTGGATTGTCAGTGAGAGGAGCTGAAATATCAGCGCTGCTGCTCGCACAGATTATGATGGGGAGTTGCGCACTGGCGCTTCCGCTCCTCATCATCCGCGCGCTCTGGTTATTCAGCCTCAGCCTACGTCATCACCGTCTCTCTGAGGACTATAGTTGTGTTATGTGTGTCTTACCGACTTTAAATGACCGGTTCAAATGCGCCGAGGTGTAAATATGTCACAGATTTACCTCCAAACGCGTTTTATTCATCCTGGCTCTGCTTTGAATACAAACATACATAGTTTTTTTTCCATCAGATGAAGGTAAAAAAAAGTGCTCCAAGTGCCTAAGAACACGAGACTGATATATTAATATGAGATTTTTTTTTTACCAAAACAAAGTTAAATGAACTAAGTGTGTATTCAAATGGTTCAGCTCAAATGTGCTCACACTTTTCTCTTTAATGTTGTTTTCTAATTATTGCTTTTACACAATGTTGACAACCAATTTGAACAATTCAGCATGCAAACTCTTTTTTGGTTAAAAATATCTGAATGTTTCCACCATGGACTTTGATATTAAAACAACACAACTACAACGAAAAAATCAATTACAAAACAAATGGTTAGAATAATAATTATAAAGGTAAAACAGCTTCTATTAAAAAAGCACAACAACAAAAAACATCCCAAAAACAAATAAGAAAAAAGCAACAATGTACACAAGCGTTTTTTACTTTAATTGTTGTTTTCTCTTTTTTCATATTTATTGATTCGTCTCAGTTATTCAAAAAATGTTTTAGCTTTTATTGTGTTTGTTATCTTTATTTTTTGTTGCATGTACATGTTTATTGTTGTCTGTCCTTCGTTAAAGTGTATTTGATTTCACATATGTCTATAAATGTTGTTGTCTTTTTGGGTTGTTGTGTTTTTGATAAACAGTTGTGTTTTATATTTAATTTTGTGATACGGTAAATTGTTGAGTGCTTGACCTTTGCATTTTTTTATTTGTTGCTGTGTTTGTGGTTATTGATGTGTTTTTCTTTGTGTTTGTGTTTTTGGTTTGTTGTTGTGTTTTTCTTTGTGTTTGTGTTTTTGGTTTGTTGTGTATTAAATGTGTTGTTGTGCATTTAATTTACCATTGTGATTAACTTGTTGTGCACTCGATTCACATTTTTTATTGACTGTTTTGTTTTTATGTTTTTATGTTGTCATTGAATTTTTGATTTACTCTAGTGTCTTTAATGTGTTTTGTAATTTTTTAATATTTGTTGTTTTTTTGCGTATTTGTTGGGATTTAATTTACCATTGTATTTTTTACTTGTGTTTGATTTACCTTCCTGTTTGTAATTTGTTTGGGATTTCAGTTTGTTGCATATTTCATTTGTTGTTGTGCATTTTATTTATTGTTGTTTATATTTGTGTTGTGATTTTAGTATGTCGTTTTCTTTAATTTGACCCTGTCTTTTTCATTGTTTGCAGTATATTTGATTTCTTGTTGCATATTTGATTCACTGTTGTTTAATGTGTTACTGTGTTTTTTGTTGTTGTGTATTTATTTACAGTTTTTCAAATTGTTGGTGTATATTTAAATTATTGTTGTGTACTTTATTCGCTGTTGTTGCCTTCCCCAAGGAAGTTTTGTCTTCACCAGGGTCGTTCTTTTTGTTTGGTTGTCTTTTTTTTACTTTTGTTTATTTGTCTGTTGGCAAGATTACACAAGTACTAATGGATGGATTTACTTGAAAATTGTACCAGAGACATTTGGCTGTATTTCAAAACTTATATCTCTGACATCACTTGATGGACTTGCCTTAAATTTACACGATAATGTCAACAATATAATTCTGTTATCAAGGTCAATTTAATTTGGATCCCATCCAGATTGACCTCCTGAAAATCTTGAAGTTTATATTTATGGCAAATCGCATTCATTTCTCCTCAGCTGCTGTGAGGGCTCTGCCCCCTGCGTGTCATTATGGGAATTGCAGTTTATTTGACAACTGACGTCAATGTTTTTCAAGCCTATGTCACTACATCTCCCGGCTTCCCCTTCAAAGCCAGCAGAGGAGTTCTCCTCATGGACAGACATGAGCGGAGACTCAGCCGTCCAATCAGAGCACGTGTTGCTCTAGAGTTGTATCTTTACAGGGGTTGTGAAAAAGCCACTACTGTAACTGAGCTGCTTGGCAGAGGTCTGTGCTCTCTGAGTGCTTTTCTAGTTTTTATTTGTTTTTGTGTTTTTGATTTACTGTTTATTTTTATATATATTTTTTGTTCCTCTATTCTTGTTTGTTTCTTTCCTGCAGTACATTTTCCACGTTGTCTTGATTTTATTTTCTAGTGTTTTTCTAAAGAACTTGTGGTAGATAAAGAGTCATGATGTAAGCTCTGCCATGAAAAGTAACCTCACAACACATTGTAAAGTAAATGAAAATATAAAACATTAATAGTAACAAGAGAGTTGTTCAACATCACACATGTTTCAGATTACTTCTGACTCACCCACTTTACTTCAGTGAATTCACTTTTCAGGCTCTCATTACAGAATAATTCACATTAAAGCAACTGCTAAAAACAGAAATGTTGAGAATTCTACATGAGTGAAAAATAAAGTGTGTTTAAGCAAAAAATAGTATTAATGTGCATCTCAGAGTATCAGCTGCAGTCACATATATCCATCAAAAGTTGTAAGAACAGTAAGTAAAAACCTCACGATGTGACAGACTTTTCCAGAGATTTAAATCTTCCTGACACAAACCGTACCCCGTCACCTCCTTTCATGAGAGAACATCAAATCCCTGCGGAGTCACACCTTCAGCTGTCTGTCTCAAAATAACTCGTAGAAAAACCAAATATTTTGGAAAAAGGAGAAAAATCTTTCTGCACCTGAGTTCACAGACAAACTACGTACATGCGGCATCGTTTGATGTTATTGTTTCCCTGAATTTAGCAGTCTTCTGAGCGGAGCCTGATGGAGACATTAGCTCTGCTCCTCACAGCCACAAACAGCAAATTATCACAGCGGGGTTTGTTTGGCTCTCCCTTCATGTGTTTTCAAACTCAGACGGAGGAGTGGGCTCATGTCGGATAAGAGGTAGAGAATATAAAAGAATCAAAGTGTCTGCTTAAACTGAACACAGACATATTCTCTGGGTACTTAAATACAAAGATGTGTCCGTTCTAAAAAGTCCGACGTGACTCGAGTCGACTTGAGCCGCTAATGAGACGACTTGCAACTCGACTTGGACTCAGGAGGTAAAAACTCCAGACTCGACCTGACTTGAGACAACATGATTCAGAAAACTGCACGCACTCAGGCTTTATATGAAGAGCCAGACAGGAGATATACGCCGCTTTTCCCTTTTAGGTTCACTTTATTGATGCTCTATTAACAATACACTTGTCCATCATCTATAATTGTCCTGCAGACAACACAGTACTACACACATAGGTTCCTACCACACACCTGCTTCTGTTACAGTGATGATCAGTGGGCAGGGTAAGAGAGACGTGGGTTTCAAAAATGCAACCACTACTGTATGTCTTCTGTGCCCAAAGTTATTTTCTCTGCATATAAAAATTTTTCAATCAGATGGAAAACGAAGGCACGCCAAGTAAACGGCAACGCTTCGATAAGCGAAAAAGAGGGCACAACATCGAACTTTACCACCACCTGAGGACACATGAGGCCAAGTAAGTGAAAACTGCAAACATTAGCCAGGTAGCTAACGTTCCTGCCATAGGTCAATATGGCAGGAACGTTAGCCCGACCTGTGGTCAATATGAAGCTAGCAAAGCTAACTTAAAGGCGGTGTACGTGTGTTGTATGTGTGGGAAGATAAGGTTTCTCTTTTCAAGATAAAAATCTGAGTGCGTTTTTGGGTGGACTGGTGTTATGCCCTGTCTAGGGGTGGCCAAGACACAACATGAAAAAGTCCCCGTTTCCACCGAGTCCCAAACAGCCACAGGAGTCTTTTTTAAGGTTTACCCGTCAAACGGTATAATTTAATTACAAACAGTATTTACAACAACCATTCAGAACAACTTAAATCAACTACCGACACACAAGGCGTGATACTACCTGTTTTTAACAAATAAACACTATAACAACCCAAAATCTCTGATTCTAGCTGCTGACGTGGCCGGTTGGAATACGGTCGAGCCGGGGGTTCCCTCCTCGACGCGCTGATGTCACTGGGCAGCTTAAATGGAGCGTTTCCCTCCTCCACAGCCAATCACAGGTGCTCTGCTGTTGTCAGTTGTTGTGGTCAATATGAAGCTAGCAAAGCTAACGTAAAGAGGGTGTACGTGTGTTGTATGTGTGGGAAGATAAGGTTTCTCTTTTCAAGATAAAAATCTGAGTGCGTTTTTGGGTGGACTGGGGAACAATGGTGACGACCTGTCATAACCTGCGACTTTACTCGACTCGACTTGCCCACAACAGAAAAAACTTGGGACTTGCTTGAGACTCGGATCGGAGGGACTTTGGCAGTTGTCTGGTCGTACTGCAGTGGCATGTTTTAAATCACGACTCACTTTCCCCCTGATGTGCAAACAAGAGCTTGACAATGAAGTCCATGTGGGTTGGTTTGGAGGTGTTACATGACAACAACAGGATGTAACCGAGCTACAATAATGTATTCAACCATAGCATGTGTGCAACAGCATACTGATCTACTCTCTATCAAAGTACTGCTCACAGGTTTTGATGATCCTGGTTCACATATAAGAAGAAAAGGGCATTAGCATGAGCTGAATCTTCCCAGTGATGTTCGTTATGTTATCAGCTCCCTGCTGTCTTCTCTCAGAAGTCCATGCTGTTATGAGTAACGTGATATGCAACTAGTTAAATGTTGACTATACAGCCTCTAGTTTGACCTCAGCAGATCAGGCTGTGGTGAATTCCCATCCAATTAATTTGTATTTACTGCTACACTGCACATAACATATAAGAGTATAAGCCAGATGCTAACAGCTACAGCTTGATGAGTTTGTCTGCTCACTTGTTTGTCAATCTGTGGCCAAGAAAACCTAGAAAATACATCTCTTTCTGCGAATTTTAAAAATGTTTTTATTTTTGATTCCTTATCAGCTGATTTTTTTTTACTGTGATTTTAATTTGTAGTTATGTTCTAGATTTGACAATGTGGTTTTATTTGTTGATGTGTTTGTGGTTGTTGTTTTGTGTTTGATATACTTATCTGTTTTTAATTAATTTTTGTGTTTTTGGTTTTTGTTGTTTGTTTGATTTGTTGTTGTGCATTTGATTTACTACTGTTTGTATTTTTTGTTGTGCTTTTTTTAGTTTGCTGTGTTTCTGATTGACCATTATTGTATTACATGATGTGTTTTGGGGTTGTTGTGTATTTCATTTACAATTAAATTTTTTTGTTGTCACAATTTCTGATTGTTGTTGTGCATCTAATTAACTGTTGTATTTTTTATTTGTTGTTATTAATTGATTCACTGTTGTAGGTATTTGTTGTTTTATTTTTTATTTTTTTTGTTCTGACTTTCCATTGTTTTTTTTTGGGAAGTTTTTTTTGGTTGTTGTGTATTTAATTTACCATTGCATTTTTTGATTGTTGTTGTGCATCTGGAATGCTGTTGTGGTTTTTATTTGTTGTTGTGTATTTGATTTTCTGTTATTGTATTTGTTGTGTTTTTCTGATTTGTTATATTTCTGATTTACCATTATTTTAATTTCATGATGTGTTTATGGTTGTTGTGTTTTTCATTTACCATTGCATTTTCTGATGTTTGTTGTGATTTTTGTTTGTTGTTGTGTATTTGATTTTCTATTATTGTATTTGTTGTTTTTTTGTTACGTTGTGTTCCTGATTTACAATCACTTTTACTTCGTGATGTGTTTTGGGGTCGTTATGTATTTAATTTTGTATTTTTTATTTGATGTTGTGATTTCTGATTGTTGTCGTGCATCTGCTATACCTTATGTGTTTTTTTATTGTTGTGGTGTATTTGATTTATTGTAAAGTAATTTATTTTTGTTTTTATTTGTTATCATGCATTTGATTTGTTTTGTGGTTATTTGTTGTGTCTTCATATGTTATTGTTGTTTTTTTGGGATTGTTGTGTTTTGCTTTGATGCGGTTTTTGTCATTTTTTCCACTTCAATTAGATGAGTTTGTAGGTTTGTCGTTATTCTATAAATGTTAGTAGATGTTGGCCTGTTACTGAGGACTGGTAGGTGATACTTGCTACATTGTTAGCAAATGTGACATTAGCTAACTCACTGTTGGGATCTTTGGCCAAATTTCAGCCACAAGTTGGTGTTTCATGTTTGATTTTCCCAGGTTTTGTTGTTGTTTTTTTCAGACGGCTTTCACAACCACTGTTTGTTTGAGCTTTCACAACACAAATCAGTCAAACTTCCTGTGTGCAAAGGTGACCTCAGATATGACCCACCAAAGTGATTGTAGTAAACGGGTCAGTAGTTGACTCTGCTCAGATCAGGCTCAGAGTTGAGTCCTGGCTGCTTTCAGACTTTGACATCTTCATCCCAGACAGGCCCATCAATCCTTATTTCCTGGAGACGTCTCCCTCAGAGACAGAAGCAGCAGAACGCTGATGGCCCCTGAGCGATGCGGTCTCTGATTTGTGAGCTGGATCACCCCGGTGCCCGTCACAGCCACCGTTTGCCGTCTCCTCTGGAGCCCGAGAGCCAAATGTCAGAAGGCATTAATGCACACTCGGCGTACAATGAGCACGCTGACAGGAAACGGCCGCTGAAGGCTCCTCTGAGGGCCACGCTCTCCAAACATGACGGGTCCCTGGGGTGTAAAGGACAGACGGTCGCCATGGTAACCTTATCTGATCCTCCCTCACAGGGCGAGGATCCTTCAGAGGTGAGGAGGGACTGCAGGAGACTGAGAGGAGATGACAACTTTCACTTCAAAGTTGATGGGATAAACTTTTCTCCCTTTCATGTTGCAACTTGGCGAGCACCGGGTGAAGCTACTTTACTTTTTAAACGCCTTCAGCAGGGGTCGGGAAGTCAGCAGGGATTGAGTCTTCATCTGAAACCCAGTTTCCCACCTAAATGTTTCTATTAAAGAGCTCTGCTTTCTTCTCTTTGGACTTTACACGAGACAGTTTGTATTTCTGTCCATGAAAACAGAGGCTGTAATTTCTCTGACGGGTGAAAAATAAAAACTCTTGTGCTGTAATAGAGCACATCAAAATAAAGATAATAAAACTGATGCACAACTCAGATGTTCTGCATTTATCATAAGTGGGAAGATTATAAAGTCTTCTTTAGGCAGAACATTCAGACTTAAAAAAGTCAAATATTTAAGGTTGAAGTAAGAATTCTTTTTTTTTTGTCTATCTTGCTCCCAAATTCTGACTTCTTTTCAAAATTCTGACTTTATTCTCTAAATCACAACTTAAACCTCATAACTCTTACCTAAATTTTAAAATTAAGACTTTTTTTCTCTCAGAATTCTTGTATCAAAGTCAGAATCCTGTTTATCTTTTTTTATTATTATTATTATAATTAAGATTATTGCCTCAACAGCCCAGTAAAGCCCAAAGATGACTTTTCCAGAAAATAGATATTTTCTGCCAAGATCCAAATTCTGATATAAAACTCAGACTTCTGACTTTTTTTCTTAAAATTATGACCTTAATTTAACAACTGTGAGATTGATTTCTTAATATGGACTTTAATTTTAGAAGGATGATTTTTGTTCTCTGAATTCTGACTTTTTCCGTCAAAATTCTGCCTTTAGTCTTCTTTTTTTTTTTTTACCGTAATCTTAGAATTCAGACCCTCCTAATCTTTTAAGTCTCAAGAAAGTCTTCATAGGATACTGAAATAAGAATTCTGACTGTTTTCCATTATTTCTGACTTCATCTCAGAATTCTGAGTTTTTCCATAGAATAATAACTTTAATCTCAGAATTCTGACCTTTCTTACAGTTCTGACTCTTATGGCCCTTTTCCATTAGCCCTACTCTACTCGACTCGACTCTACTCGGCTCTACTCTACTCGCCTTGTGCTGCTTTTCCATTAGCCCCAGTCGCCTGCCCAACGGGGTGCAGTGTTGCTGTAAACAGCTGAGTGGCACTGCGGTGACGTCATTTTGAGCGCAACACAACAATCTGTGGCTTTTTGTCACAATCCGAGTAAAAAAGGAAAGCAGAAGAAGGCTGCAGGTGGCAAGAAGAAATACCCCTTGAGAAGCACAGGAGAGTTTTGGAAGCTATACAACAGAATGAAGCCGAGGACGAGAGCAATCGAGCTGCAAAGAAAAGATGTATGAGGGTAAGCTAATGGTAGCTACCGCTAGCATGCTCATGACTCATCGATGACGACGTTGTCTGACCAATCAGTAGCCGGCAGTTGGTGACGTCATCTTTAGTATCGACTCTGCTCGCTTTGAACCAGGGCGGAGTAGGTACTAAAACTAGCTTGTTTTAGGAGAAACCAGGCTAGTGGAAACACGCTGCAAATCAACTAGAGCCGAGTAGAGTAGGGCCAAGGTGTGCTAGTGGAAAAGGGCCATAACATAGAATTGGGACATTCACTTCACAATTATGACATCTTTCTTAAATCTATAACGTTTTTTTCTCAGAATTCTGAAATAAAAAAAAAAGTGCACTCCTTAAAGTATTGCCACTTTAATCTCAGAACTCTGACGTCTTTCTTCAGTTTTGATTGTAACCTCAAAAAGATTACTAAAAGCTTGATTTTTTTTTTTATCACAAGCTCACAATTATACTTTTTTAAAATCAGAATTCAGACTTGTATTTCACAATCAGGGTCTGCATGAGTTGACCTAGTTTAGCTGTATGTAAAACTTAATCATATGAAATGAAAAACACTGAAAGCACTTTTCTGGCATGTTTTGGGGAGAGTTTGATCTTTGAATCGGTTCAAGTTGCAAACCTCACACCTCAGAAGTAGTGCCTGTCTACTACATATCTAACTGGCCTGTGATGGATGTGGTTGATGGAAGGATTGTCCAATCACCTGCTGGATAGGCTTTTTAAAGGTCTTGTCCATTCTTAAACACTTTCTAAGGGGTCTTTTTCACATGGACTAGACTATAGTGAATGGTCCACCTGGTGTGTCAGGTGAGATAAATCCAACCCACCAATAACACTTTAATTTTCATCCATGTGCTCCTGAATTTTCTTAAACTTTTAATGTTGACCTTTTTTGTTTTTGTTTTTCATGATGCACTTGGTCCTTGTTTCACAGTTCCCTCATGCTTTGCTTCTTTTCCTAAAGCTGGGGTTGGCGATTTGATTTAGATACACTTTTTGTAATACTGGTTAAAATGGTCTTAATGACATAGCGAAAAATATCCGCTATCAACAGCAGGAGTAAAACAGGGAAAACACCAACCAATAATCATGCCGGGACACCTGTTTCTAAACCAATCAAATCCCGTTGCCATTCTACCTGCGTACTGCGTGTGCATTTTCCCGGCGCGCACAGACTCGGTGCGTGTAGCCAAGCTCGTACGTATCAGAGTCCAACGGAGAATGCTTACCTTTCAAGTTTTGTCTTTGAAAATAAGGGAAGCCCACCGTGAGCCGTCCCACAGGCCCAACCAAGCTCCAGCATCCCTCACATTTTAAGACAGATTTACAAGAAATTTAAAATAAACTCTTTGTTTTTCTAAGTTTGTTCTGCTGCTCTAATCTCGTGACAGCTGCCACCCAGGCTACTGCAGGTGGACGTTCTCGCGAGGCTTTTTCTTCTTCTTCAGTTTTACGGCGGTTGGCATCCATCATTTTGGAGCATTACCGCCCCCTTCAGGCTAGAGACAGAGCTCAGTTTGGAGAGGAAGAGGAATGTTTTTATTATTATATCGTCACAGGGGAGATTTACGGGAGAATACTGATACAGGAGGACGGCAGGAAAGAGGATAAAATACGTAAAATAGGGTAGTTTCATGGCCAAAACGGGAGATTTGACAGCTATGTGGAGAATGTCAGAGGAACTACCTATACCCCGATCAACATCGGCTGTGAGTACTAACTGACTTTACACTTGGTGTAGTTGGTACTTGGTGTGACTTGGTGTAGTGTAAAACAAACACGTTGTGCTGAGGGTTTGGAGTTGAATCAGTCTTCTTGATATATCAGCCGCACGCATGCATGTGAGCGGGGGGAGGGGGGGTAGGCAGAGCCCTGAGGAGATGCTACTTTTGCCAACCCCAGCTTTAAAATCACAAATAAAAACAGAATAGTTGAACTAAAGTTCAGAAAAAGATTAGTAACGGGTGGACTCACATCCGTTGTGATTGTATTTTTCTTGATGTGAAGTACTCAGTAGGAATCAGTGAACTAGCATACAGTGAATATTTCTATGAATGCGTATGAGAGCTCACGTTTTACTACGAGTTTGTCAGCAGCAGAGATTTTAAGGCCCTTGGTGATGTAACAGCCCCGTCTCAGCCTCCGCAGCTCCACAGCTGTTCCTCACACTGACTAATCCCTGCTTTGGATCGTCCCATGTGCACTAACTCTTACTCAACATGGTGGTATTTTCACTACTGCCGAGTCCCACCTGTTGAGTGTGATGTGAACGACTCAGAGCTTCTGACGGTGCCTCGTTCACCCTGAATGACAGTATGTGAAGGCGTCTGAACACCACAGTCACTGAGTGCAGAGTGTTGAGCTTCTCTTCCTCTTCTCTGTCCTCACATGTATGCAGGTTTCTGTGGCTACCTGCAGAAATAACTGCCTCACTTGAAAGGTCTGGTAAAAAGGGTCTGCTCAATCTTTTTCATTTATATCAGCACTTTCGACAGCTCTCCAAACATCTTCTCTCCAATTTCAAACAAGCTCCTGAGTATTAGGCAGGAACAAACTCACTTAGAGGCCATGTTTCCAGATTGCTTTTCCCTTTTGTTGATGGACCTATCATGTGCAGAGGCAAACATTCTTCTTCTTCAGTTCAGAGGTCAGCACAGTCACAAAACGTGTCTGGAGCGACACAGACTGTAATGGAGGAGTAGCCCGAGCGGACCATGATGAAATATTGGTGAAACTAATGAGTTTTTGGACGATTAATGCAGTTTTAGGAGCTGCGCCAACATGTCCCGTGTGCTACCATGATACGGATGTCTGCCGCTCGATTTTGGATCTAAATATCTCCTGAAGCACTGTTTGGATCAGAAAAGCCTTCTGGGTGAGTATATTGTTCTACTTCATTCTATAAACAATGTGAAAGCTGTAGAAACCAAACTTATCCTTTAACTTGTTGATAACTTGTTTTTAGACTCACTCAAAAAGTCCAAAAGTATTTAATCTTCTCAAAAATATAGCAGTGGTGTTGTTAGACCTGTTTTGACCCCTTGAGAAAGCAATAATTTCCTACCAGTCTTACAGACCAAGTGAATACTCCCAGTTTCCAGTTCTCTTGTTTTCTTGACAGTAACATCCATACAGGAGCAGCAAAAGGTCAACAAGAGACAAGAGAGTTACCTGAGTGTTCCCAAAACAATCAGAAAGAAAGACTGATAAGGCCCTTTTCAAACTTTTGAGACAAACTGCATCCAAGAGTTTCAAAAATAAATCTATGGGGCAAAAACAATCTGAAGGAATGTGAATATGTGTAGAGGTTAGCTGTGAGTTTCTTGGCATACTAAAGTTTTTCTACATAAATGAGGAAGCCTTATTTTTTTTATTTTATTTTTTTAATTCCTCTCTCCTTTCTTGAAAAATTTTCACTGCTCATTTATCCAAGAGACCTGGCACTTTAATTAGTAACTCTAGCACTTTATACTCGACTCCAGCACTTTACTGCCTAAATCTAGCACTTTAACATCTGCTACTGACCACCTGTGTACAATAAAAACTATGATTGTAATGTATTGTAAAATGTTTTATTATGATAATGTTTCTCTGTTCTTTCTTTTCCTAAAAATGAAACAAAACAAGAAGAAAAGAACCCTTTAAATATTATACTTGTATTTTTTTTTTTTAACCTGTCAGTTTTTATATTTTAGCTGGGGGGACTACCAATGGAAATTGGCTTGGTAGCTAGATTTGGGTACATTTACATTTTATTTTTTAAAAGTGTGTATGAATGTACATTGTCCCTCCTTATCAAATAAACTAAATTGAAATTATTCATGTGTCAACAGGCTTACCAATTCATCATTCATCCATATGTGATTTGTAAAGTTCTGTGACAAACTAATTCAATTTCCAATTTTTGTTTAGTCTCTTTCATCATACAACTTTCAGAACAAGTTGTCCTGAAAAAAATGTCTTTCACTTGATTGGGCTTGACATGGGTGAAGTTTTACATCGTTACTGAAAAATAAGTCCAGGAGTTAAAAGGGTTAACATGTATCCTTCTCATGACAGAGCACTTCTATGCACAAGACACAAAGTCTAAAGCATCAGGATCTTTTCCACGCTTGCTAAAATGCCTTTATTCCCTGGCACCCTCAAATGCACCCAACAGTTTTACACCCTGCTATTGTTTTGTTAGCAGTGTAAGACCATTGGTACAAGCTGGCGAGCTCAGTGCAGAATAAAAGCTGTCAAATGAATGCAGAGTCGTTGGAAACATGGCACTGAACAACAGAGCGGACTGACTAAATAAATATAATGTTTGTTTGGATGCTCTTTGCCTTTTTTGGATTTCTCATATTATCAGCTTGATGTGTTTCATACAAAAATTGCAGCACTTCCTGTTGTTAGTTCAGACCGAGGTCATATCTCATCCTCACAAACAAAGCTAACAATGCTAACATCCTCACCAGATAAAAGCAGACCAAGACCTTTCACCTTTAAGGTCTTGTTTTGGACCTTCAATGCAGTTTGACTGACAGCTCTAACAACTCTACAAATGAACTGCACTAACTTAGAAAACAAACTTGAGTTTGCATGACTTACACCAAACACATGAGGTGTGTTGATGCACACTAAGACTGGTTGAAATGTTTAGAGATACATACAGTAGTCTTGACCTTGGAGCAGTGACCTCTAATATGAAATCACTTCATCTCCAAGGTTGTTTCCACACAGAGATTGTTTAAAAAAGCTGGCATTCATTTAAAGATACATCAACATAGCAAATGAGCCCCGTCTCTGTACAAACATCCCCACTGAGGCCTTGTTAAAGGGATATGCCAACTTTTTTCTTTTGTGCCTTCTCTTCCACTGTCATTGTATTACCTTCTTCTACTTGTAAACAGAGGCTTTATTGTGTTCACCTACTTACAAGCACATCTCGTGAACTGCTCACTCACAACTGCGAACCAGTTCTCATCATTCACTTAGAAGAGCAGTTCAAATACTTGACTCGTTCGCCAATATCCAGCGGCGGCTGGCCAATAGAGGGCGCTAGGGCGCCCCAGTGGAGAGTGTGATATTAAATGTATTTACTTTATTTTGAAAAAATGAATATGACCAAAAATTACTTATCTAAATATGTAATATAACATAAATATAACATAAATATATATCCATTAAGATATAAAGTAATTAATTTTCATTAATGTAGAACAAAAGTAAGCCTTCTCGTCTCTGTCTCACTGTCTCAGGGGCGCTGGAAAAATCGCCCCTGAGACAGTGACGACTAGCCAATAAGGGAATGTTACTAGGGCAAGATAAGCGCCTATCATCGTGAATTTGGCCAATCAGCGTGGTTAAAAATAATCTCCGAAGGGCGATTCTTATATCGCCCCTCGGGTTTATTCGGCTTGTGTCGGCCATGCCCGGAGTGACTAATCAGGAGGACCGGGACAGTTTCCAGTGGGCCGGCCTGACGTTTGGGCCGTGAGGGCCAGTGTTAATATACATTTTTTAATATTATTATAATTTTTTGGTTTGGTGTTCATTCATGGCACTGAGTGAGTATTACCTCCATGCTGTTACCGCTGTCCCTGTGGGCCGTCTCCCTCGGCAGCCTTTTTTTTTTTTTTCAGAGGCATTCTGACGAACAACACGTCACAAGAGGCTAAAACAATTAGCTCCGGCCAGTCGGAGTCTGTGAGATGAGCCAGATAGAAGCATGTGCTGGACTGCCGACAAGATGGACAAAAAGCGCAAGGTTGGCGCGGAAAAGAGAAGAATTAAAAAGAGGAAAGCGCTTGAAAATGATGCAGCAAAATGTGCAAAATAGCGCCTTTTTTAACAAAACGAGCTCGCGGTCTGAAACGACAGAGGATGATGATGAAACTGGTAAGGGAAGGTGTTTAATAAAATGACACTTGCACCGTGTGATGACGCCACATAACTGGGGAAACTTTGTCTTGTAGCTCCTCAGAAGAGATGCAGCAGCCATGAGCCCAGCACAGGTGCAGAGTGGACAGGTAGGATTGTTCACTGAGTGAATGTCAGAATTAATGTCAGAGTAGGGGAGAGTGGGGTAAACTGAGCCAGTGGGTAAGTTGACCCAGCCCCTGTTTCTGGGAAACAGTAAAAAATTCTTGTCATGAGGCCCTATATTCAGAAAGCCCTGATCATTTCACCCTCCCTCTGTTGAAGAGAAGAACCTGGTACAAACAGTTAGTACTTTTAACACAAAAAACTCTTTTGGTGTGCCAGAGTAAATTTACAGCATGTCTCTGAGCTTTTTTTATCAGTTCCAATTTATCCAGGTCTATAATGGTGTAATAAACATATTTGTTATTTACCAATGTATAAAACTATATGACTCATTTGGCTACGGATGAGCCTGTAGTTGAATCGTAGTGGGATGGTTGTTAAAAACTGAGTGTTGCACAGTACTGCCCCACCAAGAATATTTTTCACCAGCCGCCACTGCCAATATCACACCTCTAGCGCAAACCACCAAAGACCTGCTCGACAACAAAACGAAACCTGTGTTTACAAGTAGAAGATAATACGATGATTGTAGAGGATAACATAATGCTGTTAAAACATGTCTCAAAAAGCACACAGGACCGTTTAGAGTTGCTCAAGAGTTTATTTGATGACTGTAGTCACAGGCAGGCTAACACTTCCCATTGACTCCCAGTGTTTGAGCTAAGCTAATGTTTGTGATATTTTATGATTCTATTTTCTGTAAGGTGACCTATTATTATTATTATTATTATTATTATTATTATTATTATTGTTAAGTTTATTAGTGGTGGGCCAGCTTTGCCTGGAAAAAATGTTTGCATATATCTTGATAGAGGTAGTCTCAGTGTGGGGCGTTTGCATCCGCCCCAGGAACCAACATTAAGTTAGAAACATGCTGACTGCTCACTCTGCTGTATTAATGTAAGCATTAGTAGCAATAATAGCTGAATTAGAGAAACCAGGCTGATGACAAAGTGCTACTTAATCATCGTTCTTTAGATGCGACAGAGTTCTTTTCTGTTCACAGGCACAGCATATAATAAAAATATCATCAGCTTATTATTACTCATTATTACTCTACAGCGTGAGTCAACAACATGCACTGATTCAGAATCTCCTTTAGGTCCCAGAATTTAGTTGAGCTCATTCATCCTTTTCAAAGCTGCTCTCTTCCTTTTCCCATCTTTGACGGTTGCTTCACAGACACCTCTGCAGGTGTTAGGCTGTAATAAGTTCACATGCTATCTGCCCTCACAAGGTCTGACATTGAGCAGAAAAGCTTCTCTTCTTTGTGCACAGTTCAGTTACATGTTAGGACATTTAAACTTTGCTGTCATCATTATTTTATTCTAGTTTGTGGGTAGTTTAACCCTGCTGGCTCTCTTCCCATAATGCACAGCATGACTCGCACTCATAAGAACAAAACAACCAAGCTGTAGGTGTCTAAACCATCGAAGTCGGAGTGAATATATATGCACTGTTTGAAGATTCTCAAGGTTTCTTACAGGGAAGAGTTAAATAAGAGGTCTCATATCGTTGACCTTTGACCAACAATTTAAATCAGATAATCCTTGAATGAAGTGTGGGAAAATCCTTCAAAGCCAGGATTTTCCAGGTATTCTTAAGATACTGCATATTTCACAGCTACCTGGATGAATAGGGTTATGGTTCCTCTATCCCTCTCTCTTCTTCTTTTTTCCTTCTGGTTGAGGTATTGGTGAGTCACTGCTGTTTGTTACATCCTTGTCAGTCACAGATATAACATTACCCTTTTGGGTATCATACATCTCACTTCGATGCTTGGAGCAGCTTTCAGAGCTTACTGGAAAATAAATTGGTGTTCTCATTATACTGTAAAGGTCAAACACTTTTCCAAACACCCTGATTTATATGGTTTCTGGCATGGCAGTGATTCACTCTAAAACAGTGAGTATGGTGGGAAAAGTCCCTGAGGCCTGCCCATGATGCAACTCTTACTAACATTACACCAAGTTTAAAGAAAGGCCAAATGACTCGAGTGTTTTCAGGGAAGTTGGTTTAAATGATGCAAACTGGCAATTTCTACTGTAAACACATTAAATATTAGGGTTAAAAAATACTAAAGGTGATTGTTTCTTACTGTAGAAACAAGTTTATTGCAGCCACAATGCATGCTGTCCCGCTGGCCTAATAATGGAAATATGGAGCGGTGAGTCAGATTTTTTTTTTAATACACTCTATCAGACAATGCAGTCACGATCTCTGGAGAAGAGTATAGGCTTCTGCACATACTCTTAAAAAAGAACAAACTCACAAGAAGATAAATCTACTCCTTCCATTATGAGTATGCAGGACAAAATATTTGAAGGTTTCAGACATGTCAGTTTGTCTTCAATAATATCTCCCGTCTGAGCCACACTTATGCACCCTTGTATATTCCCTTACAAAAGCTTTAAATCTCATTGTTAAGAAACCAAGCTCTGAAATCCAGAGAATGCTGTATCTGCTGGAAACAAAATCTATGAATGTAGATCTAAATATTCTATAATAAATTGCACTTTGAAGGAAGACTACTCACATCATTATAAATTGCTTTAAGGCTCATTGATCAGTTATGCTGCATCCAATTAAAGCACAGAACAGTGTGCATAAAGATAGTATGAAAAGGCATGAAGCATGATGTAATTTATGTATGTATGTGTTCACTAGCCACTTCATTAGGTAAATTTTGCCTGTACTGTGTTGGACCTGTTTCACCTTCCGAATGTTTCATACCTTGTGGTAGAGATGCAAAAGCTGCAGGAAACTGTCCTCAGAGATGCCGGTCCATATTAAATTGAATTGAATGCTTTACTTTGAACATGCAAAAACAAACATGGGTAGTCATAGCAAACATGTGTATACCAAAAACAAAAGAAAACTAGAAAAGCACTCGGAGAGCGCAGACCTCCGCCAGCACCACAGTCCTCTCCCATATTGTTATTATTACCATAAATATTAGTCCTACCTTTATTTAATGTAAATAGTTAGATTCCTTGACCATGAAAACATACCATTGGCAATTGGATTCATAATGATATCTATTTTAGTTCAGTAGTTATTCACGAAAATCGCATTTTTCATCATGGCAGATCCAGACAGTGATCCAGATCAACACCAAAATTGAATCAGTTCTTCCTTTTCCCATGCTGAGCATTTCCTGAAAATTTCATCCAAATCCATCCATTACTTTTTGAGTTATTTGTTCACAGACAGACAGGCAGACAAACAAACTCTCCTGAAAACATAACCTCCTTGGCGGAGGTAACAATCAAGGTAAACAACATGCTGCATGTGCAGCATGTCCACATGCTCGAAAAGTAGTTGGAAGAAGTCTAACTTAAATAATTCAACCCTCTTTATTACCACATCCTGTGATGTTTTGAATTTCTACATATCAAAAATATTTACAAGATTAGGAGCTAACTTCCCTTACAATATACTGACTATAAAATGTTATAAGCTGCTTTTACACAATTGCAAACATAATATTTCACCTATATACGTAATTTCTTTGCATGCAATCCACCCCTACTCATACACAGAAAAAGACATTGCATAACAAGACAATATATCTATATTTTCTTCCATTACCATATTGACATGATATTGTTACTGTTGCTGCAGATTTGTCCGCTACATCCAGGATGCCATTCTCCCAATCCACCTCACCTAGAAGTTGCTCTATTGGATTGAGATCTGGTGGCTGTGGAGGCCATTGAGTACTCATTGTCATGTTCAAGAAGCCAGTTTGAGCTGATTTGAGCTTTGGGACATGGGGTGCTGCTGGAAGTAGCCATCAGATGATGTGTACATTGTGGCAGGCTGTGGCTTTTACATGATGCAAAGCTGATACCAGTGGCCTCCACAGTCCCCAGATCTCAGTCTAATAGAGCATGTTTCCAGCACCTTATTGAATCCATGTCATGAAGGTTTACAGCAGCTCTGAAGGCAAAAGGAGGTCGAACTTGGTTTTAGCAAGGTGTACTTAATAAAGTGTCTGAAGAGTTTTTATTAGTAACAAAATGGAGCTGTGAATAATCAAGTTACAGAAGAAATTAATTCTAAATGTTTGAAGAAAAACTGGAAGCAAACTTTGTTTTTCTGTGTCAAAGAACATTTGACCTGCTTGTCCAACTTCCTCAACAAACCATCTGTGCAACCTTCTAAAAGTTTCATTATTCCAAAGTTGCTTTGTGGGTCTGACTCTTAAATCTTTATTTGTTGTTGGGGATTTGTTTAAACGAGCCGAGGTTGCATTTTAGATGGAACTTCCTTTATGGCCTCAGTTTATCCATATTGTTTGGCCACATAATGGTGTGAGGCAGCACATTAGAGATTCCACATTAGCTTTGACATCAGGCTCTGATATCAACACAGTTTTGGGGAGTTAACTGTCTCCCCCAAATGAGCTTTAATGCAGCAGAACTTAAAGGGACAGTTCAGAGTTTTTGGTGGAGCTGCTCACTAATGGCTAACTCTGTCCCTGAAGGGAGATCACAGAAGTCAGTATCCTCAGCATAAAGTACTTGTTCATTTTATTAAGCATACTTGAGTGTAAGTAGAAGTGTAGCAAGACTACTATGGACCACATACTTGTAGTGTACAAGAAAGTATACTAATTTAATACTTCTTCTGACTTAATTTGAACCTTTTTAAGTTTATAAAGGTAGACTTTGAGTTTACAATATAAGGTTATGTTTTAAGTTTACAAAAGTACACTTTCAAGTATACAATTACACTTATCTATATAGTACTACAGTACTAGGTGTATACGTATAATCAACATTTAATTTATCAAATTATACTCAAAGTATACCACAAGTAAATGGACTTGAGTTTATATAGCACTTTTCTAGTCTTTTCTTATTAAAAAAAGCACTATATCAGCTCTATACAAGCTCAGTTTTGTGACCTGCAAAATGAAATTCTGCTTCGGGCCCCAATTTGGCCAGGGGCAGCCCTGTGGATTAAAATATATCAAGTATTAGTACTTTCTGGCAAAAAGAAGATGTATAAGTTTTAGTATTGAATAAACACTTGAATAAACTACTTTTTACTTAGGGTGGTGCCACCATGAGCCTCATAATTGCCCCACAATTAGTTTAAAACTGCACAAAAAACTGTATTTGCCTGACCAGACGCTACAGTAAGCTTCTTCACAGAATTTCACTTATTCTCTACAGAGCCCTCATATGTGGAACTATTTTATGATTCAACATATGAGCTATGTATCTTTCCACCAGCAACACACTGCTTTCCTCTCATCAGCTGTTCAGTTCAGAGAACTGAAGCTGGGTCAGTGGTCATTGGAGCACAAAAAGATATAAATGTGACTCTCCTGAAATCTCAAGGAGACGGTCAGTTGCGTATAAACAGGCCAAATGGTCACGGTTCTGATTCTGTTCTTTGTTGTTTTTCAAATGGTCATCATATTGCCTCCTCTGCTGCTAATGAACACTGTGGTTGCAGGACCCATTTTACTGACCAGGACCTGAAACGCGGGAGAAGCATTGTTTCTTAGGTGGGCTTTACACGAGTGCAAATTTGTAAGACTCCGGTAAAATAAACTATCGATCTGGTGATATTGACACACGGAGACGCGCATTTGTCCAGGACTCCGCATCTTTTTTGAAAACGGGTCTGCAGGTGGATATCTAGGTATTTGTCTTCATGCCGTAGTTGGTATAAACAGATAAGTCTGGAAAAGATGGTGACCTCATAGCACCCCTCCTCCTCCCCGCCCCCCCAACCCATGCTGTCACACACACACCAACAACAACAATGGCGGCAGCTGGACTGATTCTGATCTTGTTCCAGCAGCTACAAATATTGCTACGACTTTTATACCAACATTTGCTCACAGAACACCAACACCACCAGCTACGGCAACAACAGCGACAAGTGCTCATGCAGAGACACAGCATGTTAGGCGTGCATGAGCACTTGGTGACGTGGAATCCACCTCGGAGCAGAACCAGACGGGCAACCCGACAGGATTTTGCATCGATTTTGCGTTGTCATGTAAATGTACAAGCCTATGTGCAATACGATGTGTAAAAAGCGATACATGTTTTGATGCCGACGCCAAGACAATACGGGGCCGTCTCCATGTGAGGAGGGCCTTAGTCCCACTCATGACAGCAATGGACCTCCAGGTTCATGGGTATTGAGTAACAGTCAATGCATCTGCACCAGGTAACTTGTGATCCAGATAACCACCATTAGCAAACAATTGTTTTAGCTCAATAACTGTCAAACTAATAATGATATCAACATGATTCTGAGGGCTAGGTGTGGGTTTTCAGGGTCAAGGAATCATATTATGATGGTAACTTTATCATAGAACTATTTTTTATAGATGTAACAGCAATATGTGAGCTACCTTGGCAGAGGTTTGTGCTCTCTGAGTGCTTTCTTGTTATCACATTAGTCAAAATTGTTTATTTTCATTTCCGTTTTAGTGAAGTTAATGCTTGTTTTTCCTTATGGAGATGAACAGCTGACGAAGGGCAAGCAGTGTTTTGCTAGTAGAAGGACACATTCCTTATGGGGCATCACACAAAAGATCTAATGGCAGGGGATTTTGGAGGAAAGTGATAGGCTATAAAGATTCCTAGAGCTGCATCTTTTCAAGCCAGCATGTTCTGCAGAGTTGCAACTTGAAAGTAGAGGAATCATGAGGCTTTTGGTTGCACCATGTACTGCTATTTATCACCTATAGCATCCATACCTGGCTATGGGAAACATTTGGCCAGTAATTCAACCGGTAATTGTATTTACAAGTGCAATGGGCATCAAACAACCCAACTTAACATATCAAACTATTCCTGTAAGGCAGCAGGGTCTTCCTCCAAAGTGTTTTTCCTTTATATAAATAAGTCACCCTAAATAGACATACATCAGACTCCTGATAACCCCTTTGAAATGAACTGGCGGGGGAGGATTCGGCCCGGAAAAGAACATAACACGAGATCTTTGCCCCCTCCAACCCACAGAGCTGCGTGACACATCCTGGGGAAATTAGACAATTATTTCTCCACATGGTATCATTATTAGCCTTTTATGCAGCTCTCACGCTCAATGTAGGACAGCTGCCTTCCAAAAAAATAAAAAATAAATAAATAAATGAAGCGGCCTGATTGACTCTGTTGAAAACCCTGCCAGCTCCTTTGATGTGGAGAGTGGCATTGAACAGAGAAAATCATCCCGTTCAAATTGAAAAGAACTTAATCTCCGCCTGTCTCGGGAATGTCAGCGCACTCTTCAAGCGCTCACCTTGAAAGGAAAAGGGGGTGGGAACACAGGGAGGAAAGGTTACTGAAGAAGTGTCAGCTCCTCTTGAGCTTTGAGACAGTTGGGACTGGTGACACAACGCAATGTCAGAAAATATTGTCTCGAGTGGCAGGATTTTGTTTTATTCATCCCTCAGCTCTATCTCTCATAAACACGCCCTGCATTTGCTGATAGTGTTTGTTGATTTACCTCACATTGGGACTTATCGTGCACACGCCTCAGGGTTTTCAATCAGTCTTAACAGTTTGATTCTTTACATTCTGAGAAGCTTCCTCTTTGTGTGAAGCAGTATCCAGTGTTGCTCTCAAGGCTGAGTGAGTTGCATCATGTGGGGGGGCATTAAGGTCCAATCCGCTCTCCTTGGCCTCTAACACGAAGCCCTTAATGACTTCTTCCCCAAAACAAACATGCTGGCTCACAGGTTGCTGTTATGCAATCGACATGCTGCCATAAGGAAGACTGGTCATAAACACCACATGCTACCCAATCAGAACGTCCAATATGTGAGTCAGGATCAGGATTCAGTCCAAATATATGTCAGCTCGAGCTCCTCTAAAAGATAGTAGGACATGAATGCTAAGTGAGGTCGTATTTTATTAAACTCAAACTCATATAACTGATTTTGACGATTGCTGGTGTGTAATCATCTGGTCATCTGGTTTTTACATACTGAGTGTGAGGGGTGAGCAAGGTTTTATTAGCTGATTTCTGATAGTATCAGTTTTCTTATGGATCAGGTGGCTGTAGTGGAATCTAGCCCACTCTGTGACAGGAGACCAAGTACTTTCCATAATGAGAAGGAATATGTGTGATATATGCCATGACCAGTGAAAGTGTTTTTGGGTGTTAAACTGTGGTCATTATCACAGATCATTGATTTAGATGATCTGCTGTTTTACTCAACAAACAAACACAACAAAGTAACACTGAACCAAATATGAACACACAGAAGGAGAAAGTCTTCAGAACGAGATTCAGTCGGTGGAAACTCTGAAACTATTTACAGACACCCTCTGTAACTTTAAGGTTAGACTTAAAATATTCCTCTTTGATAAAGCCTTCAGTTAGAGCCAGCTCATAGTATATAGTTCAGACATAGTTAAGATGCAATAGGCTTAGACTGCTGGGGGGATCTGACACACTAGGCTCTCTCTCTCTCTCTCTCTGCTTTTGCTCCTTTTTGTTTGCTCCTGTACTCGTCTCTGACTCTGGTCTTGTAGGTGGCCTGGGATACTTGGTGTAGACTGCCTGCTGCTGTGGAGTCAAAAAGCCTGAATGACCACAATTACAGGTATAACAAATGTTTGGCCATTTCTTTTACCCTATTCCAGTCCATACTCAGTTTAGTTATTATTATTAGCAATTAGCATGATCTCTCTTTTCATGGTTGATCATACATCCATAGTAATTTTTAGCACCTTACGGACGTGAGGTCCCTCTTGAAAATGAGATGCCAAATCTCAAAAGGCTCGCCTTAATTAGTCCCTAACGGGATGGGAAGGGTCCCAATTGTTTTGAACTACGCAAACTGTCGTGGAGAATTGCCGCTCCCAGTATAGCAGGGTGGGAGCCTAATGCAGTCGAATGGTATTAGCGTGGCATGTATGTGGCTCAATCGGGCTGATTGTGGCTCACTCCTGAAAGCTTTCTGAGGACAATTAACAAGGACACATCCGATTATGTCGTGACTGTGTCCCATTCAAGGTGATTTCTTCCGTATCTCGTATGAGAAGTGAACACCAGAAAAACGCAAGCAACGGGGCTCAATTGGAGCTTACATGATGCAAACTGGGCTCAGTTGGGGCTGACACCGTGTCAGTGGGATAGAGATTCATGGAATACTTGTGGTATCGTTGTATTGACCTAAATTTAGTCGGACGAACGCCCCGGAAGCCCCGTAGAATCGTGGGGTGTGTCCAGGACACAGTCACTTCTTCCTGCATCAAACCAGGCTTGCCAATCGTGTACAGTCGTGCACAATTGCCATGAGAAACAGGAATGTGTGACTAGGGCTTTAGTCCACTTGCCTCTGCCTACCTCCCCTCCAACCCACCAAACACAGCATGGTGTGGATGGCTGTTCATCATGAGACTTAGATCCACATTCAAAATTTCCTACAACTAAACTTAGTTTTTTTCATGCCGCCATGATGGATTCATGTTGGGTTTTCAATGCATATACAGATGTATATATATATATATATATATACATACATATATATATATATATATATATATATATATATAGATATATATATATATATATATATATATATATATATATATATATGAGCTCAACAATGCCTTGAAAATTGGCACAAATTAACACATGAAGCACAAAACATTGAGAGCAAAACAACTCCAGTATGTTGAGGTTTTTTTGTAAGATTCTTTGCATGCTTAAAGTTTGCCTTCTAATAACCAAGGCTTGATAAAACCATTAAAATGTGAAAAAGCTTGTTCATCATTGATCCTTATGCAAATTGTATGTTCTGTAAGATGACAATTTTAATTTTTAATGTGTCTCTTGGTCATCCAACTCTAATAACACCAATCTGACATCATGACAGACTCAATATTCTGAAAGCTCAGGTTTTCATGAAAGGGTTGAAGTTTTATGTGTATTATACAATAAAAATACAGGAAGACAGAGAGAAGCATAAGTTGGCCTAGAGCTGCAAGGGTTAACTAACTATGACTGAAGTGCTCAGTGACCTTCTCTATGTGCCTTAATTGTTGACGGTGGCAGTAAAGTACAGCGGCTCACAAACAAAGCCCTGTTAGCTCAACATATAAATAAGACCTTACTGCAGAGAGCTTTATCTTCCTTATATTCTAATAACCGGCCTACGTTTGGGGGGTTATCCGAGGTGTGACTGCACACCCTGGAGACAATCCTCTGCATTGTTTTCAGAAAAACAAACTCCCACTTTAATCTAAACAACTGAAAATCAATTAACCTTTAAAGTGGGAGCGAGCTGTCCCATAAGGGTCCACGCAGACATCTGCGGGGTGATGAAGTGCGCCTCATTTGGAGGTGATGTAGGTGCTGTCTGAGTTGTTTATGTGTTCCTGAAAAGTCACGCACTTTATTACTTCACATGAATATGCAATCATCTGATGAAAATTGATTTGCTGTATGAATAATATCGACGGCAGCGTAATGCATCTTATATAAATCTCTGATGAATGATGAGCTTCGAAGGCTTTAGGACAACATAAATAATCACATCAGACAGAAGGCACTACAGTGTTGAGTCACTTGTTTGTCCTTGTTCTGATACACTGAATTAAAACTTGACACTATGAGGGAATCAGCTCAGTAATTACTGCAGATTTAGACAAAGCATGCCGGCCTCCATGGGTTGTATCTCGCCCGCTATAGACCGAGGCTGACTATTTCGTGGAACACTTCTTCATGATTTTCCCTCTTTGTTTGGCCATCTTTTGTGATCATGCTCTTTCTCAGAATCAATGCCAGAAATTAAAGTGTCTAATTTTCCCCTTATTTACAATCCTGTCAAGGCTGTTCACTGCTCTTGGAACAAGCTCACTGTAAAAGACTGGAGATTGAATGAGGGTTGAATTCCTCTCATGAGAGAGATGTGTATCAGAGTTAAAGGATGAGAAGAATGTGCTGTAGGTATGTAGCTCACATGGAAAGAGAAGGACAATTTGCCTTAAGCCAGAGATATGTTTGCTGCTAACTATGTGGGTGTAGAGGCATAATGGCTGCCATGTGACTCCTGCATTTGGCACCAGCATCTTTAACCACCTGGCTGCATACTGGTACCATGGATAAATATATATACAAACACATTATTATGATTACTGTGTGTTGAGGTCAATTCGTGCTTAGTGTGCCCCGATGGACACTTTAGGTTAGAGTTTATGTTTTCTTAAGTGTCATTTTCCACTGGTTTAGTTTCACTTTGGAGTTGAAATATCTGTAAGTCAAACATTATTGTTGTTGCAAAGAGAACTGTCATGGAAAATATTATTGTGTTAAAGTTGTTTTGGTTGAATGGACAATATAATCAAACACAAAGATGCTTGCTTGCTATGTTAACTTGCTTTAAGTGTAGCAGTTGTGTACTCTCTCTCTTGCACTGTGTGATGAATCAGATCAGCACAGACCTTTAGCTTTGGCACCAACACGCCATTTATTTGCAAGGAAGCATGGTATAATCTGATAAGAACAGAGGCATATACGGTTTCTCACAGCGACTCTCACATGCTCCAACAGTGCTAAAACATAGAACACAAAAAAAATAATTTGGCTAACACTGAGGGCCCTAATTCCGTGGCAGCGCAGGTTGAGCAGAGCTGGCCCACCCCACGCAGTTTTAATTTCATCCGGCGCACCACCGTGCGCTGCCAATTTGACAATTTGGTAGACCGTCTGCGCAGCGATGGGTGTGACAGCGCACCAAGGGGAGATGCCGACAGATTCATGTTGCTGCAGTGACAATTTCGTGCCAAAAAACTGTGCCGAAGGTGCGCTGAAAGCTCGCCAGCTCCAACCTGGTCTATTCTCGGCGCAGGAGAAGCGCACCCTCCGCAGCTCTAAGTTGGTGACAGGCGCACATGTGCGCACACATCACCAAACCCTCAGAGCCCTTAGGGGTGCTACCAATAAAGATCAGACGTTACATTTTAGCTAGCAAAACACATCACATGTGAGCCCAAATGACTCAAAAACAATCAATATAATCACAGAAAAGTTCTATGGTAGCCACAGAAATTATTTCAAATATGTTAAATGAAAAGACAGCACCCCTGCCAAGAAAAACAAACTTTTATATTGCATTTTTAGCGGAGCTTATAAATACATTAACTTACCACAGAGAAAAGTGGTGCAGTCTGGCAGAAATAAACAGGTTGCACCACTCATGTCTGCAAGAGCGCCAGCAGAGGGCACTCATATCACACAGAGTCTCAGTGGATGCTCAGAATTAAATATTAACAGTTTATAAAGAAAAAAAATTTTTTTTTCCAAAAGATAGTCTTTAACTCCTTTACATAAGCTAGTTTGTATCATGGCCTGTTTAATTAAGTTTAATACTAGAAATGCTTGCTAAACATGTATTGAAAGTTTAGTAAGAAATTCACATGTGAAAAGAAGACCAAGAATTTAAATTAGTTTAATTTTATGTTGAAGCTTAAGTTATTGAACAGTTATGTACAGTTTACACAATACAGAATCTAATTTCATACTGTATTTGTGTTTTTGTACAATTTATTGATACAAGCTTAGTTTTGCATTTTCAGTTGTACAGAAACAGCCACCAGTAAAACCTCCTGGGGAAGAAACAGTTTTATTGGAGTTTCTGTTAGACACTATCTAAGCTTGCTGAGAAAAGCAATTGTGAGGACAGAATAAACACATTATCTATCATCTATATTTGTATATGGCACAAGTACCCTACAGTACACAGGAGCGCTGTGAGTGGGCATCTCTGTGGGATATGTCACCCCTTATCGCTGCATGAATTGACAAAGATGTTTTGGCCTTGTTGGATTATCATGAATGTCTTGAGGTTTAAATATTAATCTCCTTGCAATGATTTCACATAAAGGCACTGTGAATTAGGCTTCTGACTTTAAGCTCTCAAAGCATCACAGGGCTTCAGATGAACTCTTTGCATTGGTTGCAACGGTGCACCTAAAAATTATTTAAGGTGCACCAGCACAAAAATTAGGTGCACCCAAATTTTCATAGGGTCACCTTTAACGCTATAAAGTAACCATTTCATTGCTCTCCATAACTTTTATATGATGTAAATGATATTTAAACAATTATAAGATGTTATATAAGAGTTACTGTTCCGTTATGAATCCTGACACCTCAGTCAGGCTCAGTCTGGGCTCATTTGCATACTAACAGCTGATTTGATGATTACTGAGGGCTGTGTGTGCATGTGTTTGGGTGGGCTACAGCCTGCAACCTGTGAAGATACAACGCAGGGACAGAGAAAAGAGAGGAAGCAGGTGCGGTGTGGCTTGTCTGTTTTTGGTGAATTTTTCCGCTGCCTCGGTTACTATTGTCAATTAAATTTTGTAAGAGTGCGGCTAACATTTTTTCTTGGTGCACCAGTCCACCCAAGAAAAAATGCTGGGTGCACTCTCACAAATTTTGGGTGCATGTGCGCCATAAATGGTTGCATTCTGGAGCCCTGCATCAACCTCATTTTCTTTACATCCATCACTGCCTCACATATAGCTCTCTTAGCTCTCATTGATCAGTGTCTCTGACTTGGAGGAACAAATTTAAAAAAAAAGAGGTAAGAAAAAATTAAACCTGCTAGACTTTCTGTTGCCGAGCTGTGTGGCATCTCAGACCAGTCTGTTGTTGGTCATTATGACACACTAGATGAAACAAAAACACATTTTTTTTTTATTTTTGGCTGACAGGTTCCAAACCCTCCGATGGTCGGGTTGGTTCATAATCATGCTTGTGTTGTTTGACCTCGACCTAAAGGAAAGGTATGCTCATTTTCTGTTTAAGCAAGTGAGCTAGGTGTTAAGGTGATGCCTGCATTAGGGGGTGAGTAGGAAAGACACCAGTGCTGCATGACCACCATCATTTCTGTATGTACACTGTTTATACACATTTTTCTGTCTTTGCTCAGATGTGATGTTTCTATGTTAAGTTGATAAGAAAGTAGTGGCCATGTTACCTGGAGACTTGCCTTTGACTGTATTCATAGATGCCATTTTCACAGCAGCTATTGTGAACAGGCAAAGTCCTAGTAAATGTCTCTTATTCAAATTATTATTGTCAGATATGTCCAATCTATAATCAGACATTTAATGAAAAACACACTAATACAAACATAACCAGATTCATGTTTTCAAGTGACAAATACTGATAAAGACGTGATAAAGATGGCTCTGTGATTGACAGCCAATAAGTTCAGGCTCATTAAGGAACAGCCCTCCTACAGCTTTTAACAGAGAAAAAGAGTAGAGATGATTTATGGATTAATATTTACCCTTCCTCATAACTAACTTTCTCTGCAGTAAAGCAGTAAAGGTCACTAAGCAACAAAACACAGTGCTGACTGTTTTTCGGGCAGTCTTTATTATGCATCCAAACATTTTCTTGGTGGCTGACAATTTTATTGACCCACTGTGAATCTTCTTGGAGCTTAGTGGCTTAGTGAAAGGTCAACAAATATAATGCAAGACTCTAATTTAGGATAACCTTCTAGAATAACTTGTGATATCAGTACTTCAAATCATCAAATCACTGACGAACATACAAAAACACACACATAAATCATATTGAAAAAGCTAAAATGGGGGCTTCACAATCCGTACACGGTTAAGATTAACAAGGAGAATAATTATACAATCTTAAAAACTATTTATCCAAAATTTGAGGTATTCTGTTACAGAAAAAGGACAACCATACATGCCTGCATTTCACTAATGACACAATTCTTTAATTGACTTTGAGACCTCTGTGACACATAAAGCTGGACATATTAGTATCTGTCCTTGCATTCTGTTGGCATTATGAACATTTTTTTGTTTGTATACTTGCCTGTATGTGACATGTGTTACTGGAGGACACCAGAAGAGGACCTCATGAAAGCCCTCAGCCTGTATACAGGGTCTCTGCAGGTTTCAACAAGCCAAATTTAAGACTTTTTAAGACTATTTTAAGACCATAATGTATACAATTTAAGACCCATTTCACGTCGATAACGGCAAAAAAGAACAAAAGACCTGAAGGGAAATTGTAGGCCCAGAATTTATTCACAGCTCTTTCACATTGACATACATAACACTTAATCTAAATAAAAACACCAGAAACCTCTCTGTTGTGAACCAAGATTTGTTTGGAAGTCAGAAAAAAAATAAATAAATATTGGTCACTCGACAGCCAACAGCCATTGTGTGTGTGTGTGCCTGCGTTGGCATGCACACAAGAACTATCAGAGCTCTTGTCAAGATGACTACAAAATGGTAAGATGAAGTTGGTGGATTTTGTGACAGCGCTGTAGTCCTTTCTCCTTGCTGGTCCGTTGTGGAATACAGTGTGCATGGCTCTCAAAAGTTAGTCCAGCTGCCACATGGTGAATCCACTTTGAAACAATATGCAATATGTGCAGTCCGCAGCTGCCCACGGAAACAAGCTGAGCACCTCCATTCAGTTCTGCATACTCTTGTTGGAAAAGTTCCAAAAATTTGAAATTCACAATGGGCCCATCCATGGAGATGGACACTAGGCTCCTGAGATGAAGTTGGTCCACACACTCCTGTGATGAAAATAAATAAATACATTTTGAATGAATGTTTATGTCAAACTTAAATTAAAAAAAACTTGCATATCTATCTATCTATCTATCTATCTATCTATCTATCTATCTATCTATCTATCTATCTATATATATATATATATATATATATATATATATATATACATACATATATATACACATCTATACAAATCCAACAAAATAAATTAAAATAAAATAGTCAGCAAATGCAAATATTACAGCATTTTTTCTACGATCATTAATCTTTGCAAAGACGAAAAAAACAGATACAGTTTGTAAAGGGTGGAGGCAGAAGTAACAAACTTATCTAGTCCCACCCCTTATTCCTTTTAAAAAAAAGTCTAACTTAAGTTTACCCTGAAGCCTCTTCAGGTCATAGCCAATAATATATTTAACAACAAAAAGCAACAAGCTCAGACAAATAACAAAAACAAATCTCTAACAAGGCCAGTAATGAAGCATCGCTGGATACACAGCATGGTGTTACTGATTTTCTTTGTTTTTCTATTCTGTATCTGTTTAATATTTCAATTTTAAAGATGATTTAAACCTACCTATTGTTTTACATGATTTCAGTTCATCACTGCAGCTGTTTCATTATGAAACTCCTTTAATTGAGACACAGTAAAGTTATATTTGTTCTTACTGTTTGTTTTTTTGAACATAAAAATTCCTCGAAGATGATGTTTGTCATCTCTCAGTTAAAAAAAAACCTTTGGTAACTTCTGATTTTTTAATTTATGCATGGTTTGGCTAGTTTTATTATTAACCAGATCCTTAAATTATAATGTATTAAGTTCAATGAATAGTTGGTTTGTTGGTTCTCTGTATGTGGTTTTGTTTGATTATTATTGCTCTTTTCTGTAGTATGAAGATCGGTTCTGTGTTTGTTTTGTACGTGTTCCCCCACACTTTCACCCAGTAATTCATGAATGGGAGTATGAAGGAGCAGAACAAAATGTATAATGAAGATTTATTTCGGAAATATTGGACTTTATATAAAATTGCAACTGACTCTGATATTTTTCCTTTGATGTAGTTAATGTGTGATTTCCAGTCCAGTTTCTCATCTATTACCACAATAAGAAATTTGATTTCAGACACTCTTTCAATCTCTACATCATTTGTTATGAGCTTTTTGGCTGAGCAACTCAGACGGTTCCCAAATATTATATATTTATTTAAATTTAGTGTTAATTTACTTTAATTAAACCAATTCTTATTTTATTTTTTTTTTACTTTTCTACTTACTCCAAAAGTTTTTCCAAATCCAAATCCCCCCTACAAATCTCCAAATTATCTTAAATCCCACCATTACAATGTTATTGTTTTAGTTACTGTCTGAGTCTTTTTCTCTAACTTTTGTCCTGTTTAGAAAAAAAAAATCATGAAAAAATGCAGAGTTATCTTTCTTACCTTGACATGTTTCAGCTTAGTTTTATTATTAACCAGATCCTTAAATTATAATGTATTAAGTTCAATGAATAGTTGGTTTGTTGGTTCTCTGTATGTGGTTTTGTTTGATTATTATTGCTCTTTTCTGTAGTATGAAGATCAGCTCTGTGTTTGTTTTGTACGTGTTCCCCCACACTTTCACCCAGTAATTCATGAATGGGAACACACTTTGGAACAGCTCACTAATGTTCTTATTACCAGTATTGAACTGGTGCTTAGTTACCGTATAAAAAGTCTGACTGTGTTGTTCTCCGCTGCTAACATCAATAGTTGGTGGTGTTCGACAAATTCTGACCGGGCAGCACAAGTAGCCTATTAGTTCCGCTTTATAGTTACGTTATTGCGTCCTCAAAAAAAATCAACATTTCAAAGCGAGACTGAAGTCTATGCATGTTGTAAATAAAAGTAACGCCGGTAGATTTTTTAAGACCTTTCAAAATCGTATTTTAGACCTTTGGGGGGATTTTAGGGAAAATTAAGACTTTTTAAGGCCTTAAAACCAAATTGTTGGATTTAAGACTTTTTTAGACTTTTTAAGACCCCGCGGATACCCTGGTTTAACTAACCTGTTGTGTTAGAGCTAAACTGCAAACATTTAATTCTAGTGTCAAAGTAACAAAATACCCACTAATAATCCAAATCCTCATTACAATGTTATTGTTTTAGTTATTGTCTGAGTCTTTTTCTAACTTTTGTCCTGTTTAGAAAAAAAAATCATGAAAAAATGCGGTGTATGGGTTTAATGAGTTAACTGATGACTTATCGCTGATTGTGCTGATAGGTGTTGTAGTCAAAAAACAGAGATTGTACTAAGGATGTAACGGTTACTGGTAAAATGGTAAACCGCGGTAAAATTTCCCACGGTAATCATTACCATGTCCTATTAAAATGACTGTTTTCTCGTGTTTGATTACCACACGGCATCAATAACGCTCAGTGATGCTGCTGTTTGTCTGGAATTGCTTGAACTACAAGTCTGTTCCTCGATGAAGCAACCTCACGGGAAGCGCGCATGTGCAGTTTGCACTGTTTGACCTCTGAGACCAAACATTAGAGACACAGCGGAGATTTCCCTCTCGAAACGGACTCTGTAGTCTGGTTGAATGTTGGATTTTACAAGGAAGCTGAGGGGAAACTGATAGAAGACAGTCACCCTGTGTAAACGCGAAGCTGTGGCGAAAGAAAATGATGTGCGCGGTTCAAACTGATGTAACTCCTCCAGTAAATAAGCTGACCGAGCCGTGGAGGTAGAGAGAGAGAGAGAAGATTCAGTGAGCCATACCTGAGTGAATACAGTGGTGTAAAGGAACGAAGTAATAGTACTTAGCTACAGTACTTAAGTATGTCTTGGGAGTATCTATACTTTACTTGAGTTTATATGTTTTTTGCGACTTTCACTTTTACTTCACTACATTAAAAATTAAAAAGTGATACTTTTACTCCATTACATTTAAATTGTCAAAAATACCCACTAATAATCCAAATCCTCATCAAGTATTTGTTGATAACTGATTACCAGTGGTCAGATCTCACAATCAGAATAATCTTTGCTCCATTTCCATATTTTCCTCCATGCACCACCAGAACTGTCTTGGTGTATGGGTTTAATGAGTTAACTGATGACTTATCGCTGATTGTGCTGATAGGTGTTGTAGTCAAAAAACAGAGATTGTACTAAGGATGTAACGGTTACTGGTAAAATGGCCATCCGCTAAGTTGTCTGTCAAGCTGAACACACCTCTGCCTGCCTCTGCAGCCTGTGAACGACTGTTTAGCATTGCAGGACTTGTATTCAGCCCGCAAAGAGCACGACTGAACTCATGCAATTTTGAAAATCAACTTCTGCTATAGATGAACCGCAAGTTTGTGGACTTTACGTAAGGGAGGAATGGAGAGAGGGTGTAAGAGGTGAAGGGAGCTGAGGATGGTAGGAAGAGTTAAACTTAATAAAGCTTGGGAGAGCAACAAATATTTGTACCTGTTCTCTTTGTTTGTACTTTTACTTTTAATACTTAAGTATGTAACTCCTCCAGTAAATAAGCTGACCGAGCCGTGGAGGTAGAGAGAGAGAGAGAAGATTCAGTGAGCCATACCTGAGTGAATAACAGGTGGTTTATCAGTATTCTCTGTCTAAATAATGTTTGAATCTTGTAAATAATAGCATTTGTATCATTCTGGAGTGTGTTCTTGGCGTTTTTTGCCGTGTATTCGCCGTAATTTTGAAATTGATCAAAAGTTCGTGTTTATGGATTTAATCAATCGTAATTTGGAAATATTAAGGATATCTGCCAGGGAGAGGGGAGACCAGACAAGAGTCATAAAGGGGGTTAATCGCTTCAGGGACTGTCGTCAGTAAAACAAACAAAAATAAACAACTCCTGGACATGGTCTAAAATAATGAGCTGTGAGATGGACACTAATGCTGCAGGCAAACAAAAGTGTGTGAGTGTTTGCAAAATCGGTTATTTGTTATTCATTTTCAATTGTTTATAAAGAGAATCCTGTTTAAAGTTCAAATCTGTTTTTTTTTCTTTTCTTGTAATCTCACACTGTTTAAGCATTTATAACATAGTAATGACAAATACATGCTAGAATTGTTTACTTTTATTTCTCATGAAAGAAGGATAAAAAATGTACTCAAAGAGCTTTCTTGACACATGTATTGACAAAAAAGACAAAGAGGAACTGTTATGATTATAATATTAAAGGGGTCAAATGATTTTAATTGAGCGTTTAAGTACTTTTTGAACATTTTGAGCACACTGCAACAATACCGTGATAATAATGATAACCGTAATAATTTTGGTCAGAATAATCGTGATACAAAATTTTCATATTGTTACATCCCTAGTTTGTACCCTTCACTGCTTCACTTCTGTCAATAGGTAAATCAAATAATTCTTCATGGTTCTATATGTGAGAAAATTCAGCTAATGAAACCCCAGCTAACACAAACAAGTACGGACAAAGTTGACTGTAAGTCACCTATATGTTCACCACTTGAATTTAAACACCAAACTTGTTTCCATGTTTCCCGACCGTTGAGGAGGATTTATCAGTCATCAGCTGGATGAACTGAGATGTTTGTGTCTGTTCAGTCTCATTCATTATTCAGTTGTTGATGATTGTGATCTTGGTTTATCGGTTTCTCTTTTAAACTTTCATTGTTGTTTCTGCTGCTATGATTAATCTTGTCATCTCTTCTCTACCTCTACACCGATCTTACTGGTGACGTGTAAGCTGCACCTCGTGTTTGCATCATGTTAGAGGTGTAGTCAGCGATCTTCTAATCTTCTAATCTAATGCACTATTTGTCAAATTCACTGTATTTCTCCTCTCCATCCACAAGATGTCACCACTGACAGCATGTTGAAATAAAAGTCCAGTTTAAATACACAGCCTTGGCTCTGAATTTCAGCAGGTAAATACTGTGGCTCGGGCCGAGTTACCAAAACAGGGTACATCCCCTCCACATCCCGGGGGCGATCATACTTATGCACAGATCAGACAGAGGGGGGAGGGGGAGTAGTAGGTTGTGTAGCGTGTGCAGTTAGCATTAGAGAGAGATACAATAGGTGCAGTAGCAATGGCTGAAAACAGCCCAAAAGAAAAAGGTCAGAGGAGCAGAAAGTGAAAAAAAAGGTCTATGACCATGAAAGAGCGATGACCCGGGTCAACATTGGTGTTGCTTTCCAACGTTGGAGGGAACTCCACTAATTGAAAGATGTGAAAACGGACGCAGATGTCGCCGTCTGTCTGCTGGATAGGTAAGCAACATTAGCTTTGTGGTGCTTCACATAACAGTAACAGCCGTCAGACATTCATCTTATTGTCTAATCTGCCAAAATGTACTGTTGTTGTGATGTTATCGATATTGTCAGTCGAGTTGTCTGACAAGTCGGGGTTACCTTAGCTACGCTGGTCAGCTACGCAGTTTCTACGGCCGTTTCCATGACGATGCACGTCCATCAGCTTTCGAGGGTGGAGCCAGGAGTGAGGTATGAAGGGAGAGGCGGGTCTAAATCCATTTATAAACAACCTCTCCACTTGTTTTCTCCCACATCGCTGACTACACCTTTAATTGTGGACGACATGCACAGCCAATGCACTGAATTGATCCAAGGCACAAGTGACAACTATAGGTATGGTTAACAGCAAGTAAATCTCAAGCTCAAGGATTAATAATCAACTTCATAAAATCAACAGGCTGGTTTGAAGGGGTAAAAATAATTCTGAGACACTCCTCCTATCACTCTGTTCAGTGCAGCTGAATGCTGTTTCCACTCTGCTGGTTGCTGAATAATCAAATCAAACCAAACGGCCCCTATGAGACAAATCATGTCAAATTTGAGGTCTGTTGTCCTATTTAATGAGCTGGAAACATCTTCCAGAAGTACATTCTTGATTGTGTTTGAAAATGATGCTGATGTGAGTGAAAGTACGGCCTTCATGCACAGGACGGCTGCAGTATGACAGCCTCCCACATCTGAAGACCTGTTTTGGCAGCTCTCAGTTTTAAGTGACAAACTGAGTTATTAGTCAGTGAAGAGATTTCCAGTAACAGCTCATTTAAGGTCTTTATGGCTCAGTTAGTGCTCAATAACAGCATTTTCAGTTGAGGCTCAGTTTTTGCTTATCAACAGCATTTTTATTTTCAGATCTGTTGCAGCTAATTTAGTTTCAGCTCATTAACAGTGTTTTGACTTATGGCTCAATTGTGGCTCATTTGGTATTTTAATCCTGGCTCATTTTTAGTTTCAGTTACTTGCTGCACAGTTGTTGGAACCGCAGCATGATTTATTTTGTTCAGATATGGCTAAGATTTGATACTCTGACACATTAGACACATTAGATGAACTGTTTCACATATACATGGAATAATATTTACATTCATCTTATGTGAAGGGCATACATCCAGGGCTCAAACGATTCCTTGAATATTCGTGAGTACTCGATTACAAAATATCCTTGAATTAAATTTTGTGCCTCGAAGCCTCGTTTAATATATAATTGTACATATAAATATATATCTGGACTACAATACAGTGCACGGTGTTTGACACGGACGGTCATTTCTGTGGCACAACGCGCCTGCTACCTCCGCTGCTGTGCGGCTTGTACAACCATGAAGGAAGAGAAAAGAGAGGGACAGAAAGGAGAGAGTCCACAGAAGAAATGGCAGAGAGTGTCCCAAGTGTGTGGTCACTACAAGAAGGGACGAAAAGAAAACACAGTGCAGTGTGTCTGATGTCAAACAGAGTTAGTTTAGCACGTAGCCTAGCATGATAGCATGTTGTTAGGGCTGCAACTATTACTATTACAGCATTTTAAATATGCTCATCACAGACATGCATCCTCTTTCCATGGTTGAGGACACAGGATTTAAGAACATGATCAAGGATTTCAATCCAAACTACACAATGCCCTCCAGAACACACTTCACAAATATAATTGCAGAATTATATTACTGCTTTGTAAATCAGTATTGTATTGGCTTTGTTTTAAGCCAGTACTGGTTTAAACTTTGAAAGTTGTTAAAACAAAAAACCTTTTCTGAGGATAAACGGCATTTGGTTGCTCATTTTGAAAGCCCTAACATGTTGCATTGTATACAATTGATTTATTTGTTTAAAAACAAAAAAGTATATTTTGTTAGAGTACTCGAAGAAAAAATAATTGACAGAGTACTCGATTCCAAAAATACTCGATAGTTGCAGCTCTACATACATACATCCATAATCTGCTCCACTTATCTCTTTCAGAGTCATGGAAGCTGGAGCATATCCCAGCTGACATGAATCTGATGTCACAACAGCCTAAATCTTTGGATGGGCCAGTTTGCTCTAAGGAAAGGTCTTAAACTTGATTTTTTACTAAAGGGTTAAGGTTTTAAAAACATTATTACAATGTAAATCCAGTTGGACATAAAGTTGAAAAAGACATTCTAGCGTTGCAAGGGTGAGCTAGCTACAACTGAAGTTAGCCCACTTAGAATGTTCTATAGATCGAAAAGACCTTGCATATCACTGTATTCTGATTTGATTTATGCATGACATGACATCACGACTTCATTGGAGTTGGGGTTTGTAGATTTCCATGTATTTTATCTGTGAGATGAAGCACTCATGCAAGCACACACGGAGTGCCTGAAATTGTTGAAATGCATCTCATAATGAAAACCAGCAAAAAGAAAAGTCAATGCTTTGGAAGGGTACTCAAAACACAACAATTGGACCAAATTTCAGCTCAGATCCTTGCTTCCAATCAAACTCACTCAGCAAAGACCTGATCATCTGGAGGTTCTAAAGACGATCTTACCTGATTATCCTGTGGTGTGAGGTGTGCTAAGATACATTTTATCACCACAGACTTTAAATTTTAACCCATAAGAACCCAGACCCATTTATACTTTGTTGAAAATTATGGGGGACTGAACACTGACTAAATAGACCCCAAAGAACACACTTATGACATTTTTTTCAAAATACCTCCCTCTTCTGACAAAGATCTGTAATGTTACATATACTGTATGTCACATTGGGCGTTAAGAAGTCGGACGCATTTCTTCAAGAAAAAACACTGGGAGGAAACCAGACTAATTACACCATTAAAAAGACATTCAGCATGTTTTATCAAAATACTGCCCCCTACAGTTAAAAATGCACAATTTGACATATGTGTCACATTGGGTCTTAATGGTAAATATATTTAATTTGAAAATAAATAAGCCCGACAGTCGCTCTTTTACATGACAAAGATTTGTCCCTATATATACAGTCATGGAAAAAATTATTAGACCACCCTTGTTTTCTTCAATTTCTTGTTCATTCTAATATCTGGTACCACTAAACGTATAATACAATGAACACAACAAAAAATGCAGCTGGTCACATAATACTTTATGTCCTATTTGACATTCTTAAGCTTAATTGATTCCCAGGGTATATAAGAGGCCATTTCATGTCACAAGCAGCACTGCACATGCAAAGGCCTAGAGTGGTTTCCTGCTTACATTCAAGCCGTAGCACAACTCAGAAGTTGTCAGCTCTCACATAATGCCTAAAACAAAAGAATTATGTGAAGCCACAAAGGCAGCCATCTTGGCACTGCTGGAAATTGGCATGAGTGAGAGACAGGTAGCGAAAAAACTGAAGATCTCCAAGACAGCCGTTCATTACAACAAAAAAAAACAAGCTGAACATGGCACTACCAAATTGCTACCTGGCCGTGGCAGGAAACGTGACTGCACTCATCCGCTCCTGTGTCAGGAATCGCCAGACCTCCAGGGACCTTAAAAATGAGTGGGCACTGTCGAGTGACTTGTTCAGCAAGGACAGTGACGAAGCTGGTTTGAAGTCACACAGAGCTCAAGAAGCCCTTCATCAATGAAAGGCAGAGGAAGGCCCTGCTCGAGACCACAATGTTGACTGTTGATGATTGGGCTAAGGTTCTCTTCAGTGATGAATCCAATTTTGAATTGATGCCCACTCCAGCCAACTTACTGGTTAGGAGGAAGCCTGGAGAAGCTTACAACCCAGACTGTCTTGCCCCTACAGTAAAAACATGGGGGTGGATCAGTCATGATCTGGGGTTGTTTCAGTCTGAGTGGAACAGGGCAAATGCAATTGTGTGAAGGCCGAATGAACCAGGTCATGTACAGGACTACCCTTGAAAACAGTCTTCTTCCATCAGCTGGAAAACTCTTTTCCTGCCTCAATGACTGGATTTTCCAACAAGATAATGCCCCTTGCCACACGGCAAGGTCAGTTAAAGCCTGGATGGAGAACCACAACATTCGACCATGCCTTGGCCTGCTCAATCACCAGATCTTAATCCAATTGAAAACCTGTGGAAAATCATCAAACTCAAAATGGAGAACCACAAGCCCAAAAACAAAGAAAATTTGTTTGAATTTGTCCAACAGGAATGGGCTGCTGTGACAGCAGAACAATGTCAGAAGCTGGTGGAGAGCATGCCAAGACGCATGGCTGCAGTCATCAAAAACAATGGTTATGCATCAAGTATTAACTCTTGTGTGTATCATGTGTTTAAAGCAAACAGAAAAGAAAACATGGAATGCTTAAAAGTAGTGTTTTTGGTGGTACAATGCCATAGCTATTGATGTAAGAATTTAAGTAATTTTGGTTATTATCAAGAAAACCATGGAAAATGAATAGTTCTTAGTTCTTAAATTAAACTCTCATGAGCTACTTTTGTTGTTATCATTATAATTGTCCAAACAAATGTACCTTTAGTTGAGCCAGGCATTAAAATTAACAAGAAATTGAAGAAAACAAGGGTGGTCTAATAATTTTTTCCATGACTGTATATATATATATATATATATATATATATATATGTGTGTATATATATATATATATATGTATATATGTGTATATATATATATATGTATATATGTGAATATATATGTATATATATATATATACATATTTATATATATATATATGTATATGTATGTGTGTATATATATATATATATATATATATATATATATATATATAGATATAGATATATAGATATATATATATGATCACAACAGATCACATGCTGCAAGGGCAGAGGTGCCACCTTCTTTGCCAATGAATCAGCTGGTTTGTTCTGTCCAGTGTCTCTCTGTTTAAGAGACATAGGACAGAATAAACCTGTTTGACTAAGACGAATATGACATCGCCACTGGCACACTTGATTCACATTGCCATGGCTTTGAAAGATCTTGGTGTCATTCTGGACAGTGATCTTAAACTTTACACATTGATCCACAGTAAAAACATTTTTTCACCTTTGGTTACTGGCAAAAGTTAAACCAATCTCCCAAAAAACAATTTAGAAGGGGCTACTCACTGCTGTGTCACGTCACGTCAGTTGCAGCCCCAAAACTGCTGAACAGCCTACCTCTCCAGGTTAGAGCTGCACAGTCCTGTGAGCACTTCAAACACTGCTAAAAACCATCTATTTTCTTGGCACTGAATCCCAGCTATATGGGTAACCTTGGCTTTTATACCTCATCTTTTATTCCCTATCTTCTCTTTTACTCTTTTTATTTTTTTTTATTCCTGTCTGATTTCATTTCTATTTATATATATTTGGTTTTAATATTGTGCTCCTTTTTAGTCCATTACTATTTTTATTATTATGAGCTTTTTATATTATTATTACTGTTTTTATTATTATTAAATGTATGCATGATTATATTGTACCCCTGTACAGCAGTTTGTCCAACTGATGGTTGTTTTTGAAACGTGCTTTGGAAATAAAATTTGACTTGACTTGACTCTATTTGTGGCTCACCACACATCTGACATTATCTGTCTTCATGTGTGGCCCTCTCTCTGTTTCAAATCCTGATGTGTTACAGGACTTAGCCGACTCAAATCCAGTCTTGAACAGCTCTTTAGGGTTTGTGGCCTCTACCTGTTGGCCTCTATAATAAAGCACGTTAATGCCTCTGTAAGGTCTGATCTTGTTTCCAACTGTACCTCCACTTTAGGGTGGGAGTGTGAGCCAGGAAGACTGAGTCAAACCAGCTACATTGTTGCGTGACATTGGAGCAGCGACACTGAAGCGGGGTAAGGCAGAGCAAGATTGTAAAATAAGAACAACATTGAAGAACTTCCTGTACTCCATGAAGAAATCACTGGAAATTAGGGATGGGTACCTTTCACTTTTGAACCGATACCATACCGATGCCCAGTACCTGGGAATCGGTATCGGTACTCAAAGGTACCAATTTTCTGTACTTTTGCTTGTGTTTATGGGGTAATAAATATTAATTTGTTAAATATTAAGATCTCAAATTTTTTCAATGTAAATTTTTTTCTCAATATATAAAATTTGACAGATATATATATCAAAACAACATTCAACTGTTTGTATGGTAACATTGCAGTTGTTCCAAAAATGTCTTCAACATGAAAACCAGTAACTAAAATGAACCACAACTTAATAAATTAACTGCAGCCCTTACTTTAACTTTAGCATTTACAAGCATTTACATTAACGTTACAAAGTACGAGGAACCGATCTGATAATAATAACTGACGCAAATTAAAATGCCAAGCTAATACCATCTTAAACACGAGGCTTATTTACCTGGACCAGGTATCCTCCTTGTCCTATTTGCTGCCATCACCAAATGTTAAAGCCATTTCTTTTCCTGTGTTTCTGGCTGCAGACGACTAGTCGCCATTGGACACAGGCGTGCTAACAGTGCCGAATGAATCCTTTGTGGTCGTAGATCTGAGGCTATCAAAAATTGTGCACGCTTCAGCTTTAAGGAAAAATTTGTGCATCACCAGGTGCTTCCTCAGATTTGAAGTATTTCCGCCGCTGGTCTTACACTTGGCGTCACAAATATTGCAGCAAGCATAATCTCCATCCCATTTAATAAAGTGGAGCCATACTTTCGAGCAATTCCTCTTGGCCATGCTTGCTTTGTTGACTGAGCCCGCGGCTGCTGACGTCATTACACTATTGCTGTGCTGCGTTCAAGTCCGGTATGGAAATTTACCTACTCTACCCAATAGTATGCCTGCTTCTTCCACTCCCTCACAGTCAAAAGGATGCGTTTAGGTACCTAAACATGTCACTGTTTGATTTTACGTGAATCGGTACTCGGTAGTACCTACAGAATTCGGTTGGTACCTCTTAAAGTACCTAATTCGCATCCCTACTGGAAATCCACAGATAATTTGAGGTCTGGTATGCGTTATGGTTCTTGCAACGGTCACATGTCGACATGAATCGACCATTTTTATGATTTATCAGCATCACTTAAGCTCCATCTTGGTAAACAAACCCCTTCATAGAGGTGCTAGAAGTGGGTCAGCACAGGTCCATTATTTGAGGGCCTTTCCTCCTCATTTGACACTGGAAACACCTACAATTGCATGCCATACTGAGCCAAAATGAACCTGACTGCCTTATAGAGACAGCTTTTGAGCTGGTGTGTTTTTTTGGCCCCAAATTGGCCATGACCAGAGAGTTCACACTGAGAGCCCTACTTTTGATTAAAAAAAACTTGCTGATGTACACAGTACATTTCCTTGCAGAGCCATGGTCAATTAAAGATGAATATTTCATGCACTATCACTGAGAAGATTTCACACGTAAGTAACTTTTTGTACGGATATTAAAAAGGTAGAAGAAGAGCATTTCCGTGGCATAGAAAAATGTAGTCCAAGAGGAAATGATGGAAATAAAGGGCAATAATCCATGCAGTGAGGATTTATTGACATTACTAATCAGATCTATGTAACAGCAGTTCTTATTTAATATGTCAAATTGAGAACTTTGGGATCTGGCCCAGATGAATGACCGCTCAACTGCTCCTCAATAGTCCTCCTGCTGCCTCATAACATCATTACTGCGAGTGCTCTCTGCCAAATGAGTCCATTTTTGATTAGAAGCAGTCCACAGGGGACAGACAGCACTGAGGTCCAGCTGCAGCCGGTCGTCTTCTGGGCATGAGCCTCGGAGAATACCAAAAGAGCGAGAGGTTGGAGGGGACAGGGGGCTGCAGGCCTGGCATTTTCAGAACCACGGGGACTCTGTAAGATGAGAGGGAGCCTTCTGGATGGGCAAGGTAGCCAGATGTTGTCTGGACAGAAATGTAAAGGAGAAGGGCTCAGTGGGCTTTTGGCAATAGGCGGATAACATTTGGGGCTTTGTTTCGGCAGCCTGTGGAGACAGAACAACTTTTGGAATCTTTATCTATCTGTCTACCCTTCAGACATTGTGAAGCACTGCACCAAAACAAAAAAGAATAAGTCTCCTAATCTTGTTCAGTCAGATCCAGCAAACTGCTTCAAAAATCTGAGACAAACTGTGCAAGAGCTCTTTCACTCCGTCTGATGATAACTCATGCAAGACTTAGCGAACATGCAGCTTCAGAGGCTGGAAGTGCCACGTCATCACCAACAGGCCGCCAGTCTGTGATCTGAGATCTTAACTTCACACATTCTGAATAAAAGGTCAGGATCTTACCACCAAATATCATCATGTTTCTGCAGTAATGTTGTGGGAAAAGTTCACAGAGTACACACTCACTGATGCAGAGTTTTTGTCTGTAAAATATTGTTCTGTAGCTCCTCGGATCGGCTGAGTTCAGAGCTGAATCTATTTATGTGAAGTTTGATGTGAGGACTTGGTATTTCTGTCAGTCCTTTCAAATATTCCTCCAGCTTTAGATGTATCCTTAATGTGTGGGTTTATATGTATGACACATCGAATATAGAGCCATATTATATATCATATATTATTCATTAAATGTCTTGAATATAAACAACATCTTGACTTGTGCATTTGAATGTGTTAATTTTACAGAATTCACTGATTTTCCAGTCTGGTTTCAAGCATGTCACTGACCTACAGACAAACCAATCTAACGAACTGTCCCTACCCAGCCACCTAACAAACCTCCAAAATAAGCTTCCAAACTTCCTGTTGAACTTTTTCCTTCACCTTTCAACTCACCAGCACTCCTGTCACAAACCTAAAAAGACCTGTGCACCTTTACAGTCTACTGGTTATGTTTTTGCTGGTGTTTGATGGTTTGTGGATTGGATAACTGGATCAGTCATGAACAGATTTTGATTAGGTTGTCAGGGAAGGTTGGTCATGGCACAGGGAAGAGGTTATTTGATTTTGGTGGTGATCCGAATGGGATCCAGGACTTTTTGATAACAGGATTTGATAACATTGCAAGAGAGGGTGAATAGTGTCAGAAATGCCTTGATGCAAGTTTTTTGCTCTTGAAGCACTTCCAGTTTTACTTGCTACCAACCAACCCACCAACCAACCCTTCATCCTATGCTTTGACCCAAAAGGCCGCCCAACAATCTATCTAGTAGCCGTCTTACTTTCCCATCTCCTTACTAACTTGCTTATCTACCAACTGACTGACTTTCCTTCCAATTTCACCACCCACCCTCTTAAAGGATTCGATCTGTGAGTGCCATGGGCCTCTACCAAACCAAGTTTAAAAACTTGAACCAACCCTTCAACTTCCCAGAGAATCACCAAAGCATTGTCCAATTTACCTTCCAACCTACATACTGACTTTCCTATACAGTACATCAACCTACTTGGCCTCCTAAATTTCAGTATCTCCTCCTAACATACCTTATGACCTTCATTTCCTATTTACTATCTTCCTTTCCTTCTCCATAGCCTACTTTTGTGCTTTTTCACTAGAGAATGACATTTTTCGGGAATTCCCGTGGGTCACGAAAGCTGGGAGTCATTTTTTAATTAATCCTGTGATCGGGACGGGACGGGGAAAAAAAAGCAACGGGAGCGGGCAGGAGCGGGAACGACAACAATAGATGATCATTTTCAGCCGTGTTTAACACCCAGATGAACAAATGCGTCCACTTTTGAAGTCATCTCTCAGTGAGAGCCAACACTCTTGACCGCGCTAGCAACACAAAAGAACTACAAAAGTGGTTTGACTTTCTGTCATCACAGGAAGTGAAAAGCGTCTCGGAGCGCTGCCGGCGACACACATAAAACAACATGGAGGGAGAAGACGATACATCGGAAAGAGAACTGTTTACACCGACCGAATGTCAGGCATGTGAAACTTAAAGGCAATGCCTTTTACATGCACTGCAGTTTTACCTAAAATAAAAAATGTAATACTTTTCGAACATTTTTGGTTTTATTTGAACGGGAACGGGACAGGAGTGGGAGTAATTTTGAATGGGAGCGGGATGGGAGTGGGAGTCATTCTACGGGAGTGGGACAGGACAGGATTCATTTTTTTACTCCGGCCTGGGATTTTTTCTCTGCGAGTGGGACGGGACAGGAGTGAAAATCCTCTCCCGTGTCATGCTCTATTACTTACCTTCTAATTTTTGTTTATGATTTAATTTTAAACCGAGCTGATTTCCTGCTTTCTAGGACAACCTGCAATCCACCTTTGCTTTTTCGCCTTTATTCCTGTCTCTTCTTCCCCGTTTCTTACCTTTTTTGTCTCACTACATTTCCTTGGCCTACCTTCCTACTGACCTACCTACAACTACCTTCTTTCCTGCTTACATTGCTGCATATCTTGTGCAATACCATCTTTTTTTCTGTCTCCCTACCACTTGCACGCTTTTCCTTAAGCTGTGTTCAGACGAGCGCGACTCTGCGATCAAAATCGCGTTGCCCACAGAAGTCGTGTCGCATGTCCATCAACATCTCATTTTGGTCACTGTCGTCCATCGTAATGGCTCGGTGACATCAGTCTGCTCTAGTTTCACCGCAATCATATCAGATATCATATCATAGGATGTATAAGCTGACATTATTCCAACTATATCCATTTCACTCACATAGACCCCAAAAACTACTGCAGCTGATGTCCCTGCAGCAGCATCCTCTGAGTTCTCTGCAGTCCATCTAGGTGGAATTAATGTCTTCACTGACTAATGTTTCCCACATGGACATGGATTGTTATATCAACTTTTTCAACTTTGGCAACGCACGATGAGCAAAGTGATAGCCTTGAGCGCAGCAGGTGCATCGCGGGTGGGTTAACCCCGCCCCATCCTGGCTGTACAAGGAGAGTGATTGCAGAGGATACTCAAGTCGCATGAAGTAGGCACCTTTACGCCTACCAATGCACCTGCTTACATCTCTCTCTTATTTCCATTAACTAATCTACTCAGCTCCCTCCTGACCTATCAACCACCTACATACTTTTCTGTTTGTCTTTCTTTCCTTTCTCCTTCCTTCCTTCCTGATTTACAGCCTTTCTTCCAATTTGGTATATTTTATTCAGTCAGTATTTACATCTTATCCAACCTGCTTTTCCTTTTTACTAACTCTCTACCTACCATTCTACATACACACCCATCTCCAAGTCAATACACATATACAACAACCATCCTAATTTACCTCCTACATCACTTCCTACCCACTTTCTATACTGTCCTTCTCTCCTTCTCTCCATTCTTTCAACTTTAATTTCCATTTGCCAACTTTCCTACCGTTCTTTTACCTTTCCATCATATCAGGTTTTCTTATTGACCTCCCGCCTACCTGCCATCATTTTCTTCTTATCTACTGACCCAACAATCCTCCCACTAACCCATCTTATTTACCTCTCCACCCACTCCACCACACTTGTTCCTACAGTGTTTTCACTCATAATTGAGGAAAAAAACATGAGGAAAATTATTTTAAAAAATGTACTGTGCCATTAAATAGATGGTGAGACATTTTAATGCTTCTAACAAAATAAAATCATCACTTTTATCAAGACTCTGACAAAGAAAGACTTAAAAGCACATTTTGCAGCAGCTTTTATCATGCGTGACCTGTGTGATGATGCCGCGGGTTAAAATCAGAGTCCTCTGGCCTGGCAAACAAACAGCACTGCACTGCACTGCATGTTAAATATATATCAGCTCTACATAACCACTGCTATGAATATAAAAGTTAACACTGCATGCTACTTTAAAGCCAATGCTCTGCTTAAAAATGCATGCACACCTTTAAGTATTTGTGTTATTATTTATTGTCTTACACAAAATTCCTTGCAGATAATCTTGTTCTGCACATGTAGCCTGACAAGACGTATAGAGAAACACAACAATATATTCATAAACTATTTTACTCATGAGTTTTCTGCTCACATCTCATCAGGCTGCTGAGGGTCAGACCGCATGAGACAGCTTGCCCATGCAAGTTTCATTCGTGTAGAGCCGTACACCTGAATATATCATCCTGTTGTTGCTCTGCTTTGCACCCATCAGTGTTTTTATTGCTTTGGGAAGAGCCCTGGGTCTCAGAATTTTCCGATAGAAATGTAAACAGCACCTGTGGAGGTCTGACTGTGGCCAGGAGAAAAATGAAATTCAGGAAGATGGATTGTTGCGTAATCTTGTAATATTTCTGAGCAAACAGATTCTGGAGCAGAGGAGATTTGGCTCCCTGCTTTTGTTTTGTGCCAAAAGCTGCAGACTTCAGATCGTTGTTTGGGCCGGGAGAGCCAATGTTTGGGCTGAAACCTACTACAAGCCCCCCGTATGGCTTAATCCATCTTAAAGAAAGTCCAATATCTGTGTACAGTCAGTGGTAACACTCAATGTGCTTGAGCAACAGGGATTTATCCACACAAGGGTGATTATAGTGAGAAGACTTTGCCACTTATGCAGAAGAGAAAAACATTAAAGATATCATTATGTTGTGTTTGTGCATAAATTTGGCATCCATCCATTCTCTATACTCCTCATCCCTTTCAAACTGATGAAGGGCTGGAGCCTATCTGAGCTGATGAGAGGGCATGTACCCTCAACTGGTTGCCAGCCAATTTCAGGGCTGATATACAACTATTCACGCACGTCTTAAAACAACCTACCATCATGTTTTGGTCTATGGGGAGAAACCAAAGAACTTAGAGGATAGTCAAGGTGGCGGGAACATGCTAACTCCAAATGGATCAACTTAGGAAGCTGAAACCAGCAACCTTCCTGCTGTGAGGTGTCAGCAATTCCTGCATGAGCGTTGCTGGTTTAATCACCTGAGTCTGCCAAGGTCTTTGTTTGTGGACTTTTCATGTTCTCCTGCACATGGGGGTGTTAGACTAAGGTTCAAGGGCCAAGGTAGATTTTCATTGGATATGGCTCTTACACACCAAACACAATGGGATGTGTGATAGTATGTGATTTCTGACATGCCTTTCTATCCTAATTCGTCTACCCCCCTACTTCACACACTCCTGTAGAGAACTGCAGTCTCTTTAATACTTATGCACATACACAAATATATGTCTTGTGTATCCTGTTTACATTTTCGTGTTATGCTGTCTGCACTGTTTTTGTCTTGCACTGTGAGAGCACCCTTAAATTCTTGTAACCCCTACAGTACAATGACAATAAAGGCTATTATTGTTCTGTTTTATTCTATTTACAATTGGAGCGATGTGTATGTAAATACATTGTGATCATTCTACAAAACAACTGGAGTACAGAAGTCAAAAGAGACTTGACACTAAATGGAGCTGACATGGTGCTTTGTTTATTGAAACAGAAAGGAAAGTAAATTATTCAATCTTAATCTGTACAGGAATTTGGTGAGTTACATTGTTTAGTTCAGTATCTAAAGCTGTACCACAGCTACTTCAGGACCACAGTACAAGCTCGAGTGTTCACTTTACGATCATCTTTATTGACAACTTGAGTACAACTGAATGAAATCTGAGAACTGCATTAAGAGATTTTGTTTCCCCATGGTTATCGTCATTTCATTGACATATCCTTTCCAACATTCTAATGAGGCTGTTAGCATAAATACTGTTAACATGGCTGCCTCATAGCAAAAGTTATTGACAATCAACAGTCGATAGCAATCAACAGCAGAACTGGAGATCCTTCATAAAAACCAGAGAAAGCTCCACCTTAAAGACATAAACTGGTTTATTTATTGCAGTACTCATATCTGTTGTTACTTTCCTGTTAAATAACTCCATAGCAGTGAGACTGTAAGTATTGTTTTCATTGCTGATTTGATTGAATATCACTGAGTCCAGTCTACAGCGACAGGTTTTTGGAGGGGGGTAGCTCTACTTATAATACTTGTCCATATGGTAATATATATTTTTTAAATGTATGCATATAAGTACTCATTACTCTTCAGTGTACCATTACATACTGCAATATCAAATTTCATTTGGTAGGTGTCATTAATCAATCAATCAAACTTTATTTGTATAGCACTTTTCATACAAAATTTTGTAGCATAAAGTGCTTCACACAGAAATGAAGAAAATGAAATTAAAATAATCAGAGGTAAAAAATTAAATACAATGAAAATTACTACCCACCCTCCCTCCCATCCCTCACCCCCACCCTTGCAATCCACATACAGCACACACAATAAATAAAATGAAATAAAATCTTGATAAGAAATAAGATTAAAATAAATAAATATAAAAATAAACAGGTAAATAAAATGCATTTTAAATAGTAATATGCTAAAATGCACTAAAGTGGAAAGAAAATCAATAAACAGATAATAAAATTCCAAACAATAATTCTGAACTAAATGGAATAATAAAATATATTAAGGGGGTTAAAATAAATACATAAATAAGATTAAATAATAATAAAAATAATAATGATAATAATTATAACAATAATAGTAATAATAATAATAATAATAAACATAATCAGCTAAAAGCTAGACTAAAAAGGTAGGTCTTGAGTTTGCTTTTAAAAATATAAACAATACATATAAGAAACTGATGAGGAGGGGAGCTGGACGGAATCACAGCCACCAAGGATATTATTCATTATAGGAAGCTAATGCTATGTGCTAGCTTCAGTTAGCCTCCTGTTGCTGTCCTACAAGGACAAAACTGATTAATATGACATTATCTGTCGTCATGTGCGCTCACCTGCTTAGATAAGTCGACAGTGATTGGACACTGGTCAATAGCCCCCCTGTTTGAGCCTCTTGCCCACACATTGTCAACCTGTTTCTACTATCAGTAAATTTAAAATGCACATCTTAATCATTTAATGTAGTGTAGTAGAAGGGGTACATCTCATATTTGATAAGGTGACCTATAACGTGTGAATCTTGAGAGCCCTTGGATCATGAGGCCCAGGAAGTTGCCATCCTTGCCTCATAGTAACAACGTAAGTACCACAGAGGTATGAAGCTGTTTTAAAATTCCCACGGGCATAAATGTGCAAGACTAAAGCTGATGGTGTTTCTTCACGAAGAGCTCCACAGTTCAACAGTTCAACAGTCTAATGGGCTGCAGGCGGAGGCAGAACAATTTGTCACGGGGTCATGTGGAGGTGAGAGTGATAATCTTATTTTTTGGTTTGAAGGTCCTTTTATTAACCTTCCTTTCACATCATTTACATAGAAGTGCTCATTTTTAATCAAACAGAGCCTTGAAGTTATGATCTGAGGGCAACGCACAATCACAGTGAGGGGCAAGGCTGCTTCGCCTGCAGGGGCGCGGATTGATGATTACCTTTTGTTGTCACAGTGGAATCAGACTAACTGTCATGTAAGGGCGTCCCAGACTGAAGATCTACATCGTTGAATCTGACTGGTTAAAAAAACTAAGACTCAGAACTACACTGGAGGAGTGCTGCGTTACAGTGGGAGGAATCAGTTTAATGGAACAATCTGAACAAAGAAAGTAAAGTGTAATATGTCAATTAACAGGTGGTCTTTTTTGTTTGCTTGTTTTGTTGGTTGTTTTTGAAAATAGGAAATAAAGAAATGAAAAAAGGCATGTTGGCCTGCAGCTCTGGTTAATTTGTATAGTTAGAGACAGGCAGATTTTTGTTCTATCTGCTCCTTTTCATTCACATGTTTGAGATATTTTGGTTTGTATTGAATGTTTTATATAATGGCAGAATGAAACGATGTCGTAAAAAAAAAACTAAAGCAAACTGCATACTAGATTAATGATTTTAATGTCTTTTGGGGCTTATTGAGCCATTCTCTTAATTTCTGCTAACATAAAAGAGATAAACAAAATTACAGAACTTAATCTGCGTTATAATTCAATACAGACTTTCTTATCTTTCTTTTTCTTTTTTTTTTTCAAATATTGCACCACAGAGTGTAACAGCAAGTCATTCCTGTCTGTGACCTTAAGACTTTATAACTCTTCCCTATAATATTACTGATCTGTCATAATCATAGATATATATTTCACTGTCATATTGTCTTATTCAGATTGTAAATATTTGTAATGTTAATAATGCAAGTTCTGTGCAAATAATGCATTTTCTGTGGTAACTCTCACTTTACTTTTTTTCCTTCATAAGGCAGTTGATATACCTTAAGATTCTGCTTGATGCAATGTGCTTTCTTAATTTTTTTAAGCTCTTGTCTAATTTAATGCCTTACTGCGATACTATATATAAGAGCAACTGACACAGCCAGTTTTCCCTTAAGGAATTAATTACCTATTTTTGATCCTGATTCTGAAAAAGAAATGTAACTATGAGTAACAAGGCAGCAACAAAAATAAAGGCACAAAAAACTGTGAAAAAGCAACATTAGCCCTCTATTGCATAGTGTTGCCATATGGCAACAATTACTTTATCTTCATTTTTCTAAAAAGCTCTGAAATAAAATGTATGTTCTACATTTAGGTGTGAAAAGGGGGCTTTTATTTTGAAGGAAATAGAATTTATGAGGCCGCATGACCAGGATATCTTGTTTGCCAGACCTTTTTGCTCATGGACATTTGACATCCAAACATAATTGTCTGGGGCTCTCCAAGATTGTCTTTTATTTAGAATTTTTGGAGCATTTTCACCAAATAAAAATTTAAATCGCTATCTGGGGTAAGTAAACTTATTTATTTTATTTTTTTTACATTTAATTAAATTTTGTTGTTATACATTTTTTGTAATATGCCAAAACAGATTTGTTGCCATATGGCAACAATATGCAAATATGGAAAATTCCTAGTGTATTCAACCTAATGGAGCTCCATTCATTTACATAGCATGAAACTATCCTGAGACTGTTTACATCTTTTGCTTATGTCTTAAAAGTAATAACATTATATATTTTTTATATTTTGTAGTTTAAGGTATGTTGCTGGCTATCTTTAACATAGTATCCAATTTCCTCCATACAAGATGCATCCCAGCTACTTCTACAGGGGAGGGAAAGAGAGCTGGGTAGTAACTACTGTCAAACTAGAGTAGGAATCAGATCAAAATCAACTGAAGTGAGTTGAAATCAAATGAATAAAATGAAATAAAACAGAAAAAACAACTGAATGAAATGAAAGAAAAAAAGAATGATAGATTGAACTTTATTGAAACGTGTTCAAGGTTTTGGGTTTCTATTGGCAGACGTTGAGAGGAAGTGCTTTGTTGACTTTCACAAGGCATGAAATGAAATCAGATCAAATCAGTTGAAATGAATTGAAATCGAATGAAATGAAAAAGAAAAAAAACGGAATGAAATGAACATAAAGAATGATAGATCATTTTTTATTGAGCCAGGTTCAAGGTTTCGGGTTTTCATTAGCAGATGTTTTAGATAACTGTTGAAATTCTACAATGTTTTCACTGTATAAATGTTTATTTGTTCATTTAGGATGAGTATGACATGGATATGTTGAGTCTTGTTTTAAATAAAATGCCTTTTTGGTCAAAAATGTTGATTTTATGGTACTTTCCACAATTGCATATTGTTGCTATATGGCAACAATTGATCGAAGACCCCCCCCCCCCCCCTAAACTTTTTTAAAGATTTTTTTTCATTTATCTATTATTTAGGCCATTTTAAGTAATGAAAGCATTCAAAACATTTTTTTATCATTTTTAAGTAATAATTCATGCAATAGAGGGTTAGAAAAAACAAACTTTACATGCAAAACGGAAGTAATGAAGGAATAGATACAAATTACAAAAGCATATCAGTACTTGAGGAAACACTTTAAAACACAAAAACCATGAAACAAACATTAACAAACCTACACAAAAATGCTTCGGCAAAAGAAAAAAGGTAACAACTTGTTTAAAAAAATACAAAAGCAAATTTAAAATGCATACAAAAAGCAACAACCCAACACAAAGACATCTGTCTTACCTGAATTAAATAATATCAAGGTTGGAAGGGCTCCACAAGAGTTGCTACCTGATGAGAAGGGTCCACTGTCAGAGTTGGGCGGAGCTTAGCAAAGGCTCACTTCCTGATGAGGGCGGGGCTTGAGAAACAGTCAGTGCCTCATGGTGTCTGCCATCTTCTTCAGGTACTGAAGGCCCAGCATCCAAATGAGAGGAAGTGTGTTTAGTTTGCAGTGTGGAGCAGGAAGTCAAGGTGAGAGAGGGTCGACTATGGAATACTGAGTCAACCCAAACAGCTGCAAACACCAGATTACAGACACAAACCAGAGGCTGAAGGAGACACATGAGGAAAAGTTTGAGTGTGCTTGAAGGTTCTCCGAGGACACAAGCGTGCACGGAGCTGAGACACAGTTGGAGTAATTAGACGGACAAATTCGTCAATGCTGAGAGGAAATCAAGCTGATGAAGAAACCTGAAAGTCAGCGTGATCGGAGCACACCTGTGGGCCGATGTTTACCTGTTTGGACTCTTCATCAGGAGGAAATGGAGTCGCACTAGGACAAAGGTAAGACGGCTGCTCTGTTTATGTGAGATTCTGATTATCACGCTCATGTGGAAGCTCATTTCTGACAGGAAAGAGGAAATCATTTAAACGTAAAGCAATTTATGATGAACAGGAATTGATTATGAAAAACCTTCAATGAAATATTTTGTTTCACAGTTCAGATTTCTTAATTACTTTTTTTTAAGTTTTTATCTCAGTATGTCTTTTAAAATGACCCTGGCACCTCCTATTTTCGTATTCCTATCTCATAATTTTGACTTTTCATATCGGGCTCTTTTTCTCAAAATTTCTGCACATTCTCATAATTAAGAGTTCTTTTCCTATTTCTTTATATATATGTCTTATTATTCTGACTCTTCATTGCATAGTTCTGAAATTTCTGTTTTTCTCAATTTTTGACTTTTAATCTAATTGGTCTGATAATTTTATTTGAAAAAGCTTTTAATTGACGGTTTTAATATGGTAAATGTGTTTCAAATGCAATAACTAAAATTATTTTTCTAAATTTTTAAATATCTTATTATGTGTTTATCTCAAACTTCACACTTTTACATTACTTGCTTTATCTCACAAGTTAAACATTCACTCATATATAGGGGTGGGTGATATGGCAAAAATATCATATCACGTTTTTTTTTAAAATAAAATCACAATCATGATTCTATCACGATTCTTTTTTACTTTGATTTTTCTAGACTAATTTACATGTTTGACTATTTTTCCCCATGTTTAACATATAAAACATGTCAAACCCTAAACCAAAAAAAAAGCCAAAGAAACCTTCTGAACAGGTTTTAATTTAAAAAGTGCAGTTTTAATAAAATGTGCAATAAATGTAAACATAAAAGGTAATGAACAACAATATCAACATTATCTCTTAAAGTGCAACAATTTAAAACAAATGTTATGAAACTGTAATGTCTATAATCTGAGTGAATAATACAGCTGCTTTAGAACAGATTTTTGTTCAGACATCTTCAAGCTTTTACCTCCTTTTTTCTTTCCGCCATGGCTTCACGCTACATAACCAAAAAGGAGATCCCACCATGCACTGGCGTAATGTGCTACGATTGGCTAGTCGGGTGCGCATCAAAGTCTCTGAGCCCACACAGACGATCTGATGATCTTTCTGTTTTATGAGATCATCCCCACGTTATAATCCTTAACGATTTAATATCGTCATATCGCACACCCCTACTCATATACTTTTTGTCTTAATGATGAGTTTTATCACACTATTTTATCTTTCAATGAATATAAACATTTTTAATTATTCATTTTGTCTTTATTGTTGCATGATTGCAGTGGCATGGTGTCGCAGTAGGTAGTGTGAGGGCCTCACTGTGTGGAGTTTACATCTCCAACCTCATTTGTGGGTTCTCTTTGGGCACTCCAGCTCCCTCCCACTGACCAAAAACCTGTTAATTATTGGCAGCGTTGCCAGACGTACGATAATTATCGTATTTGTACGATAATTATCGTATTTGTACGATAATTTAGCCCTCTGTATGATGTATGATCAGTAATTCCAAAAAAGGCTAAATGTACGATAATTTGACAATTTCGTGTGGTTGTTACAGATCTACCCCATTCTGACGGAGTTATCTGTAAACCCTAAATGCATCTTATATCATGTGACGTTTCCAGCCAATCATAGTTTAAGTGTCATTCGTCTCAGAACGATTGACAGCCAATCACGGTCATAGGAGCTCCGTCAGGAGGAAGTCAGTCAAGGTGAGAGAAAAATGAGCACTGGAGGAGAAGAAGAGGGTGAGCGGGAGCTGAATTGGAGGGCTGTGGAGGAGACAAGTAAGCAGCATCAACTTCAAAAGTACAGAAAGGAATGGGAAAGTGATCCTAATTTTGCTGGATGGCTGAGAATGCCCACAAAAGTGCCTGTAGGACACTAAACAGTGATCAATTGTGATTTTCGCGCAACAATAACACAGTTATTTTGATCATTATCAGTTATTTTTATTATTTTGTCAGGTGTACGATAATTTCCTCCAAAATACGATAATTTTGAGACTCTGGTATGATAATTTTATATTTCCCATCTGGCAACGCTGATTATTGGCATCAGTTGATTGGTTGACTCCAAATCGCTCTAAGGTATGGGAGTGAAGGGTTCTGAGTCTCTCTATGTGGCCCTGTGATTGGCTAGTGACTGTTACAGGGTGTACCCAGCCTCTGGGCCAATGTCGGCTAGGATAAACTCCAGCCTCTAAAAGAGATAAGCAGTGCAGAAAATGTGTGGACGGACCTTTTATTTGATAATATTGCCTTTTATTTAAACTTTAATTTTGACTTCTAACTTTTTCTGGTACATTTGACAGAGTTACTTCTGTTATTGGCTTTTGAGCTCATGATTTAAACTTCTTCCATTGTTTCTTTCTCTGTTTATTATTTTATATTACTAGTTTGAGTTAGGGCTGAACAATTAATTGCAAATTAGAATAAATCGCAATATGGCTTGTTGCAATTTTCAAATCGCAGACAGTGCAATATTTTCAACCCAAAACGTGTTGAACATTTTGGCATTGTGTTGTAATTTCTTGCAATTTTATGCCTATTTTAACCTTTTTTAACCCAGTTTTTACAACTTTATGCCTATCTTGCTCCCATTCATCTTTTTTTTTTGGCCACTGTCAGACCATGTTTGGAATTTTTACATGGTTTTTGAAATTTAATCCCAATTTTGCTGCTATAATCAATTTTATACTTTTGAATTGTTTTGCCTTTTTTTTTGCAATTTCATACCTATTTTGCACCTATTAAGTTTTTTCCGCTTTCATACAATTTTTTGTACCCATTTTTTTACAATTTCATACCTATTTTGCTTCTGTTCTTCACTTCTCCACTTTTTCTCAAATCTTTTATCCTTAGATTAATTTAATGTCATTGGTTCTACTATAAAACGATCTACTGCTTATGTTTGTTTAAGAATACATAAGATGAGGAACATTAAAATAATCGCAAAAAAATTGCAATTGCAATATTGGGGAAAAATATCGCAATTAGATTATTTTCTCAAATCGTTCAACCCTAGTTTGAGTTAGTTTACTTTTTATTTTTTCTTCATCATTCATCATCATTTTTACTTTTGTCTCATCATTCTGTCTTTTATTTTGACAGCTGAGTCCATAATTATGATTTAGTCTGACTTTTTTGATCTCCTCTCCTCCTTTTTAATATAATTGCTCAGCTTTAATATTTTTCTTTACTTCACCTTTATAAATGAGAAATATTGACCACGTCTCCCGCTCCGTGATGGCTGTTTTGCCTCCTGGCGGTCTGTTTGTGTGCGACTTGCAGGTGTGTGTTTGTGTGGTCTTCTGGAGGTGTCAGACAGATGGATGTGGACTGAAAACAGAGATAGCATGTGGTTTAGGATTTCTCAGAGAGACTCACAGGCAGATGCATGCTGATTCACAGAGTAGCATACTCCTGTTGGATGTGTCACTGTGGACTGAGTTAAAGTGAATAACTTCTGTTTAAGGTGAGAATTATGCAGGAAACATTGATGGAAAACAGCTTGAATTTCACTGAGCTCTGACATAATCTGTGCTGCACATTGACCCACGAGGCAGGTGTAATCATGGGGGCCAAAAGCAAACAGCCATTCTGGGGTTGCATCCATTGGTCTGTGCACCGTGCCCTGACACCATGCAGTACTCACTTTGCTTCCCACAGTGTTGCTTCCTTTCTGCCCATTCTGCTTTTATCAGATATTTAACACTGCTCTGAAGGTTTTGGTTCTCACCTTGAGCAGAAACAGCCGGCCTTTTGATTTTAAATGCAGAGACAATCCATACATTCAATGGCTGCAACAGACAAAAGAAGCAACATTCAGCAGAGAAATCAAACAGAGGGCGGCTGTTTCTGATCTAAAGGCCTCTTTCAGATGTGACCATCAGACTGAACTCAAACTTTGTTAAAAGACTCTGTGACATTATTGTGTTCTCGGTAAAACTTTAGATAAGTAGTTTTGAATAATTGACAATGATTTGAAGAGCGAGGGCGGGCAGGTCATCCAGTCTTCAAGGACCACACTAAATAATGTAAAAACATCAGATGTTAAATTTCACATTTCCCAGACTTAATCAAGCGAAGAAATGTCTGCAGAAAGCTCCGGCCAGACTGACGAGCTCTGTCTGCACCTACAGAGAGATCCGGAAGCAAAAGCAGCTCACACTCTCAGTTTTTGGTTGTCTTGCATTTTTCTTTATTCTTTAGTTTGTTTGTGTGCTTGAGGGGAAGGAGGGCATTTCTCATGTGTTATTTTATGGCCCTTTTCCACTAGCACGCCTTGGCCCTACTCTACTCGGCCCTACTTGATTTGCAGCATGTTTCCACTAGCCTGGTACCTCCTTCAACAAGCTAGTTTTACTACCTACTCTGCTCTGGTTCTAAGCGAGCTGAGTCGATACTAAAAGATGACACCATTGACTACTGGCTTCTGATTGGTCAGACAATGTCGTCATCGATGAGTCATTAGCGCGATGACCCAGCATGCTAGCGGTAGCTACCATTAGCTTACCCTCATACGTCTTTTCTTTGCAGCTTGATTGCTCTCGTCCTCGGCTTCATTCTGTTGTATTTCTTCCAAAACTCTCCTGTGCTTCTCAAGGGGTATTTCTCCTTGCCACCTGCAGCCTTCTTCTGCTTTCCTTTTTTACTCGGTTTGTGACAAAAAGCCACAGATTGTTGTGTTGCGCTCAAAATGACGTCACCGCAGTGCCGCTCAACTGTTTACAGCGACACTGCACGCCGTTGGGCAGGTGACTGGGGCTAATGGAAAAGCAGCACAAGGCGAGTAGAGTAGAGTAGAACTAATGGAAAAGGGCCATTAGTGATGACGTGTTTCTCAAATAGTAGACAGTATGGACATAATCCAGGACGCAGGACTTGTTTATGTATTTTGGCATAACCAAATTCAAACATGGGCCTCTAGGCTTTTTTTCCCCAACTTTGTTTGTAGAACATTTTGAACATACGGGACAGAGTGTGAAAAAATAAATGAATGAATGAACAAATTAAACTTTTATTGCCCCTAAGGAAATTTGTCTTGCATAGAGGGTATTAAAAGCACAAAAATAGAAATTTAAAATTCGGCCGTAGTGCTAAATTAAAAGGTATAAAGGTCACTAAGTTGTCTGAAAAATGCAGTGTGCCAAGTGTTGTGAGATTAGAGTTTATTTGGCCGCTAGATGCTGCATGTGATATACAGCCTGAGATATAAAAAAATATAAAATATGATGGCGATGCTAGAGAGGGAAATATTCCCTTTGACACTCAATTAGCTGCAATTCAACTGGAGCTAAATGGTGCAAATGTAACTGTGGCTGTGATAACCCTGTCAGTGGACACATACTGAACATCCCTGTATTAATAATAATAAAGCATTAGCACTACATTAGACCATGGGGCTGTTACAAAACACTTAAGTATAACTTTAGCTTTCTTTTTAACAGATTCCAAGGTGCTTTAATGCACAAATATTAAATAAAAAAAGTCCAACTACTGAAAAGTCGTCTAAATAATATAGAAACATTTGTGGCTTAAGCTGAGTACCCACTAACTGAATATATAACAAACACCTTTCTACTGAAACGTGTCAGTTAGCATTACAGGGTAACATCACCATTTGTTGTTAAAGAGTTGTCAAAGATGCCCCTAAAAATAAAGGTACAGGACTTTTTCCAAACTACTTTTTCCCAGGTAAAGGCTTGCAATCCTTTGAAAAAGAGTCTGCGAATCACTTTTGGGACACGACCCACCACTTGAGAATCACTGAATTAAACTGAATGCTAACCCCCTTCACCATCCCTTACAAGGCCATTTATCTGAAAAATATTTTAATAAATAGTAAATAATGGAAAACCTGGAATAATAATGATATTGTAAGTGTTAATACTCAAGAGTAAATAAATAAATAACACGTCAATCCTCCAGTTCACAGGAAAAATCTGAATGTATCTGATTTAGGAAGGATCCCATGCAGCATGAAATGATCTCATCGAGTCTTGTAGTGTAAACCTGAACTTCTCAAAGCTTTAAATTATAAAGTACCTCACAGACCCATGAGAGAGTGAAGGGGGACTGGGGAGTTTCTAATCAAGGAGAATTAGCTGATGGGCCCACAGGATGGAGAATGCCAAGGCCGGCTGCAATTTTTTTAGGGACACCTGTAGAAGACACCGTGCCAAAACTGGAGGCTGAGTATTCAGGGCGACAGTGTAACCATATGCCCCCTAGGCTTTTGATTGGCCTACGCAAGTGCCAGTCCAAAATTGTACAGTGTGGTTGGCTATTGGTCATATCAGTGCTGGGATTCATGTCAAAATTAATGTGAGCTGTGTGACAGCAGCTTTTCTTTTTTTTTTTTTCTTGGCTCTTTTCAGTTAGTGTTGGTAAGTGTGGAGACTTTTGATTTGTTAGAACTTAAAATCGTGACTCTGGATTTGAAACTCTTTTTTCAGGAGGAGTTTCTAAGTAATTACAAAAAAGTCACACTTTTAGATATATGCCTGATCAAAATTTAAGATGAGTTTCATAGCATCAAAATAGGTTATCTATAAATGCTATTCCTTAGCTTCGCGGTCGGGTCGGACAGGGCTGGACTGGCCTGGATACTCAACTTCAGGAACAAGACAATTAAAACTAGAGCAAATTTATATTATTGGGACACGTCTTAGAGCACCGGGCTGTAAGTAGCGGTATATAGCCGGCTACAAAACTACGATACTAAGTTTTCCAAAAACTGCTTGTTGTCACACATCAAAAACTACCGCTACGTAACTAGAAAGAGATACATTACCTCGTCGCTTTGCATCCTGTAAGTTGTTGAGAAAAGAAGTTGTAAAGCAATGCAGAGTTCTGAGGAAGGTCCAAGCTGCATTCATCATCATCACAACAAACACACGCTTTAGTTTGGGTCATGTCTTTTGGTGCGTTCCAGTTGTAGTCAGAAGTAGGAATTTCCGAGTTCCGAGTAGGAAACTGCAACTGGAACGTTCCCCGAAGTCAGAATTTCCTACTGGGAACTCGGTGAAACCTCACCACCCCTGAGTTGACAATTGAAGATGGATGCCCCCAGTGTGAACAGTTATTTAGCCCCTGTAATAATCAATTTATTTGCACTTCTGACTGGGGTGTGTCGCTCTAGATCAGCTGTATACATAGTATTGTTAGACTTATATTTACAAAAATGCTGCCATAGTGATAATCACATTCTTCATGTGATATTGGTGAACAACAACGCAGGGTGTGCTAACAACAGCTAACAGTAGCCTGGTAGATCAGTATTTTTTTTTCGGACTTCAACTGGAACGCCTGTTACTGGAATGCAGCATTACGACAGTCGCCGCGCGTGCTCATGGGTAGCAGAGTCTTAATGTCGCCGGTAATAGATTCTCCTTATAGCACCTTTTAAATGAGTTACCACTTAGTTATTTTTAATCTTTTAAAAATAGAACTGGGTTGGGCTTGGCAATATGTTGATTTAATTGGTTAAGATGTTTTCCCCCTGGTTAAATTTGTCACTCATCTTGCTCCTCCTGTTAACTGTGCTGTGTGAAAAAGGATTGTAGTTTAAGACCATACTTCCCAGCCGTAAAATGGGGATTAGAATAGTAGTTTATTAGTTTATTTTATGGGTGGATATACCATCAGCAAATGCAAACTGTTGATTTCTTTATTTTGCAACAGTCCAATTACTTTACTATCATATAATGCGTGGTGCCATAATCCATTCACCAGGACTCATAAGTCAAGCCCAATCTCAATGTTCTGCTGTTATTTTCATCTGTTTTAGTTCAAGCTCTGTGCTCAGACCATAACAGATGAAAATAGCAACAGTCAAATGACAGAAAACTAAGAACTAAGCCTTGAGGCACTCCTTTGTGAGCTTGTAGAGCTCCAGTATTTCTGCCTAACACTGTGAAGTTTATGATTCAAAAAAGATCCCATATTAAGAATTCGTGCCTGATTAAAGGGAAAAAGTACAAGACCACGACTCTTATCTGTTTTCTGCCTGGGTTGTCCCTGCTTTGATAATTATTGGTGACGATGTCTGAACCAGAGGCTTGATCATGTTGAATATTCCAAATAAAGGGTTTTGCAGTCAGAACAAGGCTTGAGCAGGGGCAGCAAATTTAATTCAAAACACTCTGAATAATTTATTTCTGAACAAAGAACCTTTTAGACTTCTAACAGAGTGCCACTTCCGTCTCTCCTCTATAGGAAATCCCTCATTGCCCCTCTGCATCACACTAAGTGGCTATCATTAGTGCGATGCCACTTTAAAAGTCATCTAGGCCACTTCTGCCCCCCTGAAGGCTCCATCCCCCACGCTGACTCACCAGTTTCCCTTCCTGCCCCCCCTCCCAGCATACACACACCCTCTCCTCTCCCATTTCATCTGTGAGCCACAGGCGTCTCTCGGGTTGTGACAGGATTTGGCAACACTCTCGCCGAAGACAGCTGTGCCATGTGAGACAAACCGAGCCGAACGGATCCCAGAAATGAGACGATAATGCTGCGGCACAGATGTGGCTGCACTTAGTAATTTGTTTGAGCAAATATGGGCCAGACGCTGTACAGAGATGGTGACCAATCACAGGCTGTATCTTAGAGCAATATGAGCAGATTTATAGAAAATCAGATGTACAAAGAGTCTGACATGTTCATTTTGATGTAGTTTTTAAAGCTGTTACACAATGTAATTTAAATTTTCAACAATGAGTCATGTGGAAACATTGCAGTGACGGTTCTGCTCAGACGTCCCTTATGTACTTGTGTTTTATCTGTCTCAGTTTTGTATCTGGATTTGTACGATTGTGTTTTTTTACGTTTCATGTGTTTTACGTGCCTCAAAAGCAAATTTCCCTTAGAGGACAATAAAGTGAAGTTAAAGTTGAAAAATATTTATGTTAATTGAAATAAAGGACAACATATTGAATGGTCAGTTTAGATCTGTTTACTGTTAAAGCCACAAACTCAAATTAAAGTGGCAAACATTTCATCAGAATGTCACAACAACAAATTGGGGAAAACAACAACATCCCCTCCCCCAAAAAACAAACAAACAAAAAAACATGTATGTCTAAAAAAAACATAAATGAAAAATGCACAAATAAAAACACCATAAAGCATATACAAATTATTATAACACAATAAATACAAATCTCAGGGAGTTAAAAAACTAAAAACTTATTTTAAACACAAAATACAGTGAAAAGTAGCTAGCTGATATCACAATTGTAAGTTGAAACACAACAAATTTCAATCACACAACTACAAATTCAGCAAAACTCAAGTGAAAAAACACAAAAACATGACAAAGCATGACAAATACAAAAAACATCTAGAAGTTAAAGAGCACAACAACAAAAACATATAAACTAAAAACACAACAATAAGTTGTAGTCTAACAACAAATTTTATGAACTCAACAAGGTAAGAAGGGCAACAGCGTATGAAGAAACACTAACAAGTGATCTAAAGACAACAATTAAAAATCATTGCCAAAGTAAAAAAACATGAACATATAAACTTCAGAACATTAAAACAAAGTAAAAATGGCAATTAGTCCAAACTAACAATGTAAAAAGCATGAAAAATGTAAATGAAACACAAATTAAAAAGCACATCAAAAAGCAGAAAAACACAAGAGAATGTTTAAGAGCACAAATGAATATATCTGATAAAAGATGACAACAAATGAGAAATCACAGCAAGAAATTAAAAACATATGAATAAATTAACTGCAACAAAAAGTAAAAAAAAATATCAATGGATAAAAAAATAAATGTAAAAAATAAAAAACTGCAACAAAAATTTTTAAAAAATCAATGGATAAAAACTTAATGGATTAAAAGCTCACAAGAAATAAAAAACAGCAAAAAAAAAAAAGCTCCAACAAAAAGTAAAACCCACAAAAACAACAAACTAAAGGACACACTGTATGGAGCATTATGTAGCGCAAAATATGACAAAGGAGACCCTAAACTGTTTGGCAACTGAAGCCGTACGTCAAGCAAGAACTTAAAAGAATTCCACCAACAGCGTTTCAGTAATTATCTTGAAGATTCAAAATTGAGGCAACTGGACTGTGGTAAAGTTGCATTGATTTTGAATCTTCAGGAAAACCATGACCTGGATGAATGAGAATCTACAAAGATGTCCTCAATATTTATTGTCCTCTGGTCTCAAATGTTTTTATTGAGTGTTGTTAAAAGGAAAGGTGATGTAACACAGAGGTAAACACACTGTCCCAGGTTATTTGGAACATGTTGCAGGCATCAAATTAAGAATGAGTGAATATTTGCAAAGATGAAAATAAATACATCCAAACTTCATTTGAATTAGAGTTTGTAAATATTATCTGGGTATGAACTTTGGTCTATGTTGCCCGGCCCTATTGTGTGTCAATCTGACGTGAGTTAAAAAGTAATGCAAAAAACTGAAACCCTTTAGAAAAACAAAAATCTGTTTTTGTTTCGTCTGAAGGACACCTTCTCTTTTATAACTATCATTACGCCACACAGCAAAGCCATGACAAAGTTCAGCTATTTTTTTCAAGGACTATTTTTGACTTCAAATTCATTCATGAGAAAAATGTAATTTCCACTTTAAAATGCATCCGTCACATCTTTTTCAGCAGGGAGCGGCTGAAAGTGTGACTTTGAGCAAGAGTTCTTTGAAGTACCCAGGACCAGGCAGCCTTCCTTTTAAACCTGGACCCAACGTGTTCGGCAAATCCACAAACACAATCCAAGAATACCAACGACAAAGAGCAGCAAATCACAGCGCCTCGGGGTGGATGACTTTGTTCAGTCATTCAAGGAGATTATTTCACATCATTTACCAAAGTCTCTTTGTGAAGCTAAAACTGCTTTTCTCAAGTGTCAAGGAAATATTCTTAGATTCAGACCATTTATCTTGGAACTCTGGCGTCATTTTAGATAAGAGAACTCAATGAAACAGTCTAGTCTCAACTTTCTTTGCAAATACAAACTACAAATGCCGAACAGTGAAGGTGCAGATGTGGGCCAAGAAGTGTATGTGAGTGTGTGCGTGAGTGTGTGTGTGGGGGGGATTGGGCTGGAGTAATTTAAGGGTGCTTTTACGCTCAACATTTTTGGTACAGACCAAGCAATCTCTGGTTCACTTTATTGGAAAGTTCCGTTTGTTTGGGCTGCTGTGAAAGCACACAAACTCAGATACCAAAAAACAGGGGTCTTAGTGCTATTCTACATGGACCAGAGTTAGTTTCTTACTAATGGCCCTTTTCCATTCGCCCTACTCGCCTTGTGCTGCTTTTCCATTAGCCCCAGTCACCACAACAATCTGTGGCTTTTTGTCACAAACTGAGTAAAAAAGGAAAACAGAAGAAGGCTGCGGGTGGTAAGAAGAAATAGGCCTACCCCTTGAGAAGCACAGGAGAGTTTTGGAAGCTATACAACAGAATGAAGCCGAGGACGAGAGCAATCGTGCCGCAAAGAAAAGACGTATGAGGGTAAGCTAATGGTAGCTACCGCTAGTATGTTAGGTCATCGCGCTCATGACTCATCGATGACGACATTGTCTGACCAATCAGTTGCTGGCAGTCGGTGATGTCATCTTTAAGTATCGCCTCAGCTCGCTTTGAACCAGAGCGGAGTAGGTACTAAAACTAGCTTGTTGTAGGAGGTACCAGGCTAGTGGAAACACACTGCAACTTGAGTAGAGCCGAGTAGAGTAGGGCCAAGGCGTGCTTTTGGAAAAGGGCCAAATATGTGAAAGCTATCCAATCCCAACAAGTACCAAACAAGACAAATGAACCAAAAGGGAGTGAACTGTGGCTTGGCCTTGACCAAATATCACAACAGAAAATCTAACGTAGCATTCGCTGATATGAAGAAGTGCAGCTAACTTTAGCTTTGCTAACACCTCCAGTTCTCTTAACAGAAACATCTATAAATCTGTGTGGAATATGTTTACACCATGTTCCAGTCAAAATGCAAGTGCCTACCACGCAGTGTAAACACAGTGTCATTTTTACTTTGTGGCACAGAAAACTTCCAAACACCCTTAAGTTAAATCATTATTTCTCGAAGTTCAACAATGAGCTGGAAAACAGGATTAAAGTCCACAGCTGCAGCTCCCGCTGATGGTGGGAGGATAGATTACCGTAAAATACCAAATAATGGCCTGAGCGTTTATTTGTTTCAATCACTGAGCAGATCAGGCATTTATTTGGGAGCAGGCGACTATTTGGAACAGGCATTTAATTCCTTTCCCACGAAAATCTTGTTTAGCAAAAAACAAAAAAATATGGTAAATGTAATAAAATTATTTATTACACCAGTATGAATATCACCCTTACAGCAAGATTACAGTACTGTAGTTATACTCTTGTCTTCTTCTTTCAACTCATCACTCTCTAAACACTCTTAAAACTGGTGAGGAACTATCTAGTACCAGTAGTAAGTAGTTAAGTTAAGGTCTTACTTCTGTTTTTTGGCTGCACCGGGGCCATGGAGATAAGCAGCAATGTACCGCTAACTGACATGTCCAGCCTCCTGATGTTAAGGGCAAATAACCTGCAGCTGCAACATCTTCTTCTTTGGATTTGTGAAGCCCTAGTATGTAAGATTCCGGCTTTTTGCGCTCTCGTGCCCTCTGTGGTCATTGAGTGTAACTGCACTGTTGTGAAACAGAGCGGCATACACCAACGTACCTTTTGTTGACATACAGAGGGAGGAGAAGCGAGCTGACAGGACGTCCAGAGAAACAAATAAACCATGTGGACTGTTAAGGTTCAGTCTGATCATGTTTCTTTTCAAGCGTGCACTGTCAGCTGTGGGCTCAGCGATTGCATGTGTGTTCTGTAACTTTGACTGTAGCTCGTAGGCTGCGCCGAATGAATTACACCAGGCGTTTATTTGGAATGGGCGTCTATTTGTCAAAATGTACTGCTACTCTCGGCGTTTATTTGGAAACCGGTGATTAATTGGAACTCTGCGTTTATATGGTATTTTACGGTATACAACATTTGACTGAATTTGCCCAACTGTGCAGTGTAAAATCAAACAAAACCAACTGAAAAATGAAACAATATTTCAGTTTCACTCCTGAACTAAACCAAGTCCACCAAATTTTCAGTGTGAAAGTGGCGTAAGAAAACTTTAAAGGAAGTGAATATGAGGTCCAAAGTCCATGTCCTTCAAAATGTCTGTAGTTTATTGCTCAGTCAGAAAGAACATGTGATCACAAAAAGAAAAAAATTCGAAATGTCAAGATTAACCTGGGGAGGAAAATACAACACCAACCTTGACCTCGATGTTTGGTGTCCTTGTGAGAACCATAGGAGACATGACGCATCATTTTAATTTGATTTGGTAAATTTATTTCAAAGATTTAACAAAGGACAAAATTAAAGTGTGCATAGAAAAGAAAGAAAATTGGCAATTGGTTAAATGTTGTATGTTTAAAAAGGAGTGAGAGAAGTTAAAACTTCTTTAATCCCACACACTCTAAATCAATTTATGACCAATTTATTTTCTTCCTGATCTATTTATAAATAAACATGACCTTTGTATTTTATTATCATTTTATCCATGTCTTAAAACAAGACCTTGAACTTTGTCTTGTAACCAATATAATATCAGCATTGTTCATCTGCTTAAACACAACTTCTCTACCCTGCTCACATGAATTGCCTCAATAACACAAACCCCATAAACAGGATGCCTCTGACTGCTGCTGTTATAGGCACTGAGATATAAACAAGTTAATTAGAAGTAAAGTTAAGGAGTTAATGACAAATGTGTCAAAATTTGGCCGATTGTATTGGTTGAAAAGCACTCACTTCAAACCTCCAGAAGTCATCAGAGAACTGATTAGAGTTTCTCATATCCTGGTTTCACTTTAGTGCTCATGTGTCTCTGTAATTTGATTTTAACATTGGCTTGATGAATTCTGAAGCCCCTTCAGGACTCATACCTGGAGCACTAATGACATTTTAATCCCACCTGAGCCTGAGGACAGCTTGAGATCCTTGAACAGAGCTCTTCTGGCTTTTCCCCAATCAGGGAGTAAAGATCACGTGGCGTGACTGAATCAGCTCGGCAAACTGAAGTTGTGTTTCTTAAACAGAAATGTAAATGTTCCCTGGGTAGTTTCTGATCACTGAAGACTTCATGTAGTGGGGATGTTTTTATTCCTGTGTTTGGTTTTTCCATCAGGCCACATTATGTCAGATATATTTGGACCTCCCTGTGTTTTTGCCCTTCACAGTCTAACATTACCCTGAATGAGAGGATCTGTGACAGACTCCACATTGTGACCCGGATTTAACAGACTGGCATGTATGAAGTTTGTCGTATTTGACAGCCTGACCCAGAGCCTTTAGCAATGTGGTGAGAGTTTATATGGTAGAAATCGGATAGTGCTCTTTTTGTCGTCACCTTTAACTTATCAGATAAAACATCACCAAATTAACATGCTTGACAGATTACAAAGGAATAAAAAAATGTTAAATACAATCTTAATATTCTACCCACAAAATAAAAATCTTGTAAATTGGTAAATAAATAATACTAATAGTAATAAATTATAAATACAACAATCAACATCAAACAATTTAAATAACCACAGAGTTTGCACACAATAGTTCTACATAAGATATATTTACATTTTATAACTATAAACAAAACAAAATAAAATAACTATATGCAAAAGCCATAAAAAAATACCAATATACAACTAAATCCAAAACTAGTTTTGGGGTTGGGGTTCTCATTTGATACGATTATCAACATTAGGCCCACTTGTTTCGAACCGTACTGTGGCGCGGTTCGCCCCCCTCCCCCTCCCCCGCTGGCTTGCATTCACACTGGCAACATCGAACCGTGCCCGGGCCCACTTGTGTATTTACTCAGTTTGAAACAGCAGGGGGTGATATGCACGTAACTGGTTACCAAACCTGCTATGGAGGAGAACGAAGAAGAGGCTACCATGGTAACCAGACCAGCCAGACAACCCAATGTTTACGTTTTGCTCTCTTCTACATTTTCCTTCAAGTGTGTTTTTTTTTTTATCGTGTTTGAAACGGCATCAGGATTCTGGAACCTTGTAAATCATCGTAATCCTCAACCATAATAAACAAATCGACAAATTGAGTAAGCAAAAGATTCAACCGCGGGATTAACAGGAAGTAATGCATCAAAAGTAGATCGGTTCGGACCACTTCGTTTCACACCAGTGAAACCACGCCAAATGTAGGGAGATGGAGCGGATCGAGACCACCCCTTCATGGAGGTCTCGGACTGGCTGATTTGGTGTGCACCAAAGTGCGGTGTATGCATTCACATCGATACCAACGTACCAAACCCTGGGCCAAAACTTCTTTGGTGCGCACTTAATACGGTTGGTGTGAAAACACCCTTAATGTACCGTAATTTTTTTGCTCTTAAATAAGGTCTTATTTTCCGTTGCATATTGTACACCAGCACAAGCAAAATATGAAAAAAAGACTTGCCTCCCCAACATTGCGGTTGCCACACATCTGATAGGAAAAGCTGAAATCTTCTCTTTCTCTGTGAAACATAACCCCTAAACTTTTGTAATTCTAAAAAACTGACTGTTAAACTGTTCTAATCAAATCTTTTGGTTCTTAATTAGTTTACCTTTGTGGAATGATCATGTAGTTCTCCATGTTATGGTATCACTAACGTGTAAACACACAGGGTGGGGCCATCTTGTAAGCGAGGGGACCAAAATAGCTGCCCTCTGATTGGTCGATGGCATTGCAGTGTTGATAGCTGCGCTCTGATTGGTCGGCACACTACAGCTGAGCATGCTGGAATGTGTGAATATTATACGACATTAAGTCATTGCTTCAAGTACCATAAGATCATCAGCAGGTGTCGTCTTGAGAGAATAATCGTACAACAGTAAAATACCATTGAAAATGTCCCCATATAAAGAGTACATTACCCAGCAGTATTCAAAGGAAAGGTGACTGAAGTGACTGAGGCAGCTGGCAACAGAGAAGCTGCTAGGAAATTTGGTGTGAGTGAAGCTAACATTTGTGGTTGGAGGAAAAAGAAAGCAGAGATAATGAAGGACGGACCAACATCAACAGCTTTTGGGCATGTGTCTGATAGAGTAAGGTTTGGGCAAAATTTGAGTGCACGTTATATTTGAGCACAGTGTTATCCTAGCATGAAAAGTGTGGTGTGTGTTATATATTTGAGTGCGTATTATATTTTGGTAATGATTTTGGAGATTAATTTTCTTTTTGATTTTGTGGAGGTCCACATCACCCTCACCATATTGCCTAATGGGCCAGCCGACTCTGCCCTGAGTAAATGTCATCAACAGGTGATTCCTCGGATGCTCAACATTTATGCAGATCCATTTCTGCTGCATTTCCCATCACATGCGTTTAAGAGTTTGCCAGTTTATAGACTTAAAATAATGAAACTGATGGGGACACAGGAGCAGGTTTCTCTCCCTCTCCCTCTCTCTGTTATTTATTACTCTCTCCGCCCACCTCCATCCCTTCGCCCACACCCCCAACACAGCTTTAGTGGATGCTTGTTCAACATGAGACTGGATCTGCTCAAGATCTCCAGCTGCTAAAGAAGTTTTTTTCTTTCCACTGTTACTGTGAGCCTCCTACAGGTGCACCTCCCGGTAGGTTGGCCCTGGGCTGTGCGAATTGGCGCTTTAAAAATAAAGATGGATTTATTGAACTACAAATGCAGCACAGTTACATAATATGAAATAATTAGTTTGTCTATGTAACCACTAAAGTGCTTCTATTATAATCAGAAAACAGACCAGTCTTCTTTAAACCCAATCAATAAATGAGCCTGTTTGAACTCAGGAAACAGTCACAGTTTTGGCAAAAACTATCCCTCAGGCTTTCAGTGGGAGTTTTGTTAATAAAACTGTGTCAAATAGATGGACTTTGACTTTCAGTTTATCTCATTGGGTCTTAAATCAGCCAACATGTCAGGTTTTGACCACAGGTTTCAATGTAGGACCCAAAAGCTCAAACCAGCTGGAGGCAGGAGGAAAAGTGGACAGTTTTATTGAGTACCAAAACCAAAACCAAAAAGGCTCCAACAAACAAACAAAAGGCATCAGCGTTAGGGGGGACTTGTGGAGAACACCTGAAAAAGGGAGCAGAGAAAAAAGGTAAGATTCATTACCAAAAACACAAGAAAGTAGAGAGATCTCAAAAATCATGAGAGGCAAAAGCTAAAGCCAGACACAGAAGAACACAAGGACGAGACAAGCACCAATAGAGGTTCAGGGTGCAATACTCCTGCGCTGGATTCTTCACAGGGTGCCGTCTTAAGTATGGGGAGTTGATGAGATGAGTTGCAGGTTGCAGAGAAACTCCACCCCTATGGTGTCATGTAGCTGTCATAATCATGAGAGCGCAAATACAACTAAACGAGCACAGGATCAGGAATTGAAGGCATAAAAAGCATAAAAGGACTGCTCTCTCTCTTCGAACTTACTCGCTCGCTTCAGAGATTTCCTCGCTCTGGATATTTTCTCCTACCGTAAATACGTCCCGGCTGTTTGGCTCGACAAGACGATTGCCGATCTAGAGAGAGCAGCGCCACACCTTCCGCTACTGCTCTCTGTCACAATTTACACGCTCAAGACAAAACTTTATTTGCCACAAGATTATTTTTGACCTCTCAATTTTATGTTTTTTATGCCTTCAATTCCTGATCCTGTGCTTGTTTAGTTTGTATTTGCGCTCTCATGATTATGACAGCTACATGACGCTATACGCCCCTGCAGCAGGAGCAGAGAGAGTCCGAGATGGAGGGGAGGGCAGACTGCTGAGGATTCACTGAATCCTCACACAACAGATATACATTGGTGTTTTTTTACACTTCCATTCATTACACAGCTTGGGCAGTGGACTGTAGCCTATAACAGCTTGAGCTGGGGACCGGAGAGTGGACGGTTCAAGTCCCAGTGGAATACTTGGAAGCTAGTTTGGTTGTTGGGGAGTTACAGGAGGACTTCCTGGGACACTGCGGACAGTCACAGCAGTCGGTGGTGTAGCTGACCGGAGTTGTAGTTTCAGGGTGTAGGACCTGCACCTTTGCTCTCATGCCCTCTGCTGCACCCTTGCACACTTGTACATTCTTAATGCTCCCTTGTAAATATTTCATTTAATTTACTTTTTTATTCTTATTTTTCATTTCTTATTTTTTAGACCTTATTTCTGTCGCACAATCAGAGTTGCCTTCCAAATTTCGTTGTACATTGTGTATGTGTGTACACTGTGTATGATGACAATAAAGCTTTCTGTTCTATTCTATTCTATTCTTTTTTCTTTTCTGTATTTTGAGGTTATAGATATAAAAGTATTTGTTACTAATCAATGCAGCTCTCAGTATTTTTTGAATCTATTAGAATTGTTTGAAATGTAAAATTCTGGTTCTGTGTATACCTTCCTCTCTCAGTGTTTCACTCTCCTCTTCTTCGTCTTTAAACACCTTCTTAGTTCACACTTTGAGCCAGTAACACCTTCTCTTTGGCAGGAAAATCTCCCCATTTTCCTCCAGGTTTTTCTCTTGTTTGTGTCAGCAGCTAAACTGACGGCAGGCTATTTAAAGAGAGCGGGAATTCTCTGAAATGAAAATTCATCTCCTCTTCTGCAAAACTGACTGTGCAACAAAGCCATCCTTATCACGCTCCACTTCTATCTTTATTATTAAAAGTTACTCAGTCTTTCTCTGTCCCCCCTCCTCAGCTCAAAAGTCTGGAATCACAACGGTATATTTCGGATAGTTTTCTGGGGACAGTCGGCTCCAAAATAAGAGCCACTGGCTGTGAATGGAACAGTGATATAGCATTCTTTTAGTCCTCTCAGCCGCTCCCTCCCTCCCTGCATCCACATCAGATATTCTTTTATAGTGGTCTCCGAGGGGAACGGGGAGGGGGGCTGCGCACTGCGCGATGACCCACACTGAATGCAGACTTTTCTCCCTTGCTCTAATTCCTAATTTTACCCACAGTCGTTCATGTGTGCACACATGCAGCTGTAAACGCTCACTCTCTGCCTGTCAGGGCTTTTATCATTCACCACGGAGCTCCTTCTCTCCGTCTCTTTAAGGTCGACTTGTTTGAACCTGATGCAATCGTGAATCGTCTTTGTGTGAGTGTGGCTGGATGACACATGAACAGGATTGATTTAACAGACAGGGGGTGATTAATAATGCACTCATAGCCCCATCTGTGTTCAACCACCTGCTTTATTATCATCAACGGATGACGTATACCTCTTGACTTGACTAGATCTGTAAGAAAAGCTGCTCTATCTCTGGTCAGCTAAAAACCTCTCATAGTAACAGTGAAGTACTGATATGGGCCTGGACTGAGTTTGGTGACAGGCTCATGCAGCTGCTTGATCTAAAGTCAGTTAAATGTTTTCCTGGAGCTTTGTAAAACCGTTTTAAGTCATGACCCCAAATATAGGAGCACTGATGTTAAATCTTGCTGTCAGCTTTGCATTGCAGATTTTAACCTGAGCAGAGAAAGCATACCGGATCTTCCAGTGCCCTGAATAACATTATCAACAAGGCAGAGCAAACATTTGCTGTTGACCCTCCCAGCTCTATGGGATCACCGGCACCCCCAAGCGATAACATTTGCATTGCTTAGTAGTATCTCATTTTAGATGTGCATGCTGTTTTCTCCACTGAGCTTGTATATCCTCCCTGTGCATGCAGTGTTGGTCGAAAATCCATGATGAACATTTCCTGTTTTGACTGGGAGGGACTGTTTCAACAAACAGCACGCCCGTGACTGAATCTGCTGCTTGTTGAGCAGAGTACGTGCTTTTGCGTCAGTGTGTCCGAACGTCCTAAGCAACTCTAAAAAGTCGTTCTTATTGTCATAAGGCCTGATGCCTCCCTGGTGAGGTGTTCAGTAGACCTCGAGGATGACCCAGGACTTATGCAGGGGCTATGTCTCTCGTGGGTCTAAGATTGTCATGACACAAAAATTTCAAACTCAATATCAATACCCAGAAAAATATGTGGTACTTGATACTAATTTCGGCACTGCTAAAATGACAAATACTTAAAAAGGCATAAAAAATGTTAGCAACATGAAAACTTCAAAAACACTTTTTCAGTCTCAAAATAGAGCATGCTTTCTCAACAGAACCACAGATGCTAATTAAGTAATAAGATAATGAAAAAAAACCCGACATTCACATTGTTTTTCCTTTGTGCAAATAAATGCAAAATTAATAACCCAAATATAACACAATTTGACAAAATTTTAAGGTTGTTAAACAAATTGAGAGAAATTAACAACTAACAATAGGAAAAATATGCAAGCACTTATCTGATATAGTATTGATACCATGACAAATTAGTACTGTATTTGAGTACAGCATTTGAGTATCAATACTTTTTGAAATATTGACACTTTTGAAATCCTACAGCTACCCCCAAAAGGAAAAGAGTAGGAAGAGGGGTCATCAAACCCTCTAAATATGGCAACAAAGCCACTAAGTCGGCAACACCGATGGTGATCTTTTTCTTTTCGCCATCATCACAAGTTTGGGTGTCAATATGGCAGAGCAGGTAGTGCCCATGCCTCATAGCAAGAGGGTTGCTGGTTTGATCCCCATGTGAATCAAGACCATTCTGTGCAGAGATTGCATGTTCTCTCATATGCGTGCATTCTGTTCAGCCACTCTGGACCAAAAACATGTTCATTAGGTTGACTTGTGACTAGAGCTGGGCGATTCCTCCCCCCCCCAAAAAATCTTTGATTAGGAAAAAAAAAAAAAACAACTCGATTCATAATTCGATTCGATTCGATAATTACCCACTGTAAATTTATTTCCAAAATATACATATATTTATACTTATAATACTTATTAAATATACATTTAAAGTGCCTCCAGGTCAAAAAATCAACACAGAAATCAACACAAAGTGCCTGTGCACTGTAGTTTTATACGCTTGTTTGAATAAACTATGAAGATAACAAAATGCCTGAAGTAACGCTTGTTGTAAAAAATAAAATCCTAATAGAAAACTCAACTCTTGTTGTAAAATATGTAAAAGTGTACCAAGTGATGAGAAAAGTACCTCAAAGAGTGAATGTGAAATGAATGGGTTGAATAAAAAAACCCTGTTAAACTCGCGTTTCAGGAAAAACGAATCGATTTGACTTGCCAACTCGATTTTTAAATCTTATCGATTTTTTGCCCAGGCCTACTTGTGACTCTAAACTGCCCTTAGGTATGAGTGTGGGAGTGAGTGGTTGTCTCTCTATGTGGCTTTGCAATTGGCTGGCAACCTGTTCTGGGTGCACCCTGCTTCTCCTACAAAATTTAAGCCTTTAAACTTTGGATTTGGATTATAACATATATTATACACTTTATTCCAGAGAACAAACTATCTACCTACCAGTTATTCTGGGGATGAAAATATTTTTAGTTTGTGTTTTTCACACCAAACAGGATCAAGCGTTGTAAAAATTAGTCTTGTTGTCTTTGCACACTTGTGACTTTGACCCTCTATAGTAAAGAATTGGTCTTTTGGGGCAGTTTTGTCTGTTGTACATGTTTATGGTTCAGCCTGAAATTTTAAGCCCATGCTGTCTTTACACACAGTCAGTCACCTGCAGCGAGACATTTACAGGAGTTTTAGTCACACACATATTTTAGAAAACATCACTTTTAGAGAAGGGACTTTGTTTCTGCTGTGTTTGCTCCAGACATCTTTGAGAGTTTTAGTGCCATTTCCATTCTTAAGAAACAGTCTTCTCCTGTAGAAAAACAAAACCTAATTATTAAATATTTTGAGCTTGGAGAACTTTTCTGGAGACTCCTTCTGCCTTTGGCTGTCAGTAAAACAACATCTTCTTCTCTGAACCTTCTTCCTCAGAGTTTGTTATTGGTGCCAGGGTGCAGCAGTGTGTATCCTGCAGTGTCGAGAGAACTCAAAAGAAGACCTTCTGCTTAAAACTGAGTCACCGTGTTTGTGTGTATATGCGGTGTGTCTTCCTGCACACGTGTGTGTTTGATGTTCCCGCTCTCTTGGTATCATTGTCTCCGACTGCTGCTGGAAATACTTCTGTGACTTCCTCGTCCTCCGTGGGCTGACAGAAGGGGCTGCTGTATGACAAGCCATTGATGTCTGGATGATCTAAGAGGACACTGTCTGCACCATCCGTCTCTCGTACTTTCTGTGAGCCTGAGTGAGTGTTGAAGGAGTAAGGAGGAGAGAAAATGGAGCACCAAAGGTCTGTGCCACTTGTGTTAAAATCTCAAACAGGGATGGTGGAATGCCTTTACATTCAAGTCCTTTTACACTAAAATTTTTGATGCCCTCAGTTGACTGGTTCAGTATATGAGGTTAACCTTGCAGCTGGATCCACCAGATTCATTGTCTGGAATCTGGCAGATCAATCTACCACGCTGTGAGTAGCCCAGTATGATGTGATCCAATCAGAGTCCTTTGAAGCAGGAAAAGCTGGAGCTACGAGTGAGACGACAGCAGGAAGTGACTGCTTGTACAGAGACTAGCGTAGATGCTAAAAGCGTCAGTTGCAGCCCTATTAGATCTGGACCATATTTCTTTGTTAAATTCAGAACAAACTACCTAAAGTATGTCCTGATAGGAAGAATATTTTTGTTCTACTTCCAGCATGTTTTGGTGAAAATTTGTTCCATTAAGTGGTTTGCTTTTTGTATTTTAAACCTCCTTCTACATAATCTGACAATGAGCATGATTGACAGAAAGATCATCGAATCACCTGCTGGACATGCTTTGAAACTGTTCTACCTATCTCCGAACCCTTTTTATGTGCTCTTTCACAGATAGATCATGGACACTCAAGGTGCATTTACACGGTGCCGAAAAACGTTCAAATCCGATACGTTTTCATTGCATATTGGTCTTGCGTTTACACTGAAACGCATCTCGTTTTGTCTGAAAACTGTAACTTTTGAAAATGGGCTCCAGAGTGGAAAGTTTCCAAAACGCTCTCCATGTCGCTCCATATAAACCCGCATCAGAGCGTTTCAGGGTGAAACGCTGACATCATCGCATGCGCAGTACTCTTAACATGAACGCTGCGCGCGCATACCAGGAACAACAACAGCTTTGACCGTCTGCCAAGTAACGTGTGAGCCTCTTACCGTGCTCAGTTTGTTATCCAGACAAAACTATCCATACAGATTTGTTGTACGAACTGATTTGTTGTCAAGGAAAGAAACTCCTGCGTCTCTGTGCGTCTATTCGCCATTGTTGCTTGTGAAAAGTTTTTCTTCGTACGTGTGTTGTAGCAGCGCTGCCTCTCTGCAGACCTACACTGCTATGTATACTACAGCGGGTCCATACGTCTCCAGTGTCATCGTCTGAATGCAGAAGACTTGGAAAACGCAAAGAAAAAATCTTTGCGTCTTTCAGTCAGGAGTGTCCGTTTAAACGTAAGCTCAGTTTATTTAATGATCTATCTGTTGCATCAGGTTTGTTGTGCATGGACATGTCCAGGATGTTCTTGGTCATCCTTTCTGCCTTAACTAAATCTTGGTTCATTTAAACACATACATGTGGCATGTTGTGCTCCTCATTCACCTCAGTGAATGACCCAAAAGATTTAAGCTGCTCTTTCGATCGTATGACCATTTCCAACTCCTTATAAAAACATATGCAATTTATAAATAGCAAGCAATGAACTGAAGATGTCACTTACTGAACTGCAGCAGTAGTGTGTGAATACTTGACTTTAAATAAATAACTAAGTCTGACTATGAACCATGTGGTTCTATCCTCAGAAGAGCAGTCTAATATTTAATAGCCACACCTGGAATTACAAGGGAACAGACATTTTTGTACATAATTTGGACCTTCAACTACTATCTTCAAGAAATCCATTTAATGTTTTTCATTTTCAAGAATTTCATTTTAGTAGGTAAAAATGCTACATTACATGTGTAAAACATGAAAGAGCAAATAATGAAACTCTTTTTCAGATCAAATCACGACCAAAAAAAAAGATGCTGTCAATTCATCACTCCCTTTTTACATCAGGGTAACAGATCACTATGGCTGTATGACAATAGTCATTACCTGGAGTTATAGCTGTTCATGTGTGACAGCATTTATTTAGTATTTCACTTGAATTTTGGCCAAAATTGATGAAAATACTCTGCAGATTTTTTTAAAACAAAATAGTTACTCTGATCCTGGCATCTGGGGTGTGTCACTTTTTGTTGGTCCACCGATATACAAACCTTCCTCTGTGGATGTGATTGAAATGCAAACAGCTTTAGTAGATACAAATGTTCTATTGTTCCTTTATTACAGGGGTGTCCAAACTGTGGCCCGATGCCCATTTTGAATTGGCCCCCGAAACAGTTTAGGAATCAAGACATTTTGATTACAGCAACAAATGCCATCAATCATGCATATTTTCTGCCATATTTACTTTGCCACACACAAGGTCTCATTTACAAATTATATTGCAATATTCCTCTTCAAGCGCCAGCATTCTTGCAGTTTACTCTTGTTTTGTGTCTGAAAGTGAAGATTAGTCGTTAATGTCTCCCATCACTGCTGCTCTCGTCCAAATAGGTGATAGCCCACCCATTAACCTTAAAATTTTAACTTCAATACACTAAAAGTGAGGCGCAGAAAGTGGCTCAGTTGTCCATGTATTCCTCTTTATGTGGCCCTCGATGTAAAAAGTTGGACACCCCTGCTCCATTAAGACAAAAGGTGTGGTTACCTTGACATGTTTCGACGTTACTCTGCCATCTTCTTCAGAAACTGTCATCCTGACAGCTGTGACGTGTCTTTATTAGCTGTTATTTCCAGAAGCAGCTGGCGGGTTGATTACATGATCTGTTCCAATGGCTACGTCCCCTGTTGCCTGGTGGTTTCTGGAGAAGTGAATCCCAGGTGTGTGAGAGCAGCAATATCAGACCATTGCAAACGCGAAAACCATGTAATGGACTGGGAAAAATCAACAATTATCAGATCAGAAAACTCGAAAGCACTCGGAGAGCGCAGATCTTGACCATAAAAACGTACCATTAGCAACTGGATCCATAATAATATCTGTTTTGGTTCAGTGGTTATTCACAAAAATCACATTTTTCATCATGGCGGCCAGACGCTGATCCCGATCAACACCAAAATCGAATCAGTTCTTACTTTTCCCATGCTGAGCATTTCCTTAAATTTCAGCAAAATTCATCCATAACTTTTTGAGTTATTTTGTTCACGGACGGACGAACAGACCGACGGACAGACAAACAAACTCTCCCAAAAACATAACCTCCTTGGCGGAGGTAACAATAAATACAAGAGGTGGATAAAGGAATCAATAGAGATCAGAAAACAGGGCACGGACACCATCAACAGGGATGAAGGAGCTTTCCTGCTTTCACACACCTGGGATTCACTTCTCCAGAGACCACCAGGCAACGGGGGATGTAGCCGGTGGGACAGATCACGTGATCAACCTGTCCTGCCAGCTGCTTCCGGAAATAACAGCGTATAAAGACGTCACAGCTGTCAGGATGACAGTTTCTGAAGAAGACGGCAGAGTAATGTTGAAACATGTCAAGGTAAGCACACCTTTTGTCTTAATAGAAGAACAATAAAACATTAGTATTCCTAAGAAGACAAGATGGATCTAATCAATAATATAGTAGATACACTTGAGGAACAAAGAAGGAGATTTATGTGACTGCATTGTACTGAGCAACTGCTGCAAAATTAAATAAGAGAAGATCAAGACGATACAATTGCATGCAGCTCACAGTTTCAGTAACTTCCTCCCACTCACATAAACAGACCGAGAACATACGAACACAAAGGAACAGGTGTGAAAATACAGAAAAACAAACTTTATTCCAACTGGCAAGGGACCTGGAGAGGAGCTCAGAAACAGCTTAGCCATTTAAAGAAAGCTGTACAAGAAAGAAAGAAAAGTTAAGACGTGGTTAAGAGATGTGGAGTCAATTTTCTGTCATAATTTGCAGTGATAATGATGTTATTTCATCCTTTTCATTTCATTCACACAGTGTTAGTGTTTTGGAGGAGACATCATTATTCAGAGTGAGCAGAGGTAACACAGAATACCTGCATAACTGTGAGCCGAGGCTGCAGCACCCTGGCTGCTGAATCCAGAATGAATAGAAAAGAGTTTTACATTCAGCTGTAGCTCAGTTTGTTAACTGACTGTAGCCTCCAGCTTTTTTATAGTTTGACTGCAAAAGTTGCCCTGAAAGATGTGAAAGCAGAAAAATCATAATATTTCATGAATACATTGTTATCCTCTCCATCAGAGTGCCATAAGAACAGTGCAGTAGGTCTTCTCCACAGTCTGTCGCAGCACTAATAACATTAACAATAGCTCTGTTCTACTTCAGTGTCCCTGTCATCCAGTGTGACAGCGAGTCAGCACGAATAAAACAAGAACCACGGAGCAGAAACAGCGTCTTTAATCCCTTTATTTAGACTTGTCATCTCCTCTTATGACACGTCGAAATGTCGTCTGTGAGAACAAGGGAGATCGTTGCAGCTGGAGGGGCTCTTCAGAATGTTCTGAAGAAGATTTATAATCAAGAGACTTTTTTATTTGATATTTGCCTGCATGCCAGACACTCACTTTAGCAACATTTAAATGGATAGTTCAGTATTTTGGAGGTTGGGTTGTATCAGGTGGCTGAAATGGCTTCCATTTCAGCCACCTGGACCTTCAAGGAGAACGAGTTAAGACTACCCGTAAGGTACACTGCTACACTACAGTTATTTGTGTAAGTTTTATCCAAAAAATAGCCACTTATTCTCTTTAAACCAACACTATGTAGCTTTTCAAACATAATATAATCCTTCGATATTCATTGCGATGGTCCACCACTTTACAATGAGTTCAATGAAACCTCTGTCGTGGTCTGGAGTGGTCTGTATCCTTCAACTGGCGCTATGTAAATTCTAGGTGGATCGTGGGAACCCTGCCACACTAAAAAACTACACGTTTGGACTGCTTTACGGCATACGTCACTTCCCCCGATTTCCGATTCGCTTACAATACGGAAGTCTCAGCGAAAGCCAATCGCGTAGCTGTAACCATGGCGGAGGCATAAGGAAGAGAAAAGTTTTGTCGGAGGATACAAAACAAAGAAAGCGAGAGAAAAACAAGCTGAATGCTCGGACCAGAATAAACATCGGTTCGGCGTTCACTTGCTGGTGTGAAATAAAAGACGAGGAGGGATGTCCGACTACTATCAGGTATGTTGGGCGACTAATTTATGATGAAGTTCCTCAAAAAACTTGACAGGAAAAAAGTACAGCACAACAAATCCAGAACGTACCAGTATGAAGTTTTGTTCAAACCTATTTCAAGTGTGTGATATCACCAGCTCATCGTTGTCTTTACTTTTATTCACTTTATCGTTTCAACAGGACGGGGGCGACTTCACGGTAATAAAACCAAGTTGAACTTAGCAATTTTTAACATCATCATTTAGTCAAAAATAAATACATTACCTCGTCGCTATCCATCCTGCAAAAAGCCGCCGAAGACAGAATACTTTTCGCGAAGTCCTGGCTTCTGTGATTCGCTTACAAAACAAATGCATGCGACCGGCAGATCTGTATCCTTACGACAGTATGCGCGCGCTAGAGCTCATGGGTAGTTGAGTTCTCGCTCAGGTCAAGCGGAGATCTTCCGTAGTGCTGCTTTAAATGGGTCGTCAAGAAATTTAACAATATTTGGTTCCTCCTTATTCACTATGCGGAGAAACTCTCTCTTTCCAAATCTTTATTTTCAAGATCATCCAACTGCTCACAAATTGATGTTCTTAAGTTTCTGTGCGTTCCTTTTTTATTTTTCGCAATTTATTTACTTATTTACATTTTTGTCGTTATTTACAATATATATTGCCGTCACTTCTGTTGTTGTCTCACCCTAGCTTCCACCTCTTTCTGCTTTAATTAGATTAGATTAGATAGTACTTTATTAATCCTTTGGAATACTCCTCAGGGAAATTAGAATTACAATATCAGTTACCAAAATTAGATAAAAAGATGCATCAGGAAGATAGATATTAACAAAAATATGAATAAAACCAATTATAAACAAAATAAAAAAATAATTTAACAAATAATAATAATTGGTATAAAAAATAATTTAAAAAATGGCTACTGAATGGCTGCTGGCTATCAGCCTCTGCTCCTTCATGTCCTCCATCCCCCGCCACTCCTCCTCCCGCTGAGCGAGGAGTTGCACAGCCCAACAGACCGAGAGACAAATGAGTCCCCCAGCCTGCTGGCTCAACAGCGAGGAACCTGCAGCCTCAGGCTTAACAGGCTCCTCTGGTCACCTGTCCAAAATGTCCAGCAGCCTGTCCAGAGTTTATTCCTCTGCCACCACCACCATCATGCTTACAGCGGGGGCGTTGATTTGAGAGGAGAACCTGCGACCTTGTCTTACCTCAGACCCCACAAAGTCTCTATTGTCCAATAAGGTGACTGTATGTCCTTGAGAGAGAGTTTCTGATCCAGAGCAAAGTTCACAGGATGAGGGAGTGGATATTGTTTAATGGGAGCAATAACTGAAAAAAAGAACAAAGAAACTGGAGCTATTGGAGAGGCAGCTGTTTTCATCCAGTGCCATGTTCTCTGATTGAGCCATGCAGCTTTTGGGCCCCTCACAATCACTGTAGATTAGATCATGGCGAGATTGACCAGCCGGATTACAGGTAATGGATCAAGTTGATCAAGCTACTGTGCAAGGTTTAGAGTCTCTGTGTTGGTTACTATTGTATGATGCAGGAGGTGGCTTTCTCTTCCTCTGCCCGCTGAATCTCATTGTAAAGACTTTCTTATTCTGTATTTTCTTTTTCATTAAGGCAACTCTTTACATCCACAGTAAAACGAACATGATCTTAATTTGAGTCAAAATTACTCAAATCTGGTTCAGAGTTAGATTCTGTCATTGCTGTGTCCACAGAGAAAAACAACAGATCAGTGTGATCAGGCATAAGAACACGCAGCCATATGCTGTGTCGTAAAATAGTGCCAAACACAGAGACTTGCTTGCTGAAGGAAGTTTGACTAGAATTGTGTGCTTATTGGTTAAAAAAGTACACATAATTAAAATATTCAACCTTTGAATGTGGTGCCAAACCTCAGAGCTGCAGCATAAATGCACACATAAGCCTGTATGACATAAGTTGTCCCAAACTTATTTGCACCAATGATATGTTTCATGTTGGGACTTAATTACAGAGGGACAGTAACACCTTTGTGAGTGGTAAGGTCCATTTTCATTAGCGCAAAGTTAACATGAAACAGTCCTAAGGAAATTTACACATTTAAAGCAGGCTGTGGGTGTAAATGCCTCATAAATAAGTATTTTGAATTATTGCTTCAGGATGTTGTCGGAATTGTTAATATTGACTTTAGGCCCTTAAACAATACATTTATAATTAAATCACTGCCATCCTGTTGAGCTACTCTTTTAAATTTAGAAAAAATGAAAAAAATATAAGTGCATAAATCCGTGAGATTCTCTGACATCTGTAGTGAAGGTAGGTATGATGGACATAGCTAAAATTGTGAACGCAGAATTTCTTTGCTCATAGGTGTGCATAAGTGTACAAACACAGCCTTCAGGGTCCCTAAAATAGTCAACGGCCCTGTTTGGCCACCTCAGTCAACCATGTGGCTTTGCCAATGTGGTCACTTATTATTATATCACATTGGAATGCTATGTCTGAATGGAGGACAATGTTATAGTTAACATGATTGCTGTGCTGATGGTGTGCTGTTTGTCTACTGGTCATTATTTTTAAGACTAATTTCTGGAGAAGATTTAAAAAAAGTTAAATTGAGTTTTGCTTTACTTTGTTGTTAAAATGTCTGAAAATAAAACTACTGGAAATGTTCAGTATGCATAACAGTAGGCCCGGTCAGGTTTTACACAACAAGCACTTTTACAGGCTTGTATTTGTTTTGTTTTGTTTTTTTAAAGATAAAATATTGATCAGAGTTTCATGTTAATATACTGTAAAAATATCTCAGCCTTTAGTATTTATGTAGAAAACCTGCCTATGTCTGAACTACATATTCAATATTGTATGACACACACTTAAACTTTAAGATGGATATTCTGGGGGTGCTGGTTTGGCGGAGTGGTTAGCAACCAGGCACCCCATGTACGTACTTCTGCTGATCCAGGTTCGAATCCTGCCTGTGACCAGTTTGCAGAGTGTCTTCCCCCTACTCTCTCACCCCCTTTCACAAGCCTATCCACTGTCTCTCTCCTATCAATAAAGGCACAAAATGCCCAAAAAGTACATTTAACAAAAAAAAAAAAGAAAAAAAAGAAAAAAAAGATGGATATTCTGTTTGGGTGGGGACGTTTTTTGACAGCATGAAGGCAAACCCTGGTGTGTGTCATTTTGGGTTGAGTTTTTTTTTCTTCTTTTTTGAGATGGAAAAATCAATTAAAATCATAAATAGAGTGTTGTGAGAAAAAAAAACAAAACAGGAATTTTATTTCCAGGCCATATCACCCTACCCTACTTATAAAGAATCTGATTTTACAGTTTGATATTAATGTGAATTGTCTTATTTTCAGTCTCCATGTTGCTCCTTGTCTGTGTACTACATCCAGCTTGAGCTCACTTTTGTGCTCTGGGTGTCCCACAGCTACATGGTTTTGTGCATAATCTGCAACATTTTCAACCACACTCATGCTGCAGCTGGGGGAGTACGAACATAAAGGTGAAGGGCAAGTTCGTGTCAGCGTTTCCTTTTTGGGGTATTTAAGCAGACGGAGACTGGCTGTCTGTGTATCAAGTCTTGAGAGTCTTGATGCACAAGCTGATGTAAGAGAAATGTTTGAGTTTCTAAAGATAAACCCCTGCAGACTCTGTTTGTCAAAAAGAGAAATAAAGTTAAATATTTATATCTAAACTTGACGATTCACAGCAAGGTGCCGGTCTGCGGCCTGGTGGTTAGAGACCCCTGGATGATGCAAGAGAAACAACACTCACATTAGTCAGAAGAAGAGCTGTCACATAGATGTCACACTGAGAGTCAGCTCTAACCATCTATTTCTGATGCTTAATCACCCAAAGCACCACGGCAGAGAGTCTGTCACAACCTTGAACTTAATTTGAAGAATTATGAACGGGTGTCAGATGATTTATTTACCTGAAACTACCAACCTTAATTGGTGTCTGCATCAGCCCTCATTTGTCTCATATCTGTCAGTCTCAAGGGGATGTGACTTCTTCGTTGAATATGTCTTCGCATCAGCATCTCAAACTTAAATCCAGTTTACTTACTTGGATTAAAGTGATATTCAAGTTGGGTCCTATCACAAGGGTTAGGGCAGAAATTACCTCTACAGCAGTGTTTCTGTGGAGAAGAAACCCAGGGCGCTAGGACCTAACTCCCTCTTCCTGCTTCGGATCTGCTCGTCTGCTGATTCCGCTGTAGTCAGACGGGGCCATATTTTACTTGACCAAAAACACAAATAAACGGACTCCCACCGAAAAAGTCTGATATCGGTCTGCATTCACGCTTTATTTAGAGAATTTTCAGTTCATTACTTTCACACAAAAACACCGCTAAATAAGGCTCTAGTTCTCATAGCGCCGTGAAACGGCCTCCGCTGCACAGCCAGCGGAGGCCGTTTCACGGGAAGAGGGAGTTAGGTCCTAGCGCCCTGGGTTTCACAGGAAGAGGGAGTTAGGTCCTAGCGCCCTGGGTTTCTTCTCCACAGAAACACTGCTGTAGAGGTAATTTCTGCCCTAACCCTTGTGATAGGACCCAAATTGTTCAATCCCGGAATATCACTTTAAGGGGCAGGTTTAGAGTACTTAAAGTTGGGTTGTATCACATACTTGGCAACAGTCAACAAAGCAGCTGAAAAGGCTCCCAACAACAGCGCAACCACACTCCTTTAGAGCAGGAAGAGGTGTGAGCTACAGGTGTGACGACAGGAAGTGGCTGCTCGTACAGAGATTAGCATAGATGCTAACAGCTTCAGTTGGAGATTTATCAGATTTGGACCACATTTCTTTATTAAAGGAATACTCAGACGATTTTGGACCCACGCCCTTTACCTATCATTGACAAAGTGAGACAAGCTCAAAAATACCTTTTTGTGTCTCTGCGTCCAGTGGCTGGCTCCCAGCTGTTAGCTTCGTAGGTAGCTTAGCTCAATGGCTGGAGGTCAATAGGAGTCAGAGCTGGACTGACGAAAGTGGACAAAATACTCCTTACAGTGATCCAGGGGATGGCGTATTAGCACGTGAAGTAAATCCGAATGGTTATAAAACATTTTAAAAGAAGTGTTTTCTTTTCAACCCGTTAAAATAACGTCTTGATACACACAGACCTGCGCATGCGCAGTGCTCCGCGGAACAGCAGTAGCAGCCGGAAGATGGCGACCCTCGGACGTTACCATGTTTATGTAGCCTTGCAACAGCTGCAAGAGCCACGATGGATGAGGAAGTTGAACGAGAGTTTACTGACACAGGCATGATGTTTTTCCTTCCACCAAAAAAGTCACTGGTTTACAAAACTCACCGGGCTTTGTAAACTGGGCGCCAATATATCCTTCCGCGGAGCACTGCACATGCGCAGGTCTGTGTGTATCAAGACGTTATTTTAACGGGTTGAAAAGAAAATACGTCTTTTAAAACGTTTTATGACCATTCGGATTTACTTCATGTGCTAATACGACATCCCCTGGACCACTGTAAGAAGTATTTTGTCCACTTTCGTCAGTCCAGCTCTGACTCCTATTGACCTCCAGCCATTGAGTTAAGCTACCTACGAAGCTAACAGCTGGGAGCCAGCCACTGGACGCAAAGACACAAAAAAGGTATTTTTGAGCCTGTCTCACTTTGTCAATGATAGGGATGGGCGTGGGTCCAAAATCGTCGGAGTATTCCTTTAAATGAAAGACAAACATCAGCACGACAAACTTCTCTAAAGAAAATATTTTTTTTCTCCACTTCTGACATTTTTTGACAACAGTATATTTTATTACTATTATATTATTACAGTAGCACCTGTCTACATTATCTGATTGGCCTGTAATTAATGTGATCGACAGAACAATTGTTGGTCCATATAGTGTGCAAGGTTAACTCAGACAATAGGTAGAGAAAAAAATTAGCCAGAGTACATGTTTTAGTGGACATTATCTAAATTACTGAACCATTTGTCATGCAAAAACTACATTTTTTGTTAAAACTAAATATAGGATCATTCTGGAGAGTCCCATCGTCCAAATTAAGATCATCTTCTTAACACAAAGCACCTTGCTATCTAAATGGCTTGTATGCAAATGTGAATAAGTTCACACCCCCTACTTTGTGTAAATAATGATTAATCAGAGGCCGCCTGCAGCCAATAAACCCTCGAGCCTCCACATCTATATGAACTCCATATGTGCAGCTGCAGCAGAAAAAAAGAAGAAAAAAGGAGCATCCTTCCTGTAAATTTTATTGTGGACCCAGAACAGTGGTTTAACAGGAAAAGCCCAAAGCTGATGTTGAATTCAAGGTAAGTCATGTTTGTAGCTGAATATTATCAACAGTAGCACAACATTACAAGATCACTTCTGAGGCGAGCTCTTGTTTCGAACATCGATGCAAAAACAAACGCTTCAAAATCAGCTGCAAAGAAGATGAGCTTTGTTGCATTATTAATGGTCACACAGAGACCACATGGGATAGAGAAGAAAAGAAGAGAGGTGGAGAAAAAGCATAAAAAGAGCAAGGAGAAGAATAGATAGTTAAGATTTAAGAGCAAAAATAAACCAGGGAACAAGACAAAGGCAAATTTAAAAGGAAAAACAGTGGACAGAAGGAGAGAAGTTGTGTTAAAATTATGACTGATAGGTGAAAGGAAGCTGCACAGAGGAATAGATGTGATGGTCAAGAGGGATGGCTTGGTTTTGTGGTAGGAGTAGTGAAGGAAATCTAACTCCTTCAAGGGTGTATTTGTCTTTCTATAGAATAAAAACTTCATAATGCAATCAGTTTGTCCTTTAGTACAGAACTGTCACAAAAGCCACAACTTTACCCTGAGGCCTATCCTAACAGAGCAGTGGAAAAGCCTAGAGCAGAGCATGGCTATTTTAGAACAAAGTCTGAGCTCAGAAGTGGCCCTGACCTTTGACTATTTAGTTTCTACATACAGTCTGTTGAAGCTTGAGTACAGCGCCGTCCCAAAATCCGCACTACTACCCTGAAGCAAGGGCGTAGGATTGATTTTGACATTGGTGGGGACATAGAAGTTTTCCAAGACGGCCCCCCTGAAAGCTGATGTGTTTTATGTTTACAGCTGTTATTTCACATCATGTAGAGCTGATCAAACAAACAAGCAAACAATCATGTTTTCGATCATAACTTTGATAGAATGGTCATAATCTGAGTAGAAAACAATTTCACAATTATTACCAATAAGTGTAATTTATTCCCCAACAATATGAATGTATAGAATCATAGTCCAAGGTTTTAGTATTATTTTACCCCACAAACTTTTTTTTGTTGGTATTAAACAGTTGCTGCCTTTCAACACACAAATAATACATGGATAACAAACAACCAATTGTTTATCTCTATGGCATTAAATAAAAGCTTGATTTAACATCATATACCCTTTGAGTAACTTATATTTGACTTCTAAAGAAGTCTCTTATGTCCAGTTTTCTTACCAAACCCATACACACATTATCAGCACTTTGCTTGTTCTTATTACCTCCGCCAAGGAGGTAATGTTTTCGGGAGAGTTTGTTTGTCTGTCTGTTTGTCTGTCCATCTATCTGTGAACAAAATAACTCAAAAAGTAATTGATGGATTTTGATGAAATTTTCAGGAAATGTTCAGCATGGGAAAAGGAAGAACTGATTCGATTTTGGTGTTGATCCGGATCACCGTCTGGATCCGCCATGATGGAAAATATGATTTTCATGAATAACTACTGAACTAAAATAAATATCATGATGAATGTAGTTGCTAATTGTATGTTTTCATGGTCAAGGAATGTAAATATTAACATGAAATAAAGGTAGAACTAATATTTATGGTGAAAATCACAATATGACTGAGAACTGTGGTGCTGGCGGAGGTCTGCGCTCTCCGAGTGCTTTTCTAGTCTATTTTTATATTTACTATTTTTTTGTGTGTCATTGTCTTGTTTTTGTCCTTATCTTACGGTCATGGTACTGTTGTATGTGGTTGCAGCAGGGGCAAAAGGCCCAAAACAAATTTCTCTCTGAGACAATAAAGGCAATCTTGAATCTTGAATGCACACAAACACACAGACACAAATACAAATGTTAATGTAAATGAAACTGCTGTCAAGATGATGTCACCTGATCCAAGCAGAACAAATGCCTAACATGTTTCCTGCTAACAGTGGCAGATGGAGCTCCTGGTCAGCAAGTGACCAAAACAGTGGATGAGTCCAGGCGTGTTTTACAAGCTAGCAGCCTCCTCTCGTATCTGCCAGTACCAGATGGATGGACAATGGCGACGGCTAAGTGGCAGGACTTTGTGTAACATAATGTCGCTGGCAGCCAGGGGGAAATGTGCTGCTGCGGTTGGCCACAATGGCTGATGGAAAAGACAACGTAAAGAGAAATTTTGCTTTTTAAATGCTTGTGTTTCATGTTAGGGACCATGCATGCGGTAGTGGCATAATACTGGTAGGGATGTGTCCCAAGCATCCCAATTCTATACCCCTGCCCTAAAGTATTTCCTAAAAGAGCAGGGTATGAAATCCCTGTGCATGTGTGGATTCTCTCTAGTGAACCCAGCTTCCTCCAAGACCAAAATCATGCTTGCAAGGTAACTGGTGGCTCCAAACTGCCTTTAGTTGGTGACTGCTCCTGGGTGTACCCTGCCTCTTGCCCAATGCCAGCTGGGAAATCCCCTGTGACCCCTATAGGGTCAAGCAGTATAGATAATAGATGGATGATATAAACTTACAAATTTAAAATCTTCTTCTCCTCAACTGGGTTGTATTTTTTGACTTCACACAGCCTCCCTGTCTGTCAGATCTCCATGGAAACAACTGACCACCATGGGACATTGGACACCTGCTCAGAATGTCAAGACACTGCAGCGATATTGGAAATAGCCTTAAGGGAAGAGCGCTCCGATGAATAAGCACGCAATAAGAGCCCAAGGGGGTGCCCTCAACCAACAACACTAGAGCAATGGGTCACCCTATTGTCTTGTGCCCCCTAGTGGAAGTCCACATTTGACATTCACAAGGGCAGAAGTGTGGATATCGAGACAGAGCTTCAGGGTGCAAGCTTTGGTGAAGATCCCCGAGAGGATTCTTGAGGTACTGCAATAGTGAGGTTTGTGCATCATAATGCTGTCACCACAGGCTGTTGTCATTGAGGCATGGTGCAGACAGCTTGTAACATTTCTACAGATAAAAAATAAGGAGGTAGCAGGCTAAATGCAAAAACTAAACAGCACAAGAGAGAGCACCGAGAGAGACAAAATAATGTTAATCTCACTGGGCTCATTCAACCGACTGAAGCGGCTCACAGTCAGCGGCTTCTGTGCATGTTTGTGCCTTAAATGCTGATGCCACTCAAGCGGCACCACCTGAAACAAGGAGTTATTCAAGCATGTATTCAATTATTCAGAGCTCAGGAGTGAACTGAACACACCTCTGAACCAGCAGTGTCCAAACTGTCCTTACTGAGGCCAATACAGAAGAATCAGTCATGACTGATATACATCATATTAAATAGACTCGAGTCTATGAAACCAATTGACCGAAGGTTATTGTAGGCATAATGACCAGGAAGAGCCTGTCTCTACACAAATTACATGTCCTGGAGTAACACAGATATTAATGTTTGGAAGATGTGAAGACTGAATTTTGTTTAACTGAATTATTGAGAGCTTGTCACATTTGTATAGTTTATTTTTCCAGAGCAGAGCCAAATCTGTTGCTCAATAACTCAGTAGTGTTTTAAATGCATAATTCTTTGACGCTGTAACGGACGTGCACTTAAGCTTTGTTTGGTTTGCAATGTAAGCTGTAAAGCCCAGTTCCAATGAAGTTGGGACATTGTGTAAAGTTAGACAAAAGCAGATTACAGTGATTTGCACATCCTTTCTGAAATAAATTAATTGAATACAAAAACAAGAAGTTTAATGTTCAAACTAATAAACTTAAATGTTTTGTTGCAGTTGTTCACTTATTTTGAATTTGATTGCTGCAGCAAGTTCCCAAAAACGTGTAAAACAGAAGTGGCAGTTCTGTAAGGTCTTGTCCATCATCTACATCAGCTGAGAGAAAAGGATACAGTTATCATTATGTCAGCTATAACATACAAATGTATGATCTAGGATATGATCGTGGTTAAACTCCAGCAGGCTTGACATCACTTTTGATGTAACAGTGATAATATGAGCTTTTTCATGGGCAGGTGTGAACACGCACCTTAACACCTGTCTATAAGCATTTGGAAAATGTCACTTGTTGAAGCTATGTAGATGGTGTCCTTTTTCATTCTTGCTCAATATTCAGCTTCAGTTGCTCAACAGTCCACGGACTTTGTTCTGTCATTAGTTTGCACTTCATATTGTGTCAGACATTTTCAGTTACAGACTGGTCTGGACTGCTTGAAGGACTGTCATGTAGCCACACTCTTTTATCATGAAACATCTGTTATTTTGAAAAACAGTTCCAAATGTGGACTCAGATGAGCCCTGGCCAAGAGAGGCTGATGGCATTTCTGGGTGTTGTTGGCATTTGGCTTTGGCTTTGCATGGTGAAGTTTGACCTTGACTTTGTAGATGTGGAGATGAACTGTGTCAACTAAATGGCTCTCTGAAGTGTTCCTGAGCCCATGTGGGGACATCCTCCACAGAATGATGTTAGTTTTTGATGCAGTGCTGCCTGAAGGATAGAAGGTCATGGGCATTCAAGGATGATTTTTGGCCTTAGTGCTCACCTGTAGAGATTCTCTGGATTTTCTCAATCTTTTGATGACATTATGGACTGCAGATGCTAAATAACCAAAATTTCATTATATCCAATCATGAGATTCACCTGTTTCCGATGAGCCCATTCTCCTGCGGAATGTCCCCAACAGGAGGTTTTTGACTAATCTTCAATTTTCCCAGGTTTTTTTTTGCCCCCTGACCCAGTTTATTTGGAATGTGTTGCAGGCATCAATTTAAAATAATGATGTTTGTCAGTTTAAGAATTGAAAACTCTGTATTTGTGTTGTGTTTAATCGAAAATCGATTTAAAAGGATTTGAAGATCATTGTATTTTGCTTTTAATTATGTTTTAAACAACATCCCAACTTAATTGGAAATTGGGTTTTTATCTTCTTAGGAGTAAACGAGTGCATTCAAACAGCTTTGCTGTGGTAATTATTTTGCTTTTGAACATCAGAGTAAATATTGTATCAGTATTTTGGTTGTAAATATTTAAACTGTTAGGAAAAGCTGCTTCATCCAACATTTGAATGATGCTAATACATAGTGGTAAAGTATAACCAAGCACAAGCCTCATATTTCTATTCACAAATATCTGTATTCAGTTGTTTCAGGCCAATTAAAAATGGACCATAGGCTGCAGATTGCCCAGGGGTCATAACTCAGACAACTCTGCATCTTAACTTTTATATATCTGATCTTCATAATAATCACTCTGTCTCTTTGTCCTCTTCAGCATGCGTGCACGTTGTTACAGGAGGGAGATGAAGCACGATGTAACTCTGCAAAGTGAGATTAATGCATGAAGAGGCTGAGACTTGTCCTTAGTTATCTTCAATCAAGATACTGAAAGTTTGAGAATATGGAGCTTGAGGCGTGTAAGAGAAAATGGGGCACAGTTTGAGATCCTCTGTTGATCTATTACAGAGAAAAATAATCAGAGGGGGGCAGTGTTACTTGAAAGAAGTTTGTTTTCAGTAGAGATGCCTTGATTGATTGTGATGATTGTTATCAGCTTATTTCTCTAAAAATATGTGGAAATCATGCTTGTGACCACCAACACAATCTCCTGAGGTACATATCATTTCATCTATGGAGCCAACAGGTCTGTCAGTCAGGAAAATTCAGACTGGATCACAGGGTTGGCAGATTAGCAGCGATAGCTTGTTAATTCAGTCTGGAACAGAGGTATTCAGATCAGGAGTTCTCAAACTTTTCAGACTGCAACCTCGAAAAGAACAGTGCCAAAGACCAGTGTCCCATCTTTCCTGAAACTGGGAAAAGTTCATATTTAGTGTGCAAACATTCAAACACCCTCAGGCTTTTCCAAATCGCACCAAATCACCAGAACTGTGCGTTAAAGGATAAGTTCAGTTTCTGCAGCTTTCACATTGCTTATAGAATGAAGTAGAACAATATACTCACCCAGAAGGCTTTCCTGATCCAAACAGTGCTTCGGGAGATATTTAGATCCAAAATCGAGCGGCGGACATCCGTAAAATGGTAGCACATAGGGCATGTATAGCGCCGCTCCTAAAACTGCATTAATCGTCCAAAAACTCATTAGTTTCACCAATATTTCATCATGGTCCGCTCACGCTACTTCTCCAAGACAGTCCAGGGTTGCTCCAGACATGTTTTCATGACCGTGCTGACCTCTGAACTGAAGACTGCTCTCTGGCCAGCTGTTCTTCTCTTTGCCTCCGCGTCCTCCTTTCGATGAGCAAGGGACACCCATCATATTCAAAGTTCTCCTCCACAACATCTTCATCTGATAGATATTCGTCCATTTTGCACAAAACTGTAAGAAGAAAGTTGTTGAGTAGCCAGCAGTCGCCCCTGAAACAATGAGCCGTACTGCGCACGCGCTGCAGCCGTAAACAAAGTCTTCAGTTCAGAGGTCAGCACAGTCACAAAAACATGGGTGGAGTGACCCCGGACTGTCGTGGAGGAGTAGCCCGAGCGGACCATGATGAAATATTGGTGAAACTAATGAGTTTTTGGATGATTAATGCAGTTTTAGGAGTGGCGCTATACATGCCCCGTGTGCTACCATTATACGGTTGTCCGCCGCTCGATTTTGGATCTAAATATCTCCTGAAGCACTGTTTGGATCAGGAAAGCCTTCTGGGTGAGTATATTGTTCTACTTCATTCTATAAACAATGTGAAAGCTGTAGAAACCAAACTTATCCTTTTGGAACTTTTTCCTTCCAAAAATCACTCTTAGTGCCTTGTGACCTTGAGTGGTCTCAACCCCCACTTTGGGAACTCCTGAATTTGCTCACAGAACAAATCTCATTACATTACTATCATTCATCCATTCAGTCTTTATCTGTTCTGCTTATTCCTTGTGGGGTCACAGGGGGCTGGAGCCGATCCTTGCTTACACTGAGTCCTACCAACGAGCTTTTCAGTAAAATAAGATAGAAAACAATACAAACAATAAAAACAAAGCAGTACAGAGAACACATTACAACTAAAAGACCCCATAAGAGGGGACTATTCTCTGCTAGAGGTCAACGTGAAAAAATGCTCAAGGACAAAGTAATTGTATTTTGAAATTAAAATTACAAGGTCAAGATCACTTTTGACCTCAGCTTTTCTTCTTAAAGAAAAAAACATGTAGGCCCTTAATGGAATAAAACTGATATCAATCACACTATCACCCAATTTCAACTTCAAATTCAACCTCAGCTCTATTTATTATCTTGTGGGAAATTGTTTTTTTAGCAGCAGGCATCAGCACACCAGTACATGATAAAACATAAAACATAGAATCAGTAGAAAAATCAGGAATCCGGACAATTTGTAGCCACAAATCAACCCAAGCATGATTTTGGTCTGTGGAGAAAGGCGGTGTTCTAGAGAGAACTCACACATGCTTGCCTTATTATTCAGCCTGGCTTTTATGTAGAACTTTATTATTTTTATGACTATTATAATTATTTATTTCTGAGTAGCAATTCTCCTTCTTATTTTTTAGTTTAATATTTTATTGTTTGATATTTTATTCAATTTTTACTATTTGCTTACATATTTTGATATAGTTCTTATCTTTTTTACATTTGATAGTTTTAGGTTTAATTTTAATCTTTTAACATATTTTTTTGACATATATTTTTAGTGTCTCATTTAGATGTCGCATATTTCTTAGTTTTATTGCTTTGCTTTTTCTTGTATCTGTTCTCATAAATTTTATCATTTTAATTGAGCTTCTGTGGTGTGCATTAGTCTCCAAATCTTCATATGAGTGTATATATATATATGTGTGTGTACGTGCATTTCTATCTATCCATCTATCCATCTATCTATCTATCTATCTATCTATCTATCTATCTATCTATCTATCTATCCATCCATCCATCCATCCATCCATCCATCCATCCATCCATCCATCCATCCATCCATCCATCCATCCATCCATCCATCCATCTATCCATCTATCTATCTATCTATGCATCTTTTGTCAATCTTTTGTCTTAATGTAAAGCACTTTGAGCTGCAATTGAATTTATATGAACTGTGCTATATAAATAAACTTTGATTGATTGATAGATGCACGCATGCAAACTCCACACAGAAAGGCCCTGACCAACACGGGAATGGGACGTTCTTGTTGTGAGGTGTGTGCACTACCTGCTGCGCCACTGGACGGCCATGTTACAGTTGGGTTAGTAAAATGATTCTTTGGAGATGACAGTTAAACGATCTGTTTCTGTGCTGCTGTCTTGGCCAGGTCACTCTTGGAAAAGAGGTTTTTTAATCTCAATGAGTTTTTACCTGGTTAAATAAAGGATTGATTAATGATGTAGTTAAATGTAAAGCATGCTGTGTTAGACTTTAGATGCTTTTAAGTGTGATTTGCATGTCTGATGAAGTGATCCCTCCTCCATGCTGGCTTTTTATAGAGGTAAAAACAGGATTACCGGAGCCTAAGGTATAAGCAGTGCTGTATGTAAGCATGTGGGACATGTCTTGTGCTATAACACAATCAAATTAACAGACAAGTGTACCAATATTATATTATTGCCAGGTTGATATAAATGTCTCCAGGGCATAATTACAGTGGGACTGTGTGATAGCACTGTTGTATGACTGCTCTGTGATGAAGGCTTCAGGCGGGACAACACACTTTATGAAGCATCCCCATCTTTTGTTTGTTTACATTTCATACCCCTCTGCAGGCCGCTGATGATGTCCTCAAAGAGCCTGTGTTAATGAAAGAGATTTTTCAGAGGATGCCAGATCTTCAATATCTTACAACACTGAGCAGATGAGCAACATCTGCAACTTTCATAACACCACAACACCTCCCATTCCTTTGTTCTCTGACCCAGTTTACCTCCCCCTCCATCCGCTCCTCGTCCCACCTCCATACAGACCTCCAGAGCTCTATCCCCTGTCCCTAATCCTTTATCCACACAGGGTGCAAACAATATCTCCCGAAGCTAATTCCTCTTTATTTCCCCAGAGTGCAGTGCTAAGTGTGATTTTCAGAAAAAAAGTGGGACCCAGTTTTCTTGATCAGAAATAAGATGTGAACGTTAAAGCTTTGTTCCCTCGTGCTCATACCCTCTCCTTATTTTATCTGCGCTGGAGCTAGTGATTGGTTTGTAACTCAATGAGAAGTTTTATTGCTGCTGTATTTCACAAAAAATCAGCCCAGTAGAGCTGGCGTGGGTGCCCTGTCTTAAAAACTGAATGGAACAGAGGATAAAGGAAGCACTTTTATGTTTGAATGTTTCATTTTACTTTCTCAGATTAGTTTAAAGATACAATATGGTTATGCCACTGCAGCTGAGGTGTGTGCATCAGTGATGGCCTCCATTCAAGATATGCATTGTTGGTTATGTAAATGGGCTTGAACTTATGAAGCACATTTCTCGTCTCTTTGGAAACTCGAAGCAGCTTTACACAGCAGATCACATCTACACTTTCACACCCATTCACTCATTGAGGGTTAAAATATCCAAGCCAGTTGTCCATCAGTATCAACAAACACTTTCACGCCCTTTCATACCCATTCATACACCACTGATGCAGCAGTGGGTTCAGTGTCTTGCCCAAGGACACACCCCATGTGTCAGCTGGGGCTGGGCTTGAACCTGCAACCTTTAGATTATCGGCTGATTATCAGACTGCACCACAGTCACACCAAATGACTCGAAGCCAATCATGCTGCCACAGTTGTGTTGTAAACCGAAACAATTTTGCTTGATTTTTTAACCTATATATGATAAGGTCATAAAATTCTGGTAATTTTCAATGCATAAATAAGAATAAATGGTAACATACCTGGATTTTACAAAAATGAAGGTTTGCCTTTATATGGGATATTAATATAGCTTTGAAAAATGTATTTCACCATAATCATTACTAAAAAAACAGATCTCGTAGGAGTATACTTGAAAATATTTCTGCAATACCAAAGTCTCATGAACATAGCACACAGTTAACTGCAGGGGTACTGAGTCCATGCCCCCTACATGCATTGTGCTCCATCTCATTCACAGATGATTTCAAGGCTATTGAACCACACATCTGAGCCTGTGGACACAAAACGAAATTAAAATGATTGTTCATTAAAAAAAAAAACTTGATAAAGTTCTATCTGTGAAAAAATCCATTGAATGTAATGTTCTAATTGTATTATGTTGCATGAATGTCTGCCTGTAACAAAATATAATGTTTATAGTCATGTCTAAATATGATACAGTTCATTTTAATTAGCCCTATTTATGATTTATTTCCATAAATTACCCCAAATTCCCATAATTCTGTTACAAAATTCCAGGTTTGGATATTTCCAAACTTCCCCAGCTTAACTCCCCATGGAAAGTTTAGCAAATATACAGAAAATTTTGCAGCCTTGTTCATGATTTAATTCACTCTAATGTCCCCATCAAATGTCAGAGGACTGAAGACTGCATGCAGTCTGTGCGTGCATATGAAAAGTCGCAGTCTGCTGTTATAAACCTATTTCACAGTATCTTTATGCAAAAGCACTGCATCAAGGTTTGTTTGTATTTACATTCAGAGACATTCACATTTATTCACAAGGCCAAAATATCTGCCAGTTCATGCTGCAACATGGCACGTGCCCCCACATTCACACAAAGGCAGAGACGAACACTTGCAGCACTCCTGTCCCCCGCTGAGCCTCCTCTCTTCAATATCATGCCTCTGTTACTACCTCTGGAGACAGAACAAAGAAGGGTTAATCCTTCCCCCATCAAATCTCCAGGACATTCATGGTAGAGGGGTAAATACTACTCCTTGAAATAGCAGCATTAATTGGATGATAGGTACACTGATGCTGGTTTAAAGTTAAAGGATAACTTTGGTATTTTTCAACCTGGGTCCTATTGCCCCAAGTGTATGTGTGTATACGATTGACGGGTACAACTCGTTTTAAAATTGGCTCAGTATCAAGGGAGCGGATGCAGCCGGCAGCCGCGAAGCTAGATAGGGGGGCAACTGCATCCCGTATAAGTTTGAGCATTAAAAGTGTTTATTTCACCACAGACCGGTTGTGATCGCTGGTGCTAGCTCTCTAATTAGCATTGTAAGCGTTCCGTTTTCCTTCACGTCCTCTGACCTGTGTGACGTCATCTCCTGTGAGCTTGTTGCCGGAAGAAAACAGAGGAGCCATGCAGTGCGCCGCTCAGAGTGGAGCTGCTTATCCCGGAGGACAGTTGGAAGTTTTACTGCATCGGTTAATAACAATGGTTCGTGTTTGTGCTTATCCGAATTGCAAGAACAGGATGGCGTACAGCTTTCATAGGCTGCCTTTGTCGAACGGCGAGATGCTGAAGTTGTGGCTAATTGCGCTACAAATGGATGCTAACACTCCTGTCCAGACACTGCGCCTTGCAGACCATCGGGTCTGCAGTGCTCACTTCTCCCAAGATGACTACTGCCAGCCGAAGAAGAGAAGAAATCCAGTCCCGAAACACCTCTTTCTCAAGAAAACGCTGTCCCACGGGTAGAGAGAGCTACAGACACAGTGGAGGTAATGTTATATAAACAATGTTTGATTATTTTCCTTTTTTAGCAGTAGAAATTCATAATTATAGAGGTAGATGTAGTTGTCTGTCTGGACGTGTCTTCAGAGTGTATGAAATGTAAACAATAATTTATGCTTTGGTAAATTTAGATATAGTAATTCTTTTTGTATGTCCCCATTCACATTTACTAGACATGACTACAGGGATTTTCAAAGTTTGAGAACGCAGTTATCACTTCAGACAAAGAAAGGTCACACCCCTCCCCCCAGTGCTTTACTGGGATAGTTTCATGAATGAAGGAAAACGGAACACTTACAATGCTAATTAGAGAGCTAGCACTGGCGATCGCAACTGGTCTGTGGCGAAATAAACACTTTTAATGCTCAAACTTATACGGGATGCAGTTGCCCCCCTATCTGGCTTCGCGGCTGCCGGCTGCATCCGCTCCCTTGATACTGAGCCAATTTTAAAACGAGTTGTACCCGTCAATCGTATACACACATACACTTGGGGCAATAGGACCCAGGTTGAAAAATACCAAAGTTATCCTTTAACCTTGAATCTCGTGTTGAAGAATTTCCTCTTTTGTATTCTCTGGTTACTTCTGCCAAGGAGGTTGTGTTCGGGAGAGTCAGTCTGTCCGTCTGTCCGTCCGTGAACAAAATAACTCAAAAAGTTATGGATGAATTTTGATGAAATTTTCAGGAAATGTTCAGCATGGGAAAAGGAAGAACTGATTCGATTTTGGTGTTGATCCGGATCAGCGTCTGGCCGCCATGACAAAAAATGTGATTTTTGTGAATAACTACTGAACTAAAATAGATATCATTATGAATCCAGTTGCTAATGGTATGTTTTCATGGTCAAGGAATCTAAATATTTTGATGAAATAAAGGTAGGACTAATATTTATGGTGAATATCACCATATGGGTGAGGACTGTGGCGCTGGCGGAGGTCTGTGCTCTCCGAGTGCTTTTCTAGTTCATAAAGGTAACCTTGCATCCACAGTAAAGGGACATTATTACCTCCTGAGTTAAAATCACTCATATTTGGTGCGGTAGTTACCTCTGCTGTGCTTTGTCTTCATTGGTCCACAGAGGGGAACTGGAGCTTGGTGGAATCACACAGGAGGAAACATAAAGCACTCTGAAAGTTTCCACTCCAAGCAAACATAACACCTAACATAATTTGGGACCCCTTTTCTCATAAAATATCACACAATTGTGCAAAATATCGGCCCCCGCCTGCAGCGGTTCATTTTACCTGTCATCTCAGCTCATTCACCTCAAAGGTGAAATTTTCTTTTAAGTATAGCGGTCATTTTTCTAATGAAGGGGAGGAAGTCAAGCAGGTAGCTATTTTATGTGGTTTATTAGAGAAAAACAAACAAACAAAAACGCTGCTCTGAGGTCAGAACTGAAAACTGAGTGCAGATGAGATGTATGGAAAAGGGAGTCTAATCATGTCAGAACTACAGTATATCTCTCTATCACCGACATCTCTCTTTCTTTCCTATCAGTCCCATGACACCATCTTTTTCTCAGACTCTTAAAACATCAGGAAAGTTCTGTGGTGAGATATTTATCTAGACTTTGCTGGGTTTCATCTCCACCTCGCCCTAGCGCTGCAGGCTGACAGCTCTCTGCAGCTGTCAGAGAGTTTCAGGTGAAACACCTTTACTCCACACATCACACAGATCCATCCATCAGCTCATCCAGACCCGGCCGTCCAGCTCTCCCTCTCCGGATCTATCTGTGTCTAATTCAGTGTTGTCCGGAGGAAGGCTCGCAGCAGTGTTTGCAGCCTCTGAAAATAAAAGTGCTGTTTTATTGTGCTCGGGGGGAGACTCCCAAACCGCCTCCGAAAGGCACAGAAACAGCTTCCTGTTTGAAGAACAAAGACATCCAGCCGTCTCCCAGAGCTCGGAGACGAAGAGGGAATCCTAAGCTCCTCAGCAGGACTTTTTAACATTTGAAGCTAACACTGTAACAGACGCTAGAGCTGCACTGACTGCTGTTGTGCTGTAGACCAGGGATCAACAACAAAAATCAATAATCTGAGGAAATATCAAACAATCTCATGTAAAGTACAACCACCAGCCACTTTATTTTGTAAACCAAGTCAACTGCTTGTTAACAATAATAGCTAATATACCAATCACATGGCAGCAAGTGAAAGCATTTAGGCATATGTACAAAGCAAATGTGGTAAAGACGACCGTCTGCAGTTTAAGCCAAGCATTACAATGAATTGATTTAAGTGACTTTGAAGAGGAAATGGTTAATCTTGTCCTGTCCCAATCTCGGGCCAGAGTAAAAACAAATTCCTGTCCCATCCCACTCCTGGTAAAATGACTCCCACTCCTGTACTGCTTCCATTTTTTCTCCCCTCTTTTAGTTTATAAACAATACTTTGAATTTGATTTGATTTTCTCCCCGTTCTTCTTTAGATTACTTTATGTTGTGCAGCTCTATTTCAAAAGATATGACAATTCTGTTGCTGATTCTTTCCAGACTTTGTCTTGCAAATGTGTGTCTCCTGAGACCACTTGTCCCTGACTCACTGTTGTGCTTAACTATGGTTGAACACATTTTGCAAGTGGCATACGGCATGTTAACGCTCTCACACTCGACTTTCGTGAAGCTGAGCAACATTTTCAACTTCCCTGCAAGTTTTGTCAGCTTAATAGCTAGGTCCTTACTTCTTACTTGTGTTGCAAATCAGTTTTTAGCACATTGGATTCTACGCCAGTGTTTAGTCCCTCCATTGCTCTTCTTTGAATTCCGGCGGAAGACAGTGGCTGGGAGCACTGTTTGCTTCTGGGCCGTGTAGTTCTTTTCACTTGCGTTACAGTGTAGGCTTATTGGGAATAAAACTACAAAATGGCTGTGCATGTCACATCATATTTGTTTTCCTGATTGGTTCCCGCTCCCGTCTGCTCCTGTTAACTTTTTATCCTGTACCGTCCCAATCACGTGAATAATAGTAAAGTTGACTCCCACCCTGCGGGAATCCCAAAAAATGTAAACCTCTAATGCACAACTTTCTTTGGACTTTGCAGACGATGGTCCAAAAGAGTGAAAATGTACAGTGGATGGCAGTTTTTTGGGTGGTCAGAAGAGAACAGCCAGAGTGGTTTGAGATGATTGAAAACAGCAACTCAGGGTATGTTTACATGAGAACGGCAGACACAATGAAAACTAAGAGTTTTCGTCGCGTTTGCTCTTGGTGCCTGAATCTGCAAACCTTTGAAACTGGAGTCCGGAGTTAAAGTTTTGAGGTTTTTTTAAGCAGGAATCAACGTTTTCAGGGAAAATGGTGACACGTGGCACATGTGCAGTACTCTTTAAGACAAAGGTTGAGCTAAAGGAAGAGCAGCAACAACAACAGCTATGGAGGCCTACTTAGCATGATATGTGCTGCTTACTGTTCTCGGTTTGTTATTCGAACAAAAATATCCTGACAGATTTGTTGTCCAGAAAAAAAAAACTTGTTCTCCCGTTTGTAGTGAAACTTGCTGTTTCACTTCAAACCTACATTGCCAACTACTAGCCTGGCACGGTTGCTACAAAGTTTTCAGTCATTTCCGCGGATCCCTGTGAATGTGCATCCTTTTTCGTCTCCTTGTGAACGCCGAGTGCTTTTCAAAATGCAAAGGAAAAACCTTTCCCTTTCTGGTGACAATGTTGTCGTGTAAACAGGGCCTTAGATTAACACCCATTACAGCAAAGGTATAGAGTGACCGTGTTTGTGGTGGAATTTAGGCACATCAACAGAAAGGGAGAACTCCCAGTAGCTGGAAGTTGGCAGGCTTTTTGCTGGCAGAAGAAAATCGAAGTAGCTCCATCTGTATCTCCAAGTCTAGACACCACATGAAACTGCACAAGGCTACAAAACTTTATTTTGGTGTCTGAGACTTAAAGATGAAAGACATAAAGATGATACTCCTTTTTTCCCCAAATTGGACAATGGTGCATTCTACTGTATCATCATGGTATTTTCTGCTGTAACCTATTAGTCTTTATTCATCTGCAAGAATTGGTCTAATGAGACCATGTCTAAAGGTGCGTACACACTGCATGCTACTTGTACTACCTTGGCGATCGATCACTCTCCATGCAAAGTCAACGTACAGCTGCTATAGGGTGGGGCTAACCGTCCCGCGATGCGACAGCCGCTTTTCACACTACCACATAGCTTGTCGCGCGACGTGAAAGTAAAAAAAAGTTGATCAATCAGCAGGTGTGTGCACGTGTGACGGTACCCTAGACAGACAGTTATTCATCCAGACGACGGAGTGGGAAACCGTGTGGGAAACATTAGTCAGTGAGGACATTAGTTCCGCCTAGACGGACTGTGGGAAACTCACAGATGATGCTGCTGCAGGGCATCAGCTGCAGTGTTTTGTGGTTGATAAGTGAATGGGAAGGATACAATTGCAATAATGTCCGCTTATACATTCTATTATATGATATATGATATGATCTCAGTGAAACTCGAGTGGACGTGACCTCACCAAGCGACAGCCGACGGCAACGGTGACCAAAACGAAGTATTTATGGATGTGCGACACGCATGGTAGCTGGGTCGCTTGCAGTGTGAACGCAGCATAAGTCTTCCTTTTGGGAAGTTGCTGCAGGCAGATTGAAAATAGACCTCGGGCTGTATTTGACATCCAGGCCACAGGTTGGACACCCCTGCTGTAGATATTTGGAGCCACTGAAGCTCTGAAACAAAAGTACATTTTAGTTTTACTCTTAATCATGAGGTGTCTGCCCAGTTTTGTCGAGTGCTCTGCAGGCTCTCCTGTGTTGGATTGCCATGACTTTAGATGAGTGAGAAAGCTGTCTCTTTCATACACGGCTTCTGTCAGTCTAAATGTGGCGTACAATGAGTGTGGGTAACTGAGCCAGGGTTGAGCTGTCATCCAGACATCAAGTCATGGAAGTAGAGAGGCAGCAAACACCAAACATGCTCAGTGGGAGCTGATGGAAGAGTGCCCTCTGTAGAGACTTGTGCTGCAATGATCTGATCCCCACAAAATGTAAAGCTTTGCAATGATGTGTGTCTCAAATAATGTCAATGCACACATTTAAATTCTTTGCTATTTTGTGTCCACAAGAAGACTCAGATTAGCAACACACAGTGCAAGCTGCGAGTTAAAAAAGGAAAAATTCAGACTATAATAAGGACAGTGTGATTCATCTGCAGGCAATGATTTGTTGTCTCATGTTTTAATTTTAAGATCTGTACTGCTGAGAGTCCAGAACTGCAGGATAATCTACTTTAGAGGGTGAAAACAATCATCTGTAGCCCAATATGATATGCAGGCCCTTTCAAATATACAACATTAATATTCAGAAGCATCAAAAAGCACTAAAACTGTCCAGCTGAGACTTCGCTCGACTATAATGACCTAATTTTTATAAATCAGCACTGACTGTCAAATTAATCCATCTACTTTCTGTTTGCTTCTGAGATTCACTCCAGTGTCAGCAGTGAAGAGGTGTTTTATGAATCCAGAATGAGCCTGAGGTCGGCACGAGGAGGAGAGTGGGTGATGTCTGCAGAGGGCTGTTGTATGGCGGGAGGAAAATTATAAATACATTATCACGACTGTTTAACTGTTTTAATTAAACAGAGCAGCACTCGATGCAGCATCGGGGTGGAGTCTCATATTAATGTGTAACTGCCTTCGTGATGAGATGATACAGAAAGTGATGCTTTTTAAAGGATAAGTTTGGTTTCTACAGCTTTCACATTGTTTATAGAATGAAGTAGAACAATATACTCACCCAGAAGGCTTTCCCGATCCAAACAGTGCTTTGGGAGATATTTAGATCCAAAATCGAGCAGCAGACATCCGTATAATGCTAGTACACGGGGCATGTATAGCGCCGCTCCTAAAACTGCATTAATCGTCCAAAAACTCATTAGTTTCACCAATATTTCATCATGGTCCGCTCACTCTACTCCTCCACGACAGTCCGTGTCACTCCAGACATTTCTTTGTGACTGTGCCAGAACTGAAGACTGCTCTCTGGCCAGCTGTTCTTCTCTTTGCCTCCGCGTCCTCCTTTCGATGGGCTCTTCATCTGTATACTCTGGCTCGAAACTGTAAGGACACCCATCATATTCAAAGTTCTCGTCCACAACATCTTCATCCGATAGATATTCGTCCATTTTGCACAAAACTGGAAGAAGAAAGTCGTTGTGAAGCTGGCTGTCTTCTCCTGAAACAATGAGCCGTACTGCGCATGCGTGGAGGCAAACGTAAACAAAGTCTTCAGTTCAGAGGTCAGCACAGTCACAAAACATGTCTGGAGTGACACGGACTGTCGTGGAGGAGTTGCGTGAGCGGACCATGATGAAATATTGGTGAAACTAATGAGTTTTTGGACGATCAATGCAGTTTTACGAGCGGCGCTATACATGCTCTGTGGGCTACCATTATGCGGATGTCCGCTGCTCGAATTTGGATCCAAATACCTCCTGAAGCACTGTTTGGATCAGGAAAGCCTTCTGGGTGAGTATATTGTTGTACTTCATTCTATAAACAATGTGAAAGCTGTAGAAACCGAACTTATCCTTTAAATTTACACAGATATGAAGTAGGGGTGTGACGAAATGGTCAACTCACGAAATTACTGTTACGAAATACGAAACAGGGCTCACGATACGAAATACTCATGAAAAAAGAAGATTATAGAAAAACCCCTACAGTAGGAAGTTGTGCAAAAATTTCATTTTCTTTATTTTCTTCCTAATGCAGACATACAAAAAAACATTGCTGCATCAGTACAAAATAAATGCTCTTTGACAAGAAAAATTTTAGTTTTTCCCCTTATTTAGACTACAGTGCACAAACATAAAATCAATCAATAAAAAGTGCTTTGTTGTAACAATCAGGATAAGTACATTCTTGAATCAAAAGGAAAACAAATAGCAGTCCTCAGAGCTGCAGTTTAGACCTATAAATGTCCTAACTGTGAACTATAATAATTAGCCTAGAACAGTGCATATACTTCTGATCTTCAAGTATGATCAAATTCTGTCAACTCAACAGTAGATGCAAAAATCAAATATTGTTTTTATACAGACTTACACAAACATACAGTTGCTGCCTGTCTCCAGTTCAAAGTAGTTGGTAGTTGTACTCTCTGCAGTGTATGGCAAACTGTAGCGGCATATTTTGCACATGGTTGTTGTTTTGTCCGCAATCTTCTCACCGTTCTCTCGTATTTTACATAGGAGGCCAAAATAGGTCCACACAACCGATTTATTTGACGTAGGATCGTCACCTAATTCCACGACCTCGTCTTCCTTCATTCTGAAGCGAGTGTTTTGCTACGGTAGGCGAGGAGGGTAAAAAATCCCCAGCGCCCCTTCGCTTTTTTTAATTTCATGCTTTTATGTCGTGCGTCTTTGAATTTTATTTCGTCATTTTTTATTTCACGAAATTTCATGGCACGAAATTTCGTCACATCCCTAATATGAAGTCATTGTGAAGCATCTCAGATGTCTCAGATCTCAGAGTTACTGCTGTTAGAAGAGGAGGAGACAATGTCAGGTAAAGACTGTAACATGGTCGCCCACACAATACAACATTTTCTCAGCTCTTTTAAAAAATCAACAAAAAAATTGTATTTATGTTTAAACTTTCTTAAAAGTTTTATTGGCCAAACATTTTTTCACTGCTCCACAAATGGGCCCTGAAAGTGACTGAAGAGGCTTTCTCTGTCCTTCAACTGTTTGACTTGTCAATTAACCGTCTTTACTTTTTTTTCATAGTATTTTAATTTGTCATTCATGTCATGTTTATTTGTATGTGCTGTTTTTGTCATTATTAGTTACTTTGTTAATCGTGCTGCTGCCTATCTTGGCAAGGACACTCTTGAAAAGAGACTTTTAATCTCAATGAGTTTCTTTTCCTGGTTAAATAAAAGTTGAATAAATTAAACTAAAATAAAAAAAAACAACATGCAGGTGGAGTGTTTTGGGCAATTTTTCATATTTTTTCCAGTAAATTGGTTTAGCATTTCTGATTGATTAAAAAAAAAAAAATTAACACTTTCAACTGTTTCCCAAATAAAAATGGACAAAGTGTGCAAAGGTCATTATATTGCTCCTGTATTCTGTTACAAAGACTTCCTTGATTTTTTTATTGTTGTACTGGTGACTGCCTCTCACATTAGTCAGACTTTGTTGTTATGCCAGGCACTCCTTTTTTTTATAGAAACACAGTGCTTCAAATTTAGCAGAACACCTTTCGGAAAAAAATAGAAAAGATAAAAGTTTTAGACTTTTTGTAAAGCTTGTTAGAAAGTTTTTTGTTATTGGACATAAATTTTCAACAAATAAGGAGGTTCACTGGGATTTTCTGAGAAGTCAGAAATTATCAAGCAGAACATTGAACCCATAAACTAATGTTCTGTTTAGGAATGTAAGTACATAATCATATTTTGGCATCTTAATTAAGAAATATTATAATATGCTTGATTTTTAATTTTTTGTCTACAGTATATTTAAAAACTCATGGATAACAACAATAATTATGTTTTAGCATTAAAAATGTGAAATGTTTTATTTAAAGAACTCTCCATACTGCTGTTGTAACCATTACATAAACATTACATGAATTTGGTAACTACTAATGCCGTTAATATAGGGCAGCTGTGGCATATGCCTTATGATGCGGCCCCACCGGCTGCGAATTCGCAAAGATGTGCGTTGAGATTACATACAAAGTCAATGCAAAGACGCGTTTGGATGCAGATTTGCCCCGGGCGGTGCGTTTGGCGCAGCGCATATGGAGCATCCAGTGCATTTGGGGTGTCAAATGCCTCTCTGCCTCTCGAGTTGAAAATATTGAACTTTCAACGCAAATTCGCATGACGCTGTGCAGCGGCAGCCAATCAGCGATGACATCCCCCCCCGACGTCATTGATTTGATGACGTGTGACGCTCCGGCCACCTGCTTCGGCTCAAACCCCGCTGAAAGATGGAGGAGAGGTTGATCGTGCTGTTTGTTATCATCCGGGGCTATTCGATTCGACATGTGTACTCTACAGAGACCGGAACAAAAAGGAGCACGCTTTGGTGAAAGTCTCTGAGGAGACAGGTTTTGAAAGTAAGTTCTGTAAATATTCAGTTCCAGCTGGATTTGCCTGCACAGGTCATCACTGAGTCCGACTGGCTCCGGCTCTCTACTCCACCTGCGCAGTGACGTGCGTCGCTCCTCAGCTTGTCAAAATGGTCCAGCTTCCAGCCTTGGGCGTTATATGCGGCGCGTCACAGGCACTACGCGTGTTTAAATGCGTCAATGCGCGTCTGGTGTAGCATTACAGTCAAGTGGTGGTCTTGTAGCCTTGTGACTGTGACCCGTGGTCAAAGAAGTGGATGTAAACACTGCCAGTCATCAACTCACTGTCACTGTCTCCTCTGTTAAGAACATTTGGTTTGGTGTGTGCAGTGCTTTCCAACCATCACCACAGGGGCTCATGCTTGTTGTGCTGCTTGAATCCTTTGATTTGCAGACATGCAGAAAATGAGGTGTTTTCAGTTGCAGCCTGACTGAGCAGAGGAAAATGCCACATGGATTCAGTCACAGGATACAGATTTAGGTCTGCACACAGTTAATTAAATCATCTTAGTGTGATCTTATGCACAGACATGAGAAGAATATCAAATCAAAGGCTTGTTTGATGGGGGATGGGGCCTCGTAGTGGATGAACATGGATTTAATGAAGTGATTCTTTTAATTTTACAACATTGATTTGATACTGATACCACAAAGATATCAAGAACGTCCTCTCGTCCAGCTCTTGAATATTTCATGGTTTTAAGGAAGAGACACAGGGATAGGATTGTTGTTTCCATTTACAGATCTCCTCCAGCTACATGAGGCGTGCTATGTATACTATACAAACAAATATATTATGTGCACATAAATCTGAGTCTCATTCCACTCAGTATGAAATGATTTCCTACTGTGAGGTGTTTGTGTTTTACATGGATGTGTTGAAACCGCAGAGTCAATATTCATGAACTATCTCTAGATGTCCCTGTTTTCTAAAGCAACAAGATGATTCTATTTTAAACATTACGTTGTTTATTGAGACTTATTGCTATTCAAATGTTATTCCAAAACATCAAAATCTGCCCAGAGCACACACATCCTGCGCCCACATCTCCGTACCCCGAGGCTTCACGCAGGTCTGGAGGTGAGTTTTAAGCCCTCTGTGCTGTCTGGCTCTTTGACGGTACACAAACACATCTCTGTTTTCGAAAGGGCAGGGTAACACAACAGGGTCAAGTGCTGTCACTTATACAAGAGTGACAGGACACAGTGTCACCACCACTTCTTAGGTACACCTTGCTCGTACCTGGCTGAACCCCCTTTTGCCTCAAAGCCAGATTTTCTATATTATTTCTTTCTTTCTTTCATTCTTTTTTTTATATTGAACATGAACAAAAAATTAAAAATGTAAAAAAAAAAAAAAAAAAAACGATAATCAAAGCATGAAATAAATTTGTCATTTGCGTGTTCAAAAAAGAGAAGAAAGAAGTGGAAGCTTATCTTGTCCCACTCCTTCACCTTACACAATTAACCCACGCCCAAGTAATAATGATAATAATGCAAAAATAATCACACATATGCAAAATAAACCAAACAGTAATAGTATAATCCAAATAGAAATCAGAGACAATTTGATAAATAACAAGAGAAACTACTTCAACATTTAGTGACCTTTTTACAGTTTCGTTCCTGTACCTTCCAAAATTAATGATTTTGTACTTTTTCTTAAACTTTCCTGTTTGGACATTGTTTCCATTCATTACTCAGACTGTTCCAAAGTTTGACACCATGCACAGATACACTAAAGCTTTTCCTTGTAGTTCTTACTTTAAAGATGCCATGAGGAGTTTCTAAGTAATTACAAAAAAGTCTCACTTTTAGGTATATGCCTGATCGAAGTACACACTTTAAGATGAGTTTTATAGCATCAAAATAGGTTATCTATAAATGCTATTCCTTACCTTCGCGGTCTGGTCGGACAGGGCTTTACTGGCCTGGATACTCAACTTCGGGAACAAGACAATTAAAACTAGAGCAAATTTATATTATTCGGACACGTCTTAGGGCACCGGGCTGTAAGTAGCGATATATAGCCGGCTACAAAACTACGATACTAAGTTTTCCAAAAATTGCTTGTTGTCACACATCAAAAACTACCGCTACGTAACTAGAAAGAGATACGTTACCTCGTCGCTCTGCATCCTGAAAGTTGTTGAACAAAGAAGTTGTAAAGCAATGCAGAGTTCTGAGGAAGGTTCGATCTGCATTCATTAGCATCACAACAAATGCACGCTTTGGCTTGGGTCACGTCTTTACAACAGTCGCCGCGCGTGCTCATGGGTAGCAGAGTCTTTATGACGCCGGAATAAATAGATTCTCCTCATAGCACCTTTGACAGTCTTAACCCTTTAACTACCAGCTCAACTGTTTGGCATCAATAAATTAAGGGATATTAAAGTAAAAAAAAAGAAATTAAACTAATCAAATTAAGGATATGATTCTGTCAACATTTCAGGGAACAGAGAAACTACAAAAACAAGCCAAACACTAGGTATTTTCTTAGTGTGGGAAATAAAGATGTGAACTGTTAATATTTGATTATGTGATGACGTAGAAATTAGCAAATCTTAGAGACAAAATCCATCAGAAATGGAAAAATGTTTGCAAATGAAAAAAACTTAAAATAGATGGCAAACAGATTGTATTTAAATAAATCATCATATCATTACGTCGTTCAGTATTTAAAATATAATTATGGTAATAGTAGTAAAACAAATCTTTTCAGTCTTTAAAATCACTCGCAAGGAAAATAGTTATTCTGGTTTGTTTGCAGTTTTTCTGTATCAAAAAAAAAATGTCTTTTTTTCTTTTTTGCAAACTAGAAATTCCAGAATTTATTGACCTCTGCCAAGGAGTTGAGCCATGAGTTAAAAGGTTAAAATAAAGCTATTCTCCTGAAGTGATATTGTGATTATTTGTGACAAAGATACAATGGGTCTCTGTCTTCACATGTTGTCCATCCTGCTGTACAATCAGAATCAGAATCTCTTTATTGTTACTGTATCTAAACACGACAAAATTTGTGCGACAATCAGTCTGTGTTTTTACTTATAATTCAACATAAAAAAGACACAAAACAAAAACCAGTGGCTGAGTGCTATAAAGTGCTGTTGTGGCTGCTATATTAAAAGATCTGTTCGTTCAGTGTGCTGTGGGATAAAAACTTCCTTCACTGGTGTTGCTTCCTCATTTTAAGTCAGGTATGGGAGCACGTGCTGCGTTGCCACTTCACCAGTCATCATTCCTGATGATTCATCTGCACCACTGGCAACATTAACCCTACTTCATTCATAGAGGATGAAGTTTAAGGGCACAAGGGTGCAAACCCAACACAGCAAGGCTCCAGAGGCAAAGGATACCAACCCCTTCAGCTGTGTTACCAACTGCTGTAGCCAGGGAGTCAGCTTTAATCTCTCTAGTGACTAAATAAACCTCCAATTATGTTTCAATTAGGACTTGAACTGGCCACCCTCTGGTCCCTACCCCAAGCCCTTTTTATAATCCGCCTGCTTCAAGATTTGACAGTATGAGTGTTCAGAAATGGTCTTCTGCATAACACAGTAGTGATAAGTGCTCATTTGAGCTACTGTTGCCTCTTTGTCTTTTTGAAACACTCTAGCCATTCTGATCCAGCCTCTGGCATCAACAAAGTACATTCTCCAAGAGAGCTGCTACTTACTTGATATTTTCCCTTTTTTAACCAGCCAAACCATAATTGGTTCATGTTGTGTCTAAAACATACTTGTATGATATACAGCACATAATTCAGCCTATTTGTGTCCTGCACTTGGCTTTGCCCACAGAAATAAAAACCAACATGCTCCACACAGTGTTTATTTTGTTGACTGATAATTTTCATCATAGTTTCTGTAAACAACCTTTTTTCCTCTGATGAAAACTAGGGAGTAACTCAAACAAGTGCACATCGACAAAACGAAAAACTAAATTAACTGGTATTTTTTTTTATCAACAAATAAAAACTGGACTAAAATGTTTGACAGAGACTTAATCCAATCAGACCTAATTTGGTCATGTAGAAAGTAGAGACAAGTTAGGAATATATCCAATCACAGCTACTTTGGTTGTATGGAAAGGTTGGATGAGTTCAGAGGGACATCCAATCACAGCTGCCTTAGCTTGGTGGTGGTGGGATAAGTTTTGGAGCGATTCAATCAGAGCTGCTCTCTTCATGAATTGATTGTCAATTCTGGTATTGTAACTGGGATGCTCTGCCAGGTAGCCTAAATAAAGGTGACTGCATTTCACACAAAAGTTATATGTGTTATGTTTGTTTCTGTTAATGATACATTCACACCTTATCAGCATTCAATAAAGGGTTATTAGATGTTTCATTTTATCCAAGTGTAAAACATGACTTCAGAAACTCAAGGTAAAAATACCTTACACTTTACACTTCATATTTTAGTCTACTAAATTTACAGTAGATGTCATTAATTAAAGTGTTGTGAAATGTCATCAAATAAAACTAGACTAAAACCCGCTAGGGGCCCTGTCCCGGATACAAGTGCGATTGAGTCCAAAGTCCAGTTCGTTTTGGTAATCTCCCGCGCAATTGAAGATGACTCGGTCATGGTCCAGTTCGGTTGTGAATGCAAGCGCACCAGAATACGGGACCGCTGCTGTGTGACGTCACGGTTGCACGACTCCCTGAGTATATAGCTCTGCCTGTAGTCAGAGCTATATACTTCTAACATCTACAGGTTGTCTGCACTTTTTTGAAATTCTTAGACTCTAGTCGACGAGTGGTCTGTGATCACTCACTTCACGGAAGACTGCGAGTTGACGTGTAGAAAAAGCGATATAAAAGCAAGTTGCAACTTGCCTCTTCAGAAATCATCTCATCCGTGCAGAATGGGCCCATTACATCCTCCGAGCTGCACAATAAACCGTTTGCATCAGGAAAGCCTTCTGGGTGAGTATATTGTTGTTCTTCATTCTATAAACAATGTAAAAGCTGCAGGAACCGAACTTTTCCTTTAAACACAGTCTTCGCTAATATAAAAACACCTTCAAAACTTTTCTATATGCATTTTTCTTTGTTTCAATTTACAATGAGGGTCGCTGATGCCGTCTCAAAACACACAAAAACACTTTAGAAGGTAAAAAAAAATGAAGAAAGTGAGACGTAAACATTGGTTGTTTGGTGCGGGAAATGGTTACCGTGGTAGCCTCAATTTTTTTTTCCTCCATAGCAGGTTTTGCAACCAGTTACATGCATATCGCCCCCTGCTGTTTCAAAATGAGTAAATACGCAAGTGAGCCCGGGCACGGTTTAATGTTTCAAGTGTGAATGCAAGCCAGCAGGGGGAGGGGGAGGGGAGCGAAATGCGCCGCAGCACGGTTCGAAACAAGTGGACCTAATGTGAATGTGCCCTTAGATGACTGTGTGATGACTAAAACTAAAAGATTTTAGGCAAAAGACTTTGACATGCTACACGTTCTCAATATCAGGCCTTTGGTGCTTTGGCAGGCAGAAGTGATCTTCAAACACTCTGCTCTGGTTTAATTCCCTATTTTTGTCTTTTCTTCACCAGAAAAAGACAAAAGTGCTAACTTGCAAGGTTTGGGGAATCAAGGTCAGAATGTAAATTTCATGAAGCTTGAAGTCAGCCATGGTTCCATCAAATGGGGCCCTACACTGTCTGTGATGTTCTTCCAAGCCATCTCAGTGGGATTAAAAGACCAAAAACTGTCTTCAAGGCTCCAGTGTCTCTTTTCATGTGCAGGTCTGGATGGAGATGTGCCAGGATGTCATTAAGGAACACAAGATCCAGTGCCCTGAGAGCTCCCCTTACATGACTACTCACAGATCTGATCAACCATTCCTTTTCTGCGTTTGAAGCCAAACAGAGAGGTTTAATCACTCGATACACCCTCTTACTCATCAGGCTTTTTTTTTTTTTACTTTGGATTATGTATTTGTTTTCAATTAGGCTTCCTCTTAGGGGTGGGGATTGGAAAACGGCTTTGTCACTACTGGAAAGCACGACATGGAGCGATGAACAAACAATCATGGCGGCTGCGGTCTCTTGATGTTAGGCACGTGCGCGGATAATAGCTCATTAGGCGTGCAATCCGTGGATGGCGGCTTATCGTGATCATGTTAAGCCGTCATTGGCTTTAATTAGAGAAATGCATTCATCTTCACTTTTGATTCCTGCTCATGCTGGAGTCTCCTTTGGGGATTTTTCGCTCTCCAAGTTCCTCCCGCCCGCCTCTTCTGTCTGTTGTAAGTCGATGTAAGAGACGAGGTGCACATTGTAACACACTCCTCAGTTAATAGACTTCTTAGTATTAAGAGAGCTGAGTATTAGTGGAATAAGGATGGAATTATAATTAAGGAGGCCAAATTTCCCCTAAAAGGCAGATTAATAGTCTGGTGAAGTGTCCTTGAGCAGGAATCAGCCACATTAGGAGGTTGTAAGCAGAGTTGTTTGACCTTCCTCTTCACTTAATACATTGATTAATCCTTCTGCAGTCTTTAACCTGGATGTCAGTGAAGTAATGTCTCGATTAGATGTTTTTGAAAAAGTCATTAACCTCACATTAGTCTCACTGACCCACTGACGTGGTAAAGGAGCACAGTAAAACCTTAATCATTGCCACTGCTCCATTCTTCACTTCCTGTAAACTTCAGCATTTAGTGTCTGTCAGTTAAACAATGTTGTTCAGTTTAGTGTAGGGATGTAACGGTTACCGGTAAAATGGTAAACCGCGGTAAAATTTCCCACGGTAATCTTTACCGTGTCCTATTAAAATTACCGTTATACCGTGTTTGATCACCACACTGCCTCAGTAAGGCACGGTGATTCTGCTCTTTGACTGGAAAAGCCTGAACTGTGTATCTGTCCTCGATGAAGCGGCCTCACGGGAGGCGCGCATGCACAGTTTGCATTGTTTGGCCTCTCAGTCTGAGAGGGGAAGTTAGAGACACTACAGTGGAGACTTTTCCTCTCAAAACGGACTCTGAAGTCTGGTTGAATTTTGGATTTTACAAGGATGCTGAGGGGAAACTGATAGAAGACAGTCACCCTGTTTAAACATGAAGCTGTGGCGAAAGAAAAAGACGTGCACGGTTAAAACTGCTGTAACTCCTCAAATAAATGAATTGACCGAGCCTAAGGGGTAGAGAGAGAGAGAAAATTCAGTGAGCCATACCTGAGTGAATAACAGGTGGTTTATCAGTATTTTCTGTCTAAATAATGTATAAATCTTGTAAATAACAGCATTAGGATCAGTCTGGAGTGTGTTCTTGCCGTTCTTTCGCCGTTCATTCGCCGTATTTTGCCGTATTTTGTCGTAAAAGATTGTCTTTTTTTCAGTCAAAGTTCGTGTTTTATGGATTTAACCAATCGTAATTTGCAAATATTAAAGAGGTAGATGTCGAGGACATCTGCCATGGAAAGGGGTGAGCAGAAAAGAGTCATGAAAGGGGCTAACTGCTTCAGGGACTATCGTTAGTTTAAACAAAAATAAATATATAAAAAGTCCTGGACATGTTTAATACCGAGCTGTAACATGGACACTAATGCTGCAGGCAAACTAAAATGTGTGAGTGTATGTAAAATAGGTTGCATTTATTTTTGGCTGTCTCAGAACTTTGAACATGTTCATTTTTAATTGTTTATGAAGAGAATCCTGTTTGAAGTTCTTATCTGTTTTTTCTTTTCTTACAATTACACACAGTATAAGCATTTATGACATAATGACAAATACTTGCTAGACTTGTTTACTTTTAATTCTCGTGAAAGAAGGGTAAAAAAAATGTACTCGAAAGGCAATTCTTGACACAATTATTGACAAAAAAACGAAAAAGAAGTGTTAGGATTATCATATTAAAGGGGTTAAATGATTTCAAGACTGTGTAAAAATACTTTTTTAAAATACTGAGCACACTGCAACAATGCCGCGATAATAATGATAACCGTGATACAAAATTTTCTTATTGTTACGTCCCTAGTTTAGTGCAGTGGCTCTCAGTGACTTTCTGTTCTGTTTCCCTGTTGTGATTAGTAAACTTTCAAATTTTTGTGGTGACCTGAATCTTGATGCAGATTCAAGATTATCATAAGGATTTAATAACATTGTGCAACAGGGCAGTTTTCTCTTATTTATGATTATAGCTCTGCTAAAAAATAAATTTAACCCTCTCATGCTTAGTGGTCACTGCAGATTTAAAGACTGTTTTCTTGTAAATGAAAAGGTTTTGTTGTTATAGTTGCAGATATCAGCCAACAAAGTAGACACCTGTGTGTCGTCCATACACTGCCACCTATTGGCCTATCATGGCAAGTGCATTCTTTTTGGCAAAATCAAGTTGGCCAACAGGAAGTTGGAATTCTGACCATCTGTGGAATATCTTGCAAATACTTCTATAACAGGACACCCTAGCAGTAAAATAATACTACTAGTGATATGTAATATCAAAGGATTAATATAATTGAAACATTTCCAAATATTTACTTTCTCTTGGGAGAAATTTTCAATTGAACGCATGTCCACTAACTTGGATGCCATGCATCACTGGTTATATATAAGCTACATCAGGTTAGCAACACTGAAAATGCTTTTATTTTATATTTTTCTCACAATAAGTCAATTTCTGTTATTGGTTGGTTGAATACATATTTCTTTGATTCAAATGCATGGTTTCTCGCTGAGTGAACATGCTTGCAACTCCAAGAACATTAGATCCATAAATACAATCATTTTTATTGTTTTTTAATGCCTAAAGAGGAACAAGAACACTTAACTGAGGCTCTAATATTTCACGTATGAAAGGATATTAAAGGATACGTTTGTTTTCAACAGCTTTCACATTGTTTATAGAATGAAGTAGAAGTAGAAGCTCTTCTTTTTCAGTTCAGAGGTCAGCACAGTCACAAAAACATGGGTGGAGCAACCCCAACTGTCTTGGAGGAGTAGCCCGAGCGGACCATGATGAAATATTGGTGAAACTAATGAGTTTTTGGACGATTAATGCAGTTTTAGGAGCGGCGCTATACATGACCTATGTGCTACCATTATACGGATGTCCACTGCTCGATTTTGGATCTAAATATCTCCCGAAGCACTGTTTGGATCAGGAAAGCCTTCTGGGTGAGTATATTGTTCTACTTCATTCTATAAACAATGTGAAAGCTGTAGGAACCGAACTTATCCTTTAATCGAACGTGGAGGAGGACCCACGCACTACTCTTTTCAGGGCCTTGCCAGGCCAGCATATCACCTCACCTATTTTAATGGAGGTTGACTTGGTTTATTAAAATGATCTGTGCTTTTGTTGGTGTAGGGAGGTTCTTCATTTACCTCCAGGGGAATTAGTCCATGCCCCAAGTGAAGGAGGTTAAAGTAACTCAAGGTCTTTTTCACAAGTCGAGGCATCATGGGCTGAGAGATGGGTGAGCAGATTGGTGGCTGGGCTCAGCCTTAGAATTGGACTGAGGAGCTCAAACATCCAGAGGAAACTCGAAGTAGTGCCACTGTGACTTTGCATCGAAAGGAGTCAGTTGAGGTGGTCAGGCATTTTATTAGGATGCCTCCTGGTTGTCTTCCTGTGGAGGTTTTCCCAGCATGCCCAACTGGAAGAGGACCCAGAACTCACTGGAAGGATTATATATCCCATCTGGCCTGGGAATGCCTTGGAATCACCCAGGAGGAACTTGAAATTGTGGCAGGGGAGAGGAAAGTCTGGGCTGATAAGTGGTGGAAGATGGATGGATGGTTATGTGTTTAAAGGTGCAGTGTGTAGAATTTGGCATTTTAGCAACATCTAGCGTTCAGATTCTAGAATGAGCATAACTGTAACCAAAACGTCACGTCGCTGGAGATGGAACACTGTGAAGACCAAAAGGAATTGTGAACACGGCACACAATTTATGTTGTGTGTGTGTTTATTCACAGTTTGAATCCCGAGGACAATGTAACAACTTTCTATGCATCCACTGCCATCCTCTTCTCTTCCTTTGCCTGTATTCCAGGTAGATTTCAGAACCGGCGGACAGATTCACGTTTCGTTCTTTTTGTCCCTATAAACCACCCATAGACAACACGGCGGATCAATATGTCTGCCTACACGAAACAGCGGCCCGTGGTAATGTAATTTTTTATATAAGGATTTTTCTAACTAAATAAAAATAAAACAAAGGTTTTGTGGGGATGATTGTACTCCTATTTTGATGGACTTTACATACAAATAGAAACATATATCTCCTAAATTCACCGTTTCTGTTTGGCGAAATGCGGTGGATGTATAAAATGCCACATTCTACACACTGCAACTTTAAATGACCACTTTAAGCTGCAACCACAGCTTGGCTTAATGTGCGTATAAACCACCACAAACCTGGGGAATGACCAGTTGCAAGTATTGTTGCAACAAGCCTTAAATTTGGTTGCACTCCATCAGATCACTGAGAGGTGAACTGAGTCAAAGACCTGTCCTTGAATTGTTCAGTCTGCAGCCAGCCTTAGCTGACAACATCCCCACATCGGCAGATGTCATCTGTGTATCAGTTGCACTTTATCAGTGTGTCATTATAGAAATGTGATGTCAGAGAGTTGTTTCATATTCTCTTTTAATCATAGACAGATGGGCCCAATTATATCCTCATCAGCATCCTAAATTTATACAAGCTCTTTTGTTTGTTCTTACGACAAAGTGACACATTTGGCTTCACAAAAAATAATCTCATTCAGCAGCCTGATTCAGTCTGCCATTATTTGAACATATTCTGATATGACAGACCAGAGTGCCCCATATTCTTTGTGTAATCCATTTCCCTTTTCATCTTTTTTGCTGATTGACAACATATTGACGCAAAATCTGTCCAGTCATTCCTCCTGGGATGAGACATCCGAACCACTTCATGAGCTTTGAGTTTGGATGGTGTTCAAGGCCTTGTATGCTCGTGTTCAAATAAAACCTTTCTTACTCATTCACTTTTCGTCAGCACATGGCCTGAAAAGTAGTGTTGTAGTTCCTGATGTGACTGTTTGAAGAAAACTCCCACACTGACATTTACACCAGTGACGTACTGGTGTAAGGTGGAAACTGCAGCATTGACAAAAGAGACTTTTTTTAATACACTTACTATACAGAAGTGAGTTTTACTGAACTAAAAAAAAGTAAAAAAACATCCTGCTTGATGCACAATTAGAGCAATCAAAGCTTTTAGAACACAGATTTACAAAATTAAAAGGTCAGTTTAACTTCAATCAACGCATGCAAGTCCTTTTTTAGATGATTCAATATATTTTGCACCTACATAAGCAGAAATGGTTAAACATAGCTGGGTATTTATAACTGATGATATAATTTTCCCAATAAAGAAAAATGGCCTATGTCCGCTTTTGTGGTGTATTCATCCATCAGCCTGTCCAATCATCCTTTAATCAATGACATCTTTACATCCACCTAATATAAGGTTTCTTAAAAAGAGCTGGACTATGAAGCCTTGTTTGATGAAGCTTATGCCAATGGTTAAGGTGCAACTTGCTCCACGTTCGATTAAAGGATAAGTTTGGTTCCTACAGCTTTCACATTGTTTATAGAATGAAGTAGAACAATATACTCACCCAGAAGGCTTTCCTGATCCAAACAGTACTTCAGGAGATATTTAGATCCAAAATCGAGCAGCGGACATCTGTATAATGGTAGCGGACGGGGCATGTTCTAAAACTGCGTTAATCGTCCAAAAGCTCATTAGTTTTACCAATATTTCATCATGGTCCGCTCGCGCTACTCCTCCAAGACAGTCCGGGGTCGCTCCACCGAAGTTTTGTGACTGTGCTGACCTCTGAACTGAAGACTTTGTTTACGTTTGCCTCCGCGCATGCACAGTACGGCTCATTGTTACAGGGGAAGACCACCAGCTACTCAACAACTTTCTTCTTCCAGTTTTGTGCAAAATGGACCAATATCTATCGGATGAAGATGTTGTGGACGAGAAATTTGAATATGATGGGTGTCCTTACAGTTTAGGATCAGGAAAGCCTTCTGGGTGAGTATATTGTTCTACTTCATTCTATAAACAATGTGAAAGCTGTAGAAACCGAACTTATCCTTTCAGGTGTAACAGAGTGTAAACATGAAAGTGGATGGATTATTTATATTAAACAGAGACAAATATGACAAAGACAAGTCTATGATTGGCCCATGGATCTGTCTGTAGCTTTAGTTTTCCCTTTAGTTCATATACTGTAAGTATATATGCAGCATTTACAGTATGTGTATCCATAAACGGAAGAGTTTGCTTCAGCCTGTTCTATTGTAAAGTTTCTTGAGATAACACTTGTGTTTTTTGCGCTATACAAATAAAGATTGATTGATTGATTGATCCAGGTGTCACATGTGCATCATTGGATCAAAATATCACGTTTAAGTTGTCAGAACAAGGTGAAACATGTCTGACATCCAATTAATGCTCTGCATAAGAGTAAGATTGAGTTGGAGAGAGAAAGTCATCAGATCAAAGAGTCTCAGAAGAGTCATTAGATCAACATGTTACATTTGTGTCATCCGATCAAAATGTGAGATGAGAGTCCTCAGATCAAAAGAGAGTCATTAGGTCATGGTGTAACAATTTCAAAATCAATGATTAAATATGCGTTAAATTCCTGATCTCAACATTGGATAAATTAACATGATATTTTTCCCATTTATGAGCAGCCCTGGTTTGTTCCCTGCAGAGGCGTAAAGAATCAGATAGTAGATCAATTTGTACCTTCTGTCACAGATTGCTACAGCAAATCATTTTGGACACCAAACCACGTCAAGTTTGCCAGAATTAAGTTTCTCTGTACCTGTAAAAGCATTGGTAATGAACCCGAGCAGATGTGTTCCACTTTGAAATGCCACATGTCTAGAGGCAGTGCTATCTGAACACCCATCAAGGCAAAGGAAAAGGCTTTTAGAAGCAGGATCTGATCACGTCGACTTCACTCACTACAAAATAAAATCAGCCTTTTCTGATGAAAGGGGATGTTAGTTTCCCCAAATGGTTTATGCTGTGGGCAGGGCACGAAGTGGGGCTGGTGGGAGGTTTTGGTAAACATTTCACGTTTTATCTTAAAAGCAAAAAAAAAAAAAAATCTCTAAGTGGGTCTCCTCAGTCTTTTAGGTCAAGAGAATGAAGAGAAGGAGTACCTGCTCTGCTTTTTGGTGAGACTGCAGAAGTTTTGAAAAGCCCTCAAAGCTATTAGTGTCTACTGAAGGATACAATCTCCCATCTCAGCCATTACAGACCTTCATATGAAAGCTGCAGTATAAAGTTTATTTTCCAGGACACTGCCTCCAAAAAACACATTAATCTGTCAGGATTACGTTATCTGAGCCATCTGGGAGACTTTTAGATGTCTGCAAACCCTTCTGGCTTGGTATTAAGCCTTCGGAGAGTCTAGCAAGGGACACATGCTTTACAGCCAATGAGGACTAAGATCCACTGGCTGCTCTCCTAAGGCATAACCACTTTTCAGCCAATCAGTGGGTTGCATTACTGTGGGATTTGCATGTGTTGAGAAATGTAAACATAGGTGGAGGTACCTGTTGGCAAAGGGAAAGGACAACAGAGGCAACTCAACATCTGGAGGAATAAAATGAGGGTAAACAGGAGTGCAGTGTTTGAAAAATGGAGTCCAGTGTGCGATGGCATCAGTGTAAAGCAGCACCAAGAGTTGGTCCTACATCTGTTTAGGGCTTCTTATGGGTACATGAGCTGCGTGGATGTTTTCCTTGTATGTTTCTGCATGTGCTTTGATCCTTGGTATGGAATGACAGTTTATGAGGCTACAAAAGCATTAGCATAATGCTTATGGCAGCTGCAGGCATACTGCCTTGGCATGTCATGAAAGTTGTTCACGGGTATTGTTGTATGTTGCCTTGCGCTCCCTGAAGCCGCACATTTTCTCCTGCCATGTGGCGCAGATTTTTTGTTCACTCTGCCAAGTTAGTTGTATCATGAAAGCAGGTGTTGTGTGGCTATACCATAGCCCATGATAACAACTGAGAAGAGCAAACCCAAGGTGAGAGGCTTGCTTCAAGTGGGAAGGGAGGGAGGAGTAGAATTACTTCCATTTCAGTCTTATCCAAATAACATAGAAAAAAGTGATATGTCACTCATTTTGTGTTACAGGAAGCTCAACATATTCATGCACAGCTGTTCAGCTGTGATCTTTGCTTCATATTCTCTGTGCAGCTGAAATGAAGTAAATACCACACAGTGTGTATCCAACACAGCCCTGTCAACAGACGAGATCCCTCATTAGACAAAATCTGTGCTGTCAGATTCTGCCTCTGTTTACTGTAGTGGGGAGAAACAAACTGTGAAAAGCAAAGCTTCAACTGTATACTGTAGCTCAAGGCTGGACAGCATGAAGTATTTAAGCAGTGACACTGTCCAGGGCAACAATCACAACCAGGAAAGGACAAAGTCGAGCTAAAAGACTGAACATGACACACCATTACTTTCTATTTTTTGATGCAAAGTCTGAAATTTATCCAGGCTTCCAGTTTGAGTGACTCAAGCCAAGGTCAGACCACAGTGTTTAAGCATGAGCATAAACTGATCCGACTACTGCAGGATTTTGCGTCTAATTGTTCAGAAAATCTGTTTCATCATGTGTTGTTTTACATAGAAAGAGACAATCAAGGCCACAGCTGGCCTCGAGCATCTCACGACCTCGACAGAGAGTCTAGCATGTTGGTTTATGTTCTGCCTTCTGTGGTTTGTACTGGCATGTCTGAGATTTTGAATAGTTAGATTGCAGAGAACCCTGCACATAGAACAGTCAGTGATAAATTTAGACAAAACAGCAGAGAAAAAGAAGAATGATGGGGGTGGTGCTGCTAGACAGAACTACAGCTCCAGCTGCGTCAATTTCTCCCTTCCAATAGCCAGCCAAATTGCAGCTCCTGGGGGTGTGCCTAACCCCCAAATTCCACATAATGCGAAAGTGCAGCACCGCGGTCTTGCTCCATCCGACAAACCCCATTGAAAGCGGCTCACCAAGCCGCACCACAGTGCACAGCCTTGTAGAGGGCTGATCCCTGGAGAGCCACAAGCTCTCATGAGAATAGCAATGTCACACGTTGATAAAACATGTTATAGACTGAGAAAAGAAATAAACAACACCTCATTTTGCTTCCCTTTGCTGGTCCCAACCATAAAGCTTCAGGATTTATTCCACTTCTATCCGTAAACGTTGTGCTGCGCTTTCATGTTATGCCGAATTTGGGGGTTATTCCACCATAAAAACATCCTTTTGTGCAAAATGAGGATGTTGTAATGAGATGGTGCTTCCCTCACAAAAACACATACAGTAAGCTCCAGCCTTTTCCCTTGGTAGAGTAGTGTTAAATTAACCAGTTAGTACATGTTTGGGTGGGCAGGTCCCAACACCGACTAGGAAAGACTCCATCAAGGGAAGTTGGGGAAATTTTATTGGCTGCAAAATATGGAGATTAAAAGTTTGTCAAGCTCTGGCAACAACTTGCCTCTTATAGAAACCATTGCTGAGTTCCTTCTTTCAGACAAACTTTGTCCGGAACATGTGGTTTTTGGTGCTTTATAGTGAATGTTTGATCTTAAAGAGGCTGTGTTTTATGCTTATCTTGGGTATGTAGTAGTATGTCTACAGTCATTCATGTTCTCTTCTCTCTTTCTCTGTTAGAGCTCATACTACTTTTAAGCCACTTTCTTGATCCTGTGTTAGAATGAGATGTACTTCCTACATACTGTACTTTGAACATTATGGTTCAGGGATTTTGAAGTGGCTTTGCTCAAGGCCCATGACATAAGTAGATATAAGAGCATTTTTACCCTTGGAGGAGATGGCCAGGTATGGATGCCAGCTCATACATACAGTCAATAGTGCCACCCTCCTTGAGGGAGAAACTACATAAAAAGCTGAGCTGGCTCAACTAGACACTACAGTAAAATTCTTTGAATTTTTTCCCTTTGACTCGACAAAGCCCCTGTGATGAGAAGTATTTCATGCATATATTGGATGTTTTAGCAGTCTGTGGTAGCCAGTGCCCTCTTTTACTCTGTTGTGTGCTGGGGGCGCAGCACATCTGAGGACACGTCCAGGCTGGAAAAACTGATCAGGCAGCCGGCTCTGTGGTCAGCATGCAGCTGGACTCTCTGGTGATGGAGAAGAGGACACTGGACAAACCGCTGGACATTATGATGATGATGATGATGCCACTCACCCTCTGCATACCGTCATCAGCAACCAGAGAAGCTGTTCAGCTAAAGACTGTCCCTTCAAGATCAGGACCAACAGACTGAAAAACTCTTTTGCCTTTCAGGCCATTAGACTGTACATCTCCTCACTCTGGGAGATAAGGAGTAACAGGAAGACTGAGGATGGGAAGAAGCAGTAGCCAACCAGTAGCCATATGTTTTATTTTTCTATTATTTATATTTATATATTTTTTTTGTTTGGATCTATCTCTTTTATATGTATTTTTATATGCAATACTTAACTGCTACTAGAATCCAAATTTCCCCGAGGGAGTTTTTCCAATGAGATGAATAAAGTTCTATCTAATCTAACCTAATCTATGGGCTACGTTTCCATCTCCTGGCAATGTGCCTTCATTAGCTGTACAGGTTGTACACAAGAAACAACAGATGCTAACTTCACCAAAACTTCCGAAAAATGAGTAACCCTGACTTGAGTGATGATGCCATGCCTTGAGTCATTGGTCCATAAGTACAGCAAATCTGGATGAACCAGAGTGCACAGAGGAGGTACTTTTGCAGATGGAGTCATGGGTAATGAAGGATAGAGAGACTTGGTGAAAACTGAGGAGCAAGACAGATCACAAGTTACTTGGTAGTGCCGATGTATGGATGGTGAACCCATGTACACAAACCTGCAGGCCCTTTGCTTTCACAAGTGGGACTTGGTAACGACTCTTCTTTTGGACCTTTCTGGTCCTGATTGGTAAATTGACCCTGCAAGCTTAGAATTCTGTTGTTGTAGAGGGGAAAACCTGATGTCCACATTCAAAATAACAAGCCAAAGTTGTTGAAGACCCAAATCAAGCAAGAGGAATTCACAGTGTGACCATTTGTTTTGCCTGTTTTTGCATACGTGATAAATACAGGAGCCCACTGCATTGATCTGGCATGAACAGCTGATGAGAAGAGAGCTGTGAGTGGCTGGCAGAAGGATATGTAGTCCTTACATGGCATCACAAAACAGTTCCAAGCATCTAGTTGAGCCAAGGCTTTTGTGGGCACCATTTACTGCTATGTATCAGCTAGCCTCCATACCCAAGAGCTAGCCAGCTGTTTCATTGGCAGTTACGTATATTCACCAGTGCCATAGGCCGTTATCAAGCCCCACTTTAAAACCCAAACTATCCCTTTAAGTACTAAAATAACTCGTATCATGATTATTTAATCTACGTTTCATACACATGCTGAGCAATGCATTTTATCTTGTCATATTCCCTGCGTGATTTTACGTTCTAAATATTGCATAAAACCCAACAAATGTCAGTAATTCCCAGAACCGTGCAGCTCTACTTTTGCAGTTTTCAGGAATAAGCTGAAGTTAGAAGAAAGAGAGAGAGCCAGCTTGATCAGGATAAAGTCTCCTGTTGGAAATCTAGCACAGTGTCACCATTATTACTAAAGCATGCTGGGATGTAGCACTGATGAGCCAGAACATTTTGTCTCCCCTCCAAGACACATAAAAGCTGAGCAGGATTAATCATTCATGCTAAAGGTGCAACAGCCTGCAGAGCCAGGCGGCAATGACAGTGTCTCATGTGCTCATCATGAAAACCTCAGGACTTTGACTGTTTGTTTGAAGGTCTCCCGCCTTCGCCCCTCGTCTGAGCTGAAACATTGATCAGCATTTGTTTCTGTATTCCCTTCACAATCACACCTCAAGCCAGCTCCTCAAAGCCTCCATGAAGTTTCATTCCTCCTGCAAGTCACTGCATATTATAGTCCAGGTGGGATGGATTTAATGATTTCTGTGGGCTAACCAAATGATAACTCTATAATTGGCAGGTGTAAAGCAATAAGGGAGATATTTTGGATATCAGTTGGCCTGTTGCCGCGTCTGGTTTATTGTCTCGCTGCAAGGGCACAAGATAAAGGAGGAACATTTGTGGACAATCTAGTTATTAACTGGGCGCTCATGGACATGAGAGAGAAAGAAGCGAAGAGGACAGGGTTGTTTTCTGTGTTGCTTCTGCCTCTCCAGCTGTGAACAAACATCTCTTTAGCATGCATGATGTTCGCTCGTGGCCACTGTATGCGTATCTTTTGTTTTAATCACAGGAGCCGTTCTGTCAGGCGTCCCCTCTGCTGGGACGACGCCAGATCTCCTCTCTGATTCACTGTGAAGGCACTTGGACCAATTTCCCCCCTTTTTCCCCACGATGGAAAGTTCTGTATGTTGTGAGTGTTATGAAAAGATCCCGAGTGGTCGGTGGAGATAAAAAAAAAAAAGGAGCAGAGGGGGGATATCTGAAAGATTCATACAACCCTCGTTCAACAGGCGTTTCCATGGAAACACAACAGGCTAAAAGAACCGAAGGCCTCGATGCAGACGCAGATCCACCGCCTCAAAGACCCTTTGATTTCTGCGTACTGAGAGAAACACACTTATGGCTCATGTTTTGTGGGTACTGTAGCACTGTGTCAGGAAATTTCTTGTGCTCATTTTTTGCTGTCTTCCTCATTCATACTCAGCTATGAATAAATGTGACTGGATTTTTAACAGCACAATAGAGCAGGGTGGTTATCAAGTTTAATCCACAATAACAGTTACATAGTGATGGGCACTAACGTCATCACAATTAGAGACACTTAGTAATATTTTCCAGTAAGTTTTCTAGTCTCTCTGACTAACTAAAACCTTTAACAGCACAGGTCACATCCACCCATTCACACCTATTCACTCACTGATGGTTCAGATTTGTAAGGAGAAGCTGACACATTCACGCCCTTTCATACCCATTTACGTGTAACTAACGTAGCGGTAGGAGTATTTTGGGGTTAAGTGTCTTTGCACAAGTGTAGACAGGTGGTAGAATGATTCAGATTTCAGTTTGAAAAGGTCACAGAGTTTCTTTGAGCAAGTTGATTTTGTTTTTTTTTTGTTTTGTTACAGATTAAGGTCACTGCAATGTGTTTTTGTTTGTATGTTGGTCAGGTTGCAAAAGTTCAGGAATTTTCAAAGTTGGGAACTTTCCATCAACCTTGCAGAGCAGCTGGTTCCACCTGCTTGGATATCTGTAAACAGGCAGATCCATCCTACCAAGCACTCATCTACAACTACTGAGGAGAGGTACGGCCCAATCAGAGCCCTTCAGAGAACGAAGAGGTGGGAGTTTCAAGCAAGACAGCAGCAGATAGTGACTGCTTACACAGAGATAAGCAGTCCTAAAAACTCATTAGTTTCACCAATATTTCATCATGGTCCGCTCGCGCTGCTCCTCCAAGACAGTCCGGGTTGCTCCACCCATGTTTTCGTGACTGTGCTGACCTCTGAACTGAAAACTTTATTTACGGCTGCCGCGCATGCGCAATACGGCTTCCTCCTTTCGATGAGCTCCTCATCTGTAAACTCTGGCTCGAAACTGTAAGGACACCCATCATATTCAAAGTTCTCGTCCACAACATCTTCATCCGATAGATATTGGTCCATTTTGCACAAAACTGGAAGAAGAAAGTTGTTGTGTAGCCGGCAGTCGCGCCTGAAACAATGAGCCGTACTGCGCGGCAGATGTAAAGAAAGTTTCCAGTTCAGAGGTCAGCACAGTCACAAAAACATGGGTGGAGCGACACTGAACTGTCGTGGAGGAGTAGCGCGAGTGGACCATGATGAAATATTGGTGAAACTAATGAGTCTTTGGACGATTAATGCAGTTTTAGGAGCGGCGCTATACATGCCCCGTGGGCTACCATTATACGGATGTCCACCGCTCGATTTTGGATCTAAATATCTCCCAAAGCACTGCTTGGATCAGGAAAGCCTTTTGGGTGAGTATATTGTTCTACTTCATTCTATAAACAATGTGACAGCTGTAGAAACCGAACTTATCCTTTAAAGAGGTGTTTGTGGATCTATATTTACCTCCACAAAATTACTATTTATACTGTTAATGCACAGTGAAGGACAGATGCATCACTCCCTCAAAATATAATCAGAAAAAAAGGACATGAGTTTTTACCTGTTTGACAGTCGACACAAACATTGAAAAAGTCTTCCTTTGTAATGTAATAATTCCTGCATGACAGGTTAAGAAACCTAAGATTGATAACAGTCAGAATGATTGTTACTATGATTTCTGCCCAAGTGAAGAAGCGCTACTACTCCAAATTCTGTCTCCTCTCATTTGAATTCAGTCAATGAGTCTGAGCAGATTTAAACGGTGTTACACAACTGATTAGATGTAATTACTTTGTAATGGGATATTTGGAGGATCGTGGGCAAATTGAGTTTGAAATGATCATCGTTGAATTAGTCCTCTCTCACACATACAAACACACTCATAAATTTAAATCTCTTCCCCTGCATCATGTGGGTGATTTGATTAAAAACAACCAGGGGGAATGTGTGGAGACTCGCTCTTCTTCATGGAGATGTTTGTGCTCTGGGCCACACTCCATTGGTTTTACCTTTAAAAGCCGATATGATCCCTTTTCATCTCTCCTCAAATTGCCCCACGCCACTCGCAGACTGAGGCACTGCACCGTCCGCCCACAGTGCAAGGTTCCCTCATTTCATGAATAAGGCATCCTCCTAAGTGAAACGATTTAGTGCACAAGCGAAACAAGGAAGAGACATTATTATTCTAGCATCTCATCGCCCCCAGCTAAGATTTCGGTGAGGTCTCAACGCATCTCCTCTGTACACCCTGACACGAGAGAGGGGCACTTAGAGCGATCTCTGCTCATAGAGCGTGAACCTGGAATAATAAAATGCTAAATATGTCCAGAACCCACGAGGCAGGGCAATAAAATACTTAATGAAGTAATAAGATGCTCTCCATTATTCAAGCTGGTGTCCTGATGGAGTGAGGTGAACTCTGAAAAGGCCAACAAGTGCTCACTCCTCCCACGTATTAAGATGCCAATCACAGAGTAAATATCAACCACTGAGTCATGTGCTGTTCAAGCAGTGATCCTGATCCATCTTTAGCCAGGCCAACATTACTAAATGGCATTGGATTTAGCAGTGAATGGGAGACAAAGCCTTATAGATTGGTGAAGTAATGCAGATTTTTGTCAGCTAAGATGGAAGTTAGCATCGTGCTGTTCTCTTGACGTCGCATATACTGAAGGCCTGTGGGGTTTTTTTAACTGTGGATTATTGCTGATAATAAGATCTGGAACAAAATAAAGGAAACAGACATGTTCTGTACTTTGAGATAATCTCTACAAACATTTTTTCCCTATTTTAAGGCTTAAAAAAAGCTATTATTAAGCTGCTATGAAACTACAATTTGGCCGTTAAACTGAGAAGCAACTACAATAATTTAAAAGAATAATACCTTGTGACCTTTGAGAATTTCCACCTAATCTAGTGACCAGATCAAGTTGGTCCTGATGGCTGTGGCAATAATGTTTGAATTATTTTTCATTTAAAAATATTTAGAAATGCCTGCACCAGGGTCCCATGCCATTTTTGTAGTCTTTGTTAGCAGTTTAATAAAAACATCCTATTAAACTCACAACTATATCAGTGTATCATTCGTTCATTCCATATCTGTTTTAGAATCCAAAATCGGAAAACGGATAACGACTTGTTATTTCATTTCTCGTTTTCAAATCAAAAATCGGAAAAACAAATAACGGCCTATTTTTCGCTGTTTTGATTTTGTTTTGAAATTAAAAATAGAATATGAGAGAATGGAATTATCATGGGATTTTTGTTCTATTCGTTTTTGGTTTGTATCATTTTCGATGTGTTGTGTCCCGGGAGTTGTTGACTTTTTTTTTCTCAGGAAGGCTAGTCAGTCTCTACCGGGTGATTCCATTGATGGGTGAATCGAGCAGCACAATAGCTAACGTTTTAGTTATTATTAGTTAACGTTTTCGTCAAGGATGGCGGACGTGTACGTACTTTTTAAAGAGGGAAAGCGTGTCACACTTAGGACCCCCATCTCCTGCAACATCTCTGAAATGTCTGTGTGGGTCTTACCAGCTTTGAACAACTGCTTTATAAGATCGCCGTATTGTTCTAGTGCGGCCATAGTGGTCTATTTATACGTCACTCACTGTATATCACCTTCTCCATCTCTGGGAACAGGTTTCAAGATCCGTGCGGTTAAAGACTGGCCTGCCTGAGAAAAAAGTCAACAACTCCTGGGTCACAACACATCGAAAATTATTCAAACCAAAAACGAATAGAACACTGATACAACAATGCTGTGAAATTCAAAAGTGGTCAATATCAGTTCATAATTTCAGACTTGAAATTTCACGTTTTTATCACAAATCTAATAATTTCAACACCAATCTTTTTGATGGTGTTAGCTGTGTTGACTAAAAGCATCAGGAGAAGTTTGATGTTCATTTTACTATCTTGAGGGTGCACAATCCCAGTGCAGATCCAGGGTAGCAACACTAAGGAGGGATTTGACAGCCTCGGTTTTACAAAGGTGTGTCTTGAATCACCCAGTTTGAGAATGAGAAATACTCTTGTGAAAGTCATCTCCAGCTATCATAACTCTAAACACAGAAAACAAACAGAGGACACTGTGTGAAATATCGGGACATTTCCATAATGTGATGCTGACCTAGTCCATCAGGAGAGGTGCGTTACCTTTTTTCTTATGGAAGATTGTATGAAGAAACTGGTCTAAGTGTTTGCATCTAGTGGGGTTCTTAGTAAGCAGAACTGATAATTAAATGTCAAACCTAAATGTAAACTCACAGGCCAATTTATGCAGTTTAATTAAGTATAATTAATGTATAAATCACATGGCACGCAGACATGGCCAAGGCTACCTACTGAAGTTCAAATTGAGCATCAAATTGGGGGTGAAAGGTGCATGGTTGTTGGTGCCAGACATGTTGGTTTGAGTTTTTCGGAAATTGAAATTTACTGGGATTTTCATTGACATCCATCTCTACAGAGAAAGGTCCAAAACAAAAATCCTATCCGGTGAAAGAGCTTACCTTGTTGATACCAGATATCAGAGGAGAATGGCCAAAGTAGTGAAATACAAGGCAGGCATTTCTGAATGAACAGCCTATTCAATTTTAAGCAGATGCTCTACAGAAGAAGACCACAGCAGGTGCCACTCTTTTGGCTGAGAATAGGAAAATGAAGCTACAATTCACACAGGCCCTCTAAATTTGGACAACAGAGGACTGGACAAATGTTGGTCTGATGAGTCTGGATTTTCTGCTACATTCTGGTGGTAGATTCTAAATTTAGTATTAACAACCTGAAAGCATGGATCTATCCTGTCCCATTCAATAAAGTCAATTATAGAAATATCGTCTCGGCAGGCTTTGGGCCCCCTTTGTATAAACTGAGCAGGGTTTAAACCTAACAGCCTACCTGAGTTTTGTTACTGTCCATGTTCATCCCTTTAATTACAATGTGCCCAGTTTGAGATGGCTACTTCTAGAAGGATAACAGGCTATGTCACAAAGTTAAAACAATCTCAAACTAGTTTCTTAGCATGGAAATGAGTTCCCTGTACTCCAGAGGCCTCCACAGTTGCCAGATTTACATCTTAAAAAGCACCTTTGGGATGTGGTGGACAGGAGATTGGCTTCATGGATGTGCAGCTCACAAATCTGCAGCAACTGCTAAGATGGAACAAAAATTTCTGAGGAGTGTTTCCAGCACCTTGATGAATCTGTGCCACAAAGAATGATGTTGGTTCTAAAAGCAAAAGCAGGTCCAACCCTGTACTCGTGAGCTGCACCTAATACAGTGACCAGTTAGTGAGTTATTTGGGGACGTTGGTGTCTGAGCTTTTATGATAAAGTGTTATTTATTTTTCAACATCCATCTGCATGATTCATTTGAATGCAGGATATGAGCTTCAGATTTAGAGGTGAATGGAAACATTCTATATCAGGCTCCCCCATGCTTCATTCTTCCTCAAATTTAGCTGCAGTCCTTGTGTTCAAACCTGCAGCGGGAACTGGCAGTGCAAGCTGTGAGGGCCGTAGAAAAACAAGGACAGGAAGAAGTGGATAAATAAAAACATAATGTTACCCTGAACAAGTTTCTTGTATTTCTTATTCCTCTGAAGGCCGATATAGACACCTGGTCCAAAACAGGCCTTGAACACTCACGTCTGCGTAACACAAGCATCCTGATATTCCGAGGGGGGATTAAGAGATTACAGGACACTCTTTATGTGTGTGTGTAGTGGTGACGCGTGGGTGGGGCAACACGTGGGTGACGGTTTGTGTATGCATGTACACACGTGTGTATCTCTAGTTCTATTGCAGCGTTGAAACCGTGTTGGTGGAGTGACAACTGTCAGGTCTTTCAGCCCAAGGCCGTTTTTTCTCCTTTTTCCACAGTCACAGATATTTGCTGCTGTGCTTAGGTTGTAATGAAATGTAATATCTGTGTGGATACATCTGTGAGCTCACAGCACTTTAAGTGTGTAAATTGTGCTGTTGAGATGGGTGTTGTAGCATCGACAGATTGGCTCACTCTGAATTGCTTTTAGCATCTTGTAAAGAGCAGAGAAATGCACTATGATGATGGTACTGTTTTATTACATGTATCGCAAGCATCCTCTCAGTGTCAAACTGCTGTGGTGCATGCTTGTCTTCATTTCGGAGGACATGTTATGTAGTCAAGGCCTTCAGACTGCTGGCATTAGCTGCATGTCTCACAGGCATCTCCTGCAAAGAAGATCATGAGACTGGGAAGCTTGCCTATTTCTGAGCAAGTGGAAATCCCTGGATCTGAAAAATGAAATCACTGCGGAAGCGCCAGAGACAACAATATCAGAAATTTCTGCTTGAGGCTGGCCTCAGGAAGCCCAGCAGTTACTTGTTCTGGTTTTTACAGCCTAAATAGCAACTGTTTTTTTTTCTTAAGGACTGTCTGTAAAGTAAGAAACATACAAGTCCACATGTAGTTGCTATTGATCAGACAGCCTGAAGCCCCCAACACAACCTCTCTGTTTGTTAGTAGGTTGATCCAAAGTTCAGCTGAGAGGGCTGTTAAAGTATGGCAGCTACTAGTGATTGGCATCAACTCGGCCCGGACAAAAAATCGATAAGATTCAAAAATTCAGTTGGCAAGTCAAAAATTCAACCCATTCATTTCACATTCGTGAGGACCCGAGGCTTTCCATAGTGCACTTCCTGCAGTATGTCACTCTCCTCCCCCCGAGACATCACGCGCATAAACAACATACAGTTGTTGAGTTTTCTATTAAAATTTCATTTTTTTACAACAAGCGTTACCTGTCGATTTCTGTGTTGATTTTTTGACCTGGAGGCACTTTAAATGTATATTTAAGTATAAATAAATGTATATTTTGGAAATAAATTTACAGTGAGTAGTTATTCCATTTAAATGGGGCAGGGGCATCGAAACAAATCGTGAATTGTGAATCAAGTTTTTTTTTTAATCGAAGATTTTTTGGGGGGGGAAATCGCCCAGCTCTAGCATCAACCAGTGTTGTAGGACTCGAGTCCAGGACTCGGACTTGAGTTCGACTTGAGTCCGGATATGTTGGACTCGTATCTCAACTCGGACTTGTGCACTGATGACTCAGGCTTGGACTGGGACTGAGCTCTGGCTGCATTAGGACTTGTGGGGAGGACTCAAGCTTATTTATCAATGATTTTTTTGTATTTTTATTATTTTTTTATGTATTATTTTTTCTGGTATAGGGTCCTCGTATCAGTTTTCAGCCCATGGTGGGCATGTGTGTTAGTTTACCTGCATGAGTGTTTACATGCTGTCATTTAGTCGTGGAGGTATTTTGATGAGATCACACTGTGGAAGGATGAGCAGTTTCATGCTATCAGAGCTCATGTTTGAGAAATGCAACATTCAGGCTCAGCTCCAGTCGGTGGCAGCTGTTATTTTGTAGGTTTTCAGGAGCTTAGAGGCTGTCTTGTTTCCAGGGGTGTTGGTGGCTGATTGGTTTTAATCTGATTTAGTTTATAATATGGAAATGTAATCTTAAGTTTATTTAGCATTTTTCAAACATTTGAACTTGATACATTCTGGAAAAAAAACAGCAAACACAACACGCGCTGCTTAAATTTGCAGTCCTCTGACAGCTAATAAAGTTCTGTTGAAATGGAGAAAACTGTATTATTTATTTTTAATGAAGACATTTTAGATTTGAATGTCACGTTCCCTTGGTTAAGACTTAATATTGAGGACTTAGACTCAGTTTAGGGAACTTTTCTAGTGTTTGGGCTAATGTAATGAGAACTCGACTCTGACTGGACTCGGATATTTCTTTTTGAACCCAAACACTGAGTACTCGAACTCGAGCTATGGTGACTCGACTACAACACTGGCATCAACACAGCCCAAACTCTCTACTGATGCTCAAATGGCTGACATCACATGGTTTGTCCAATTCTTTCTAAATTCATCCCCGGGCTGGATCTATTTGAACTGTCCTCATTCAGTGCTTGATTCACTGATGCACAGAGATTAGCACTGATACTAACTGCTCCAGTTTATCAGATCTGAATCACATTTCTACATTAAAAAAAAACAAAACAACACTAAAACTTCTCTATTAAAAGGATTATTCCCCTCCACTTTCTAACATGTTTTGATTAGAGTTTAATGTATGAAGCAGCTAACTTTCTGTAGCAGCACCTGCCTTTTGGCCTGTAATGAAAATGATTGATGGCACAATCAGCAAGTCACCTGCCGATATGCTTTTGAAACAATCTGCACATGTCCAAATACTTTACATGGACTCTTTCTCAGGTGGACGAGCAAAACATATTGAGTGATCCATCTGGTGTACCTGGTTCTAAGTAGTTGCACCAAAACATTTACTGATGGGCCTCCTTGAGCTGATGAAAATATTTTTAAGTCCCCTACCCGTTAACTATACTCATAACCTTACACATGACACATCATTAGTCTTTAAGTCAATAACTTCTGATATGGGCTTGGAGGGAAAAACAGTCTCCAAAATGGTCCAGAATAACAACTTATATGCCTGAAATTGACATGTGGTAATCAGATTGATTGTTAGCCTGGTGCTAACCTGATATCTTCTAACAAAATATGCTAAGCATTGGTAGCAAATCAGTGTATTTTGTTTTCATTGAACCTGCCATTGCTTTGGACCCCCCTTTGGGTACCACTGGTTGTAAAGGATTTGTTCATTTACTGTAGATAATGAACACCAGGGTGGCACAGTGGTGCAGCAGGTAGTGTATGCGCCTCACTGTAAGAAGGTTGCACTGTGTTGGTCAGGGCCTTTCTGTTTGGATTCAGTGCTTGTACTAGTTCTCCCCATGTGAGCACTGTGTGTGTCTCTATGTGGCACATTAATCCTTCAATCAGCTGGCAGCTAGTCTGGATCAAATGAAAAATCACCACTGGTGTATCATGGGCTGTAGTGCAGTAACAGAAGAGAATCTCTGACCAGGAGTTGACTGGCAAATAGAAGATATTGCTGCAATGATCTTCAACATGGACTGAGTTTGAGTTTATTGGATTTCAGGGCCCTGCCTCTCTTCCAGTTTCAGCTGGGATAGGCTCCATGCCCCTGCGACACTGAAAGGGGTAAGAGTATGGATAACGGATAGATGGAATAAACTTTAGGTAGGATCTGGTGCAACTATGCACTGTCTCTGACTCTCCGTTATAAATGCATGTTCGTTAATACCTCCATACTGTCTTGTTTCCTTGAACACCAACAGATATATATTGTATTTAATCTTTTTATGACTTATCAAAACCAGAAGACCTGACTTGAACTTGCAACAATGGTCTTGTGCCCCTGTTCTCCTTCTTTTCTGATAAAATCTCGTCTTTCTTATGTAAAAGTCAGTGTGCAATGGTTTCTAAAAGAGTCTGACTTTGAATAACTCCAACTTAGAAAGTCTTGTTAAGGTGTGAACGTCACTGCATTTCTTGGCTGATGCTTTGAGTTCAGAGCTTTTCCTTCAGGTGTGGTTGTAGAGGTGTGATGACGTGCAAGAAGAATATCGTTTCAAACAGAACTAAGGCTTAAAGAGGAAAAGGCACAAAAGCTCAAGGCTGGATAAAGTGACAAAACTCTCCTCAAAGCTCTTTGTAATAGATGTGAAGAATTCTTTTGTTAGCTTCATGACTGAGGGAGAAAGAAATGAATCAAGTCACACTGCTGCTGTGGTCAAGGAAAGTTAGGCTGACAGTGACCCCTGCTGTTGAAATTGGAGAACTGCAGTGTGTATATGGATGGAGCATGCTGCTGCAGCTATAGCTGAAATTACTCTCAAGAGATCACCTTAATCGGCTTTGTATTAAGTTCTACTTAACAAGAAACTAGAATCTAAACATTACTGATGCTTTTACAGACCTCAATATTCTATTTGATTTATGTAGTTTTGCTTAAATTGTGTATTTTTGCCTTAATCATATAAGTGCTTGGCATATTATGAACTTTTCAGATAGATAAATATATTTCCAAGAAAGATAGAAGGGTAGGTCAAAAAAGGTTATATCTGAAGAGTTTGTTATGCCATAAAATAACACAGATGATCAACTGGCACTTTGTGGATGTAATGTTGAATAAACTGATGCTCAGAATAAATATTTTCTTAAAGTAATAGCCACTTATAACAAAGCTGTGTCAAATAGAGGTGCTGAGGGTGTTACAGTGCCTCCTCATAGATGGGGGAGGAAATATATGTCAACAAAGGTAATCAAAATAAATCTAAAACATGCATTTATGTCATATATTGTATGTTAAACTAATATTAATACTTTCAGGCAGGTTGGATTTTGTCATGGCAAGAAATTGAACTGCAGATAGAGGAGAGCAGAAAAGTGGGTTTTTAACATAGATGTTAGATCCTTATTCTTTCTTCTTCAGGGACTTCATATACCCAGTGCATGAAGTTTTGGTTTTAGGAGCAGGTGTCCTCCGTAACTGTGGTATTACACAGATGTCAGGGCTCACACTGTTTAACCTGGAAAACCAGATGAACTGTTCAATTTAGCTTACTAGTACATCAGGTAAGAGCCCATAGAAAAAGCTCATTATGAGCCAATCAGGTAATGTAGTAGGTAGACACTACTGCACTACAGAATCTGAGCCATTTCAAAAAACATTTTCTCGTAAAAACATGTTGGAAGCCGAGCTAAATTTTCCTTAAATGTGGTGTAGATCTGACAAAACTGCCACAGAGGCTGTTAGCATCTATGCTAATCTCTCTACGAGCGCCCATTTTCTGCCGTTGTTTTCTTGCTCGTAGCTCACACCTCGTCCTGCTCCAACAGACTCTGATTGGGCTGTCGCTCTTTGGGGCTGCTCAAAATCATTGTAAATTTGAGCTTCGGAAGATAGATCTGCATTTGTGCCCCTGTGTGTGTTTTTCTGAAAATAAGGAGTGAACAGGCACAAAGCTGGCATGTTTCTAACGTAATAACACTCAACTCTAAAATCTGAACACAGAGTTTTTCTGCTGTTTTGGGGATGCATCAGGAAGATTCACACATATCTGCAGGACTAAAAAAAACTTACATGAGCTTATTTCAGTCTCATGCATGTTCATTTTCATCAGAAGAATTTGTTAAAAATCTATTATTACAAACTAAATAATTTAGGTCCACAAAAAATGCAATTCATGACCAAAATCAAAAACCCTTTAAAGAGATAGATATGAGAGAAGTTGGAGACTCTGAACACTGTTGTTCCCTTTAAGTTGAATTTAATGATTTATGAGATACAAGTAATCAATGGCCCCGTTTACATGGGCAGTTTTCCTCAATCTGATTGAAATCAATCGGATTAAGTGAATCTGATTTGATCTGCATACATGAACTTTGAGTAAAGAGATCCACGTTCAATCCGTATTTGCATGGCCCCAGCTGAATCCGATTGTATTGTTTTTATTGACATGCGCAGTAGGTCATTCTGCCACTACCTGCAAATGTGTAAGAGAAGAAGAGGTGCACTTCCTGCTTCCTGTTTACCTCTCGAAAGGTGGATCCACGTTGTGTTTTGTTGGGGACGCTTATTGTGTTATGGTGACATTTGTTTGAGGCTCTGAAGTCATTTTTAACTCTTGCAGAGTTTCTATTAAAAAGTTTGTTTCCTCCACCGTCCAGTTCTTCTGTTTGTTTGCCATGTTTGTTTGGGCACACTCTGCGTACGTCACTACGTGCTTCTTACGTACTACGGAGCGCCTGCACAGACCAAACAATCCTCTCTATCAACCCAATCTGCTCCACTCAGCCGTTTACATGAAGCATGGAGCGGATTATCAATCGGCGTAGACTACCTCTTACAAGCCGATCCGAAATACAATCAGCTACGGGGGGATTCCATTTGACTAAGGTGTTTACATGAGACATTTCTAATCTGATTGACCTTTCAATCTGATTGTAAATACGATTTTTTGACCCATGTAAACAGAGCCATTTCGAGTTACTGCTTGGGGGCACGGTGATTCAGTGGAGTTAGAAGGGTTACAGCAGGGTTAGACAAGTTATCTAACCCTGGCCGTCGTGGAGTTTTGTGATAAGGTGCTGTGATCAGAGACTGAAATATCAATATTTGTCAGTGCACACATTTTGATTGAGCAATATCCCATGTATGCCTTTGAAGAAAACTACACTAACACCTGAAGTTTTGACTCTTTAAACTGTCAATTTAATTCCATGGGAAATGAGCTTTTGTCTCTTCACACTGCTCCTCTTCTTCACCTCCTGTCATCTGTGCCACCTCGTTTCTTTCATCCACTTCTCCCTTCTCCCCCCTGTCCTGTCCCTTTTTACTCCCTCTCTATCCTCCCTCTTTTAACTGCTAAATCCTACCCTGTCCCCTTGCCCGTCTCCCCCCTTCAAAGCTGCGCGGTTCCCTCTCTCTCTCCTGATGTCCGTCCCCCACCGAGGGCCGTTCCAATTAAAAGCTGTCATGTCTCCTCTTTGCTGGAGCTGCTCTAAGTGGTGCAGACAATTTGTATTACAGAGGCTCCATCTCATGCATGGGGAAGCCAGGTGATGGTGCTGAGCTGAGCTAATAGGCCGTGGGTGCAGAGGCCGCAGACCTGGAGCACTCCAAACCTGGAGGGCTTAAGTAGGTGCTGGCTTAACACAGTATTCAGACCATACTGACACTACCTGCTGACACCGAGGTGATCCAGGCTCTTGAAAGGAAAACTGCAGGTGGGTTTTTCAGTTTGGTGCCTCTCTCCTCCTCTCTATCACTTCTGTGGCTCCCCTGTCTGCCGCTTTATTCCCTCCTCTTTACTGTAATTGGATGAAGCAGTGCAGATCACCTCCCATTACCTGAACTGACAGGGGCTGTCTCAGCCGCTTTGGGAGAGGACGGACAAAAAGACAAAAGAGAGCTTGGGTGGGAGCTCCCTCGCTGAGCGCGTCTTTTCATATTTGAGCTTCTGTGAATCAGTTTGGAAGGATGCAGAAGCTAATCGTACAGCTTTAACTTGACGGGAACTTATAGTAATGTCAGTGTCTTAGTCTTTATACCACCTAATGACTGAGTAACCACCGTGTACATAGATCCACCACTGTCCACTTCATTAGGTACACCTTTATAGTTGAACTGCCTCTACTCTTTGTTGCATAGATTCGACATAAACTAGGCAAAGACTCCATATTGACAAAAAAAATTGATTCACATAAGTATTGGGATTTTTTGCTTGACGATTTTTTTTCACCAAATTTAAATGCTTCATTTTAGTCTGTGTTAATAAGTCACTTTTACATGCAATCCAGGCTTTTGAAGAGAGAGTATAAATAGCTGGTTAAAATATATTGCTGAATAAGTCCTGAAAATGAACTCGCATGTGATTTTTCCTGATATAGTCTGTAGGCATCATCATTGTTTATCTTTTGTGCTGGTGTTAAAAAAGGTAACTAAAGATTGCAAAACTCTGCAATATCATAGAATCGCAATTTAAATCGAATCGGCACCTAAAAAAATCGTAAAAAAATTTAACGGGAGAAAAGCGAATCGTCCAAGCCCTAGGCATCACACAATCTGGGGACTGTGGAGGTTGCTGAAGTCCAGTTAACTCATCATCTTCAATAAATTAGGTTGATATTAGAAAACCCATAATGTGATTTTTACCATAAATATTAGTCCTACCGGCCCTGCGATCGACTGGCGACCGATTCAGGGTGTACCCCGCCTCTCGCCCGATGATAGCTGGGATCGGCTCCAGCCCCCCGCAACCCCGAAAGGGATAGCCGGGTATAGAAAATGAATGAATGAATGATATTAGTCCTACCATTATTTCATCTAAATATTTAGATTCCCTGACCATGAAAACATACCATTAGCAACTGGATTTATAATGATATATTTTTTAGTTCAGGAGCTTTTCATAAAAATCACATTTTTCGTCATTGCGGTTTTAAGCTGATCTGGGTCACTCCCAAAATCTTATAATTTGTTCCTTGTCCCAATCCGGACATTTCCTGAAAATTTTATCGAAGTCCATCCATAACTTTTTGAGTTATGTTGCTAACAGAGAAACAAACAAACAAACAGATGCTGGCAATAACATAACCTCCTTGGCGGAGGCAGTTATCTGAGTCTTGTGACAACAAGAAGTGTTATCCTGCTAGAAGGAGCTATCAGAGGATGGAAACAGAGGCTGACATGGTCAGTGCAATAATCTGCGGTGTTGAAATTATGGTTAGTAGGTAAAGGGGCCCAAAGAGTGCTGAGATATCTGCACACCATCACACACACACAGCCAGCCTGTGGATACAAGCAGGATGGATCCATGCTAATTATGTCAAATTCTGACCCCACCCGCGAACGTGGCAGCAGAAATACAGACTTATTAGAACTGGCCGGATTATTCAGTCTTCAACTGTCTAAATTTGGTGAGCCTGTGTGATTTTTGTAGCCTCAGTTTGGTTGGACTTTCAATCATTTCCAACCACTGTCCATTCTCCTCTGATCTCTGGCATCAACATGGTATTTTCCTAAAAACTGTCCCTCACTGGACATTTTCTCCATTTTAGACCATTCTCTGTGAGCTGAAGAAGAAGTCTCCGTAGATCTAAGTATTTTTAGAAGCAAACTCCAGACCTACCTTTTGATCTCACTTTTTGAACCTATACATTTACTTGATTTCAAGTAACTTTAGTTGTATATTTAGCCTTTTTTAAATTTTAGCATGTATTATTGAATCATAATCAAGCTTTGATTGTTTCTTCATTCTTACCAGATATTTCATTATTTATCTCAATAAATGTATTTATATTAATTCTATTATTACATACATTTTGTTTTTATGTCACTTTTATCTCTAGAGTTTGCTCATTTTGAACTCATGGCAGTGTTTCCACAGTTCCTTGTTCACACACACACACACACAATTCTGTTAAATCAAGGTCATTATTTTTTAATAACTTCTCTGTATTTTGTTTTATTATGTTTTTGTTGAATTTTTTGGGTTTGTTTGTTCCTGATATTGTCATTCAAATTCATTTTGCACAAACTGTCTTCCATTTGTTGTCTGTTAATGAAAATCACTTTGTGCTACATTTGTTGTATGACAAGTGTTTTACATATAAACTGATTGACTGATTGAAAGTCACCTAAATAAAATTGATCTCCTTTTCTGACACATGGTTTGATCTTCAGAAGCTGTCCTGATCCTGTAAACACATCTAAATGCATTGAGTTCCTCACATGGGATTGGCTGATTACCTTATAGTCAGTTGTACATTATAATGAAGTGATGTTAGAGTGGATAGGCACAAATTACACATCACAGGTCTGGTAGATGGACTCTTAAATGTGTTCTCATACAGAACCACAGATTCATGGTCATTTAAAGGGACGGGAGGCTTTGGGGATTACTCCCCTGAATAGATGGAAAATTGAAGTCCCTATTTGGACACATGGATGCTGTGGGATTCCTCTCATGTTAATTTATTGGTTTACTGTTATATTTCAGTCCAATCTTCACAGGTGTTTTTGAGACTGGTGAAGCGGAGGTTCATGGGAAAGGTCAGCTGATCTGCATAATTTCCTATCACTGGTAATAAGAAAAACTGATTGGATTCAGACATGAAGGCGGCCGGGGGATAAAACTTTTTCATTTTATGTGCTGCTAAATGGTCATTTAAGAGAGTGTCTGTGAAGAATGTGAAGCATTTTTATGAAAGAAGAATGTGTGAGAAAGGTTTTTGCTGAACCGCATGATAAAATTCTAAATGTGTTGTTTTTTGCATCACATAAACATGCTCCGTGCATTAAAAAATGAAAATGAGGTTTGTAAAGCAATGAGATTTTGAGGATTAAACTTTTAAACTAAATAGTAGGACTGTTTCCAACTATCTTTAACATTATGTTTACTGAATTGGCACACCAGACGATGATACTGTTGTTTATCACATGAAGCATTACAAAGGTACTTGAGTTCATAAGTAAGTCTTCTTTTCCAATGTTCCACATGGATCATCATATGGTAGTTTCGGAAGCATAATTGTGAGCCATAAAAGTACATCCACTCGATGTTTTCTGGATAACATGGAAGTTACAATTTCTCAAAACATCTGCAAAATATGGTTTTGTGAATACAAAACATGTTAGAAAACTACAATTAAAGCTTTGGTCTGCCTCTGCCTACAGTCATCAGATCAATTTTCAGCAACTCTAAAAAGTACCATGTTCTTGTTATGACTATTCTTTTTAGTAACATGTTATGTTTCATTATCTTCTACCATTATTTCATTATCTTCTTCAACTTTTAAACAGAGGCTTTGTTTTGTTGAACTACTCCTGCGGTGGTTTGTGTTAGAGATGTGATGTTCCTGAACGAGTTGAGTGTTTTGAACAGTTCTTTTAAGCCAGTGATGAGAACCAAGCCATTCTGACTTGCACATTATCAAAAATTTAAGAATGGTTCGCAAATGAACAGCTCACACACAACTGTGAATCTGTTCACATTATTCACTTAAAAGAGCTGTTCAATAGACTTGACTCATTCGTGAACATCACACCTCTAGCACAAAACACCACTGAAGTAACAAAGCAAAACCTGTGTTTATGAAAAAAAGAGGATAATATGATGATAGTAGAAGCTACTGAATATAATGTGGTAAAAAATCAGGTAGCAAAAAGCACAAAAGACCATTTGGAGTTTCCGAAAAGTTTATCTGAAGACTGCAGGCAGAGGCAGGCTAGCTGTAACAGTTGACTCCCAGTGTGTGAGCTAAGCTAACTAGCGGCGGTCAAGCCTTGATCATCTCTTTCTTGTTACTGCATGAACTGACAAAAGAATGGTATCTATCTGTTTGTCATGGATCAGGACAGAGGCAAGATATAAAACAAAAAAAAAAGTTGGCATATCGCTTTCAGGGGAGTTTCAGCAAGATGTTTTATCTGCTCACTGTCTTCTATAAGTGCTTTGAATTTACGAAGTAACTGCACCAAGTAATGATCAGTGCATCAGTTATTTAAATGTGCCAAAAAATGATGGAAATGTTGGTAAACCCGGGTTATTTTCCTCCATCTTTCAGCCTAAATTCTCCAACAAGACTTGTGTTATAAAATAGAAGAATCATAAAGTTTCACATCCATTTTCCTTTGTTTCATTGTTCCACATCAACACTTCAAGATATATTTCCCCTGAGGCCTAACGCCAACACTACAATCAATCAGCAACTTTTAATTGGCTCAGTTTCACACCATAAAAGCCCACATTCACCAAACACATGGATCTCTTTTCTTCTTTTTATTTTGGGATTTTCCTTTCATAGATAACACGACCAACTGTTTAATATCACCTCTGTGTTTCCTCCTCTGCGTTGTACAAAGAAAATAAATTGGAAACAGAGAGGTGAGAATGTGGGAAAATGTGGCTGATGTGGTCAGAACGTGTCATTATCCAGCGTAGGTGTGAAAGGGCTGAGTGTGCTGTAGCTGGAGGGAATAATTTCCCCTTACAATTTAGCGTCTCAGTTTTTTAGCGGCGTGCTAATGGGACTGTCAAGGTGAGTCCATCAACACGAAGAAAAAAGAGGAGCTGGCTAATTATAACGCTTTGTGTAGTACTGGACTGTTCCACTGGGTTGGTGTGTGCTGTGAGTTGGAGAAATACTCAGAGGAAGAAGGAAAGGTAAAATATATATATATATATTTTTTCTGCAAAACATGGGAGTCATTTTCAAACTGTCATGTCTGACTTGTGACACCCACACCTGTCGGCGTCGTGCTGAGACATTCAGGGGGCAGAGAGCACAGAGTGACTGTGTAGTCCTGTCATGCTGTGATGCAGAGGCTGTGCACATGCTCACACTCAACAAAAGTCGATTTCTAGGTGGCACAGAGGGTTACACTAAATGGCTTATTTTCAGACTGTTTCCATGAAGGTGGTGAAGTTGCCAGACTTACAATGGTGGAACAGGCAGTCCAACAAACTAAAACCTTTACCTGTAAAAAGATTTAGGCCCCTTTCATACCTGAGGTCCAGTAGACTCAAGTTGTGTTTCTCACAGTAATCGTTGTCAGATGGACCACCGTCTGTTAGCTGCTCTACAATATAACCCATTGCTGTCAAGTCTCCCGTTTTGGCCAGGAAACTACCGTATTTTACCCCTCTTTCTCACCGTCCTCCATATTACTATTTTCCCGTAATTCTCCCGTATTAAAAAAAAAACATTCCTCTGCCTCTTCTCCTAATTGAACACTGTCACGAGCCTTGTGAGAAAATGCCACCTGCAGTAGCCTGGGTGGCAGTTGTCGTGAGGTTAGTGCCGACAGCGGGAACAAACCCGGGACAACAGAGGAGAGAGATGGATGGATGTGAGGAGGGAGAAGGCATTCCTGCCAAAAAAACCCAAAGAAGTCCTGTAAATATCTCGAAAAATGGGACAGCGAATTTATTTTCCTAAAGAGGAGCAGGATGGGGCATAGTCATGCGTTCTGTAAGATGTGTAACTGCGACTTTAGTGTCTCCCACGGGGGAATAAACGACGTAAGTCAGCATGAGAAATCCACCAAGCACAACCGCTGGCCCAGCCCACAAATACACTCCTTCCAAAAAAGTGTTAAAGGATGCAAAGTCTGCAACAAATCTGTATAATAAGTCATTAGTGAATGTCAGAGAGCTACTTGAGTAAACATAATGAAATGTAAGAAATGTAAATGAATGAAAAAAAAATGTAGCCTACATGTTAAATTTAAAGACAAGCAATGTGAAATAAGCAGTAAATGTGTAATGTGTTGACTTGTGAATGAACTGAAAATAAGTAAAATAAATAAATGTGCTTCATATACTCTTTTGTGTTTTCATTTAGGCTTTATTATAATGTAGGAATGATCACAGCATTTCAATGTAAACAAAGGTAGGCCTATCAGATTCTGATCACCTAACTAATTAGTAAGCTGTTGACAAGTTGTTTTTAGATATCTTGTACTCCTGTCTTAAAATGTAAGGGATACTGGAGCTTGGTTGGGGTGGTGGGACAGCTCACAGCAAGCGCAGGAAAATTTCCCTTATTTTCAAATCCAGAACATGACATGTATGATATAACCACCCACCACTAGTGGGAGCTCTAGCTTTGATCTTTGTTCCTGTAATCCTGCTTATTGTTGCACTTCGACCCTGAAATACACAATAATGATGGGTGATACCCTGATAACAACATCCAGGGCTAATATAGAGGTTCTTGCGTAAGTGCCAAAACCTGTAGTACCCACAGTGTCCACTTGAGGCTGGCTGCCGTAACCTCACACCTTAATGAATGTCTGCAAGGAAAATGCAACTTTTCAGCCATTACAACATGTTTAAAGAAACAGCTTCAGTCTAAGATATTAAAGAGGACATATCAAGCTTGTTACTCCTTTTCACTATGTCAGACTAGGATGCCTGTAAAGCATTTCTGCCCTCAGTACAAGTCATTTTGCTCCTTCATTGCCCCACAATAGCGTTCTCAAAATCCTCATTTTAGGCCATTATCAAGCTCTCGTTGAAACACTCGGATCTGAGGATGACCTAAAGTTACCTCGCAATGTCACAGCCCTTTGTGCTCTGATTGGTCAATTCTATCGGGGGCTGAGCCAGCCTGTCCTTCTTCTTCTACTGTATTTTCCGGCAGGCTCAAAGCAGCGACCGCGTATTGAGTCCCCCTACAGGCCAGAGGTGGTAATGAGTGAGTGTGAGCTAGGGAGTTATATACTGCTGCTGGTGGATGTGTTCCTCGGTGACGGTTTTGTGGCTAACGGACATCACAGAGGAGGAAGTGTTTTATCAGATTACTCCAATAAAAAGAAAGGTACCTTGTGTCGTCACGAGGATTTAAATCTCACGGACATCTCGCAATGACCTATTTTCAGAGGCATCAAATCTCGTTCTAGGATATCAGAAAAAATACAATATCTCATTTTTTTATAAATTTAGGGGGTATAAGGTCTTGTTTTCAAATTTATTATATTATATGTAAGTATTAAATCATGCATCAGCATGATATGTCTCCTTTAAGCATTTGTGGTCTCACTTTAACCCATTAAGAGAAACAAAGGCTGGCAGTGCTAGCAATGTGTTAGCCACATTCTGCTTGACAATGTACGTGAACACCATGTTTTCAAAAATTGAAATTTCGACATTGCACTAAGCCATCCAGACCAAAGCCTGTTGAATGATATGTAATGTAGTCTGTCACCACCAGTCAAGGCTATGGCTGTGGTCTTTCGTTCCTGCTTTCTGGCCCATCGTTGCACAATCACCCAGAAGTACACAACAAACTTTAGGAGATGACATTGTTTAGCTTGAAGCAGTTAGGAGGGATCCTGAGCTATTAAATGGAGATAAAGCTGCATTCAAAATGCATCTGGTGGCACTTGGATATTTACTTGGGGGTTGTGTGAACATATTCCGCTTGGACTTGTAGATGTTCCCTGTTGAGAGTAATGGAGCCTGGCTGGTGTAGCAATGCTAACGTTAGCCACACACTGCTTGATATAATAAGTGAATGCCATGTTAGCTTGCACAATTTGATGTGTTTGACCAAATTCAAGCCACAATAAACTTCTTTTTGGTTTGATTGCTTTGTTTGAAATCCACACCCATTGTAAACCAATCTCTTGACTGCTTGAAAGCAACCCACGCTGCTCATTAAAAAAAAAGACCAGAATTTGATTGTTTGGTCTGGATGTGTGTTCGCTGTGAATGTAGAGCTTTAGCCCAGAATTTTTTTTTTGTGAGCACTCTCAACCTCAGCTTAAGGGGAGCTTCTGATTCCACACAATTAGGTACACCCATTCAGCTGCTAATGAAGACAAATACCTACTTAGCCAATAACATGGCAGTAACTCAGTGCATTTTACCCTGCAGACATGGTAAGGATGACCCCCTGAAGTTCAACCAGAGCATGAAAACAGGAAGTGTGTTACAGTGATAAAGAGCCAGAGATTCAGAACAAGGTGAAGTTTTGTGTTTATGATATGATCTTTCCTGAAAATTAAAAAAACTGACACATGCCTTAGAGTGATGCCCTGATGGTGCCTGTGTGTTCAATTTCTTTTGCAAACACTTGAGCAAAGTGAGACAAGGCCCTGTGCACATAAAGATGGAATATTCTGTTTGTTTTTGTGGATCATGTCAGAAGTAAATGGAGCAGAGCCGTGTTGACTTTTTCAGAGACACAACAATTAATTCTCTGTAGCCTCTGTGAGTGATAGGTAGCTCTTGTTTTGATCAAGCCAAATAAAGATGATGTACTCCTGCATCTGCTCTCTTTTACTGCCTTTCTTTGCTGCCTCTCCCCGTGATGGATGTCTCATTATGGAGCTGCCTCTGCTGCCTTTTGTATCTGTTTCATATACCATCTTTGAATCTGTCTCCTGACACTAAAATGCTCCCTTTAGAACAGACGTATATCCTGCAAGTTGGCAGGTGCACAAAGGAAATGTCTTTGTATTTATCACAAATAACTTCTTTTGCCCACGCTGTGTGATTCTGAGGGTGGCATCTGTGATTAAGTGTTTATTATTCTTTTATTTATGGTTACAGTGGCACATGAAACACTAGAGGGCGCTCACAGCTCTCACCTGAGCAGCCCTCCTCCTCTCCGAGACACATTACTTGTCACCTCTCAGAGTGGCTGTGAAGAAAATGCACACAGAAAAACAAAGTTATGGATAAGATGTGAAAATGTATCTGAAAAAAATGTGAGATTTAGCTTTCAATGATTTGTCTGATTTTTCAGCTCTTTATAATATAATAATTGCAAAACTAGTTGTGAGTTTAATCAAACCTCTCCTTGAAGGATCCTGTTATTCTCACGTCAGCCAACTGTCAGGTGAGATGTGTCTTGGACTGGTCAGCAGTCAATCACAAGGCTGACGTGTAGAGCATTTCACTATCATCCCACCTATAGACAAGTTTCAGTCTAAAATTAACATAACAAGCATTTCAGTTTAGGTAAAGGTTCCTGCCATTTAGGTTCAATCCCAATTGTACCCCTTTGCCCTCCCCCTTTGTCTTACCCCTTTGTCTACCCTTTCCCCTTGGCCCTCAAAATAGAGGGCCATGAGAAAGTGGTGAAAACATGCCCCTAAGAAATAAGACACCACTCGATTCCTGGTACGCCATCATCCAGAGCTGCTGTGTTGTAGGCAGATGCAACAATAGCTGTAGCTAAAGCAGTGAAAGCGAGCTCTTTATGATGTGCAATTTAAAAAAAAAAAAAATTTACTTAATGATTTGATGAGTACTTATAATTATGCGCTTCCTTTGGTTTCCACTCTTCCATCTTGTCAGTGGGCACAATGTATTATGGGTAATTTCGTAACCCTTTCCTATCAAGGGAAGTCCTGGTATATCTTCATTTCAATGGCTGTGTATCCCTTCCCCTTCCCCTACAGAGACTTGGGATACCTGGATTGACTTAAAGTCTGTAAAACCCCCAAGTTGTACCTAAGAAGAGTTGAGATGCCCCCCTAGGGACCAAAATAAAAAAAAAATTGATTCTTCGTAGTGCAAACCAAACTACAATTTTGAACCTTTTAGTTATTAACAAATCAATACAAACTGGAACAAGACAAAAACACATTTTTGTGCAAAGATCTTTAAAAATATGTGCTAAGTGTGTCATTATTGATTTAGTTAAAGGGACATTTCAGTATTTTTGAAGATGGATTGTATTAGGAACTTAGAAACAGTCGGTCCCAAAGCTGTGCCTTTAAAAGAATGAGCTTGGACTACACTGAGGTGCGCTGCTGTTAAGGGGTACAGCTATTTCTAGTAACTGTGTGAGTTGGCACAAAACTATGTTGGGCCGAGAGTATGATAGGAACAAAAACTTTCTTTTTAACATCAGGAAGTCTCTGTTTCTTCTCACTGTGAGCACTGCTTCCAGCATGGCTTACCCCATATGGTGATGCAGGAATGAGTCAAAACCACCTATGTGAGTTTGCATTTAGCACTTCCTCGTTACAGGAAGTGAATGGGATTAAGGAAACCAGTTTTAGATCAGTTCTTGAAATAAAGTTTGTGGTGAACGCATGAAAAATTTTAATTTTTTGATGGGAAATAATATAATGCATCTGATGTTGCTTGCTTTTAAATCTTAAAGCCCTGTTGTGTGTTAAAATGATGGTTACTAAAGCCCCAGTCACACATTCCCGTTTCTCATGGCAATTATGCACGATTGTCATAATCCTGATAAAACAGGCTTTGGTCGTGCTGCATGCACTGCTTGGTCTGGATCGCTATTGTATAGTCGTAGATGAATGGCAGGGAACGTGGAAGGGTCCTGACAGTTCTGAACTGTTCAAAACTGTCTCGGAGAATCGCCGCTCTCAGTATAGCAGGGTGGAAGCCTAATACAGTCCTAAGGTGAACAGTATTAGCATGGCATGTATGGAGCTCAGTCGGGCTGATCGTGGCTCAATCCTGAAAGCTTTATGAGGATGACTGACAAAGATGTATCCATTTGTGCCCTGACTGTGTCTCGTTCAAGATGGCGCAAGCGACAGGGCTCAGTCGGGGCTTACGTCTTGTGCTCTCGCTTTAACCCATTAAAGCTATGGTCTACAATTTGGAAGCTTGGTCCATCTGAATAACACCGTTTATAAGGCCGTTATGGTCCTATGGTCCGATCTCCGCAATATAAAGACCAAAAAGAATGAAAAAAATCAGTTCAGTATATCCGCTGCAAAGCGGCATAATAATCTCGTCGTGTCAGCGGGATTGAATTTCATGGAATCCTCGTCATATCGTTGTATTAACCTAACTTGAGCAGGACGAATGCCCCCGAAGCGCCATAGAAGCTCTACTGATGGTGTATTTAGGGGTGTGTCCAGGGGTGAGACAGTCATTTCATCCCGTATCATAGCGAGCACACCAGCTTTGTCAATCGTGCACAGTCGTGCACAATCGCTATGAAAAACGGGACTGTGTGACTGGGGCATAACTAACTGCTAATAAGGACTACAAAAATGGGATATCTGATAATCAGTAATTCATGAAGACTAACTTGATTAGGTCATCTGAATATAAGGAAATAGATGCTTCTAAGTTAAACTGCCATGTTGTAGTTTCATAGTAGCTTAGGTGAAGCTATTAACTCTTGCCAAGAACATTTAAGCTTAGAACATCACAAAAAACAGGGTTGTTTGTTAGGATTATTTCAAGGGAATAACATGTAAGTATTATTTTGTCCTCCACAGAGCTTCTTGTCAGCATTGACCCAGAACACTAAAATAATCTGACCGGCTTTTAGTAAGCTTGCAGTCAAGGGAACCAGAACAATGCTAACTTTGGCATTACCCCATTAAATCATCTGTGCACCACTCTATTGGATAGGAGGACCACAGTAAACCATTTTTTCCTTATGAGTGGGCAGGACTTCTTTTTCAATTGGGTGATACATTTATGACATCATAAGTGACTGACTAAAGCCCACCCACTTTACATCCATTTTCTGAGCCCCCTCAAAAACTCAACTCATGATATTTTAGGAAATATTCAATGATACGTGCAGAGATTTTGAATAGTTTATGTTATGCATTTGGTATCTGATGATGGAGGTTTTCTTGATTTGCGTTCCCAGGGGCACTGAAGAGCCAAAGTTTGGTCTTTTTATAGGTAAAAGCTATAGTTAAAAACTATGGCAACAGGCCTGCCAGCTGGTGCACAATACGTACGTTGACATGCCCTGTGAATTTTGCACCACATGCTTCAGACAACAATCATATATGCCATCAGATCATATGCCAACTGGACTAAATCAGATCTGCCTGCCTGATTCAAGGCTGTGTATTCCCTCTCTCTCAGTCAACACCTGCCATTTGCTTTTCACAGGCTGACATTTGATTAATTGACAAAATGATTTACCAGAAATGTCATGTCTCACACAGACTGGTATGAGGGGGAATTTTTTTATTTTTTGTTTTGGCTCTTTAAACAGACAGCTAATCAACTTACCTTGGTTGTTTTTAATAAGATATAATTAGTTCCTCCAGTGCAACTGATAATTTAAAATGGCAACAGCATAGAATTCATGTTATTCTGTGTATTTACCAAACAAGAATTTCTGATATGTTCTTAAAGCCTATTAAGAAGTGCAAAAACAGGTTTGGATGCCCTTTGTGAGAAATACATGTCTCACCCGTGTAATAGAGTACTTCTGTACACAAGAAAAAAAGTCTTTAGCATTGGGTCTTATTCATCACCCTGTTTACAGCACCCGTAGCTGCCTGCAATGCTGCTGTTTTGTTTACTAGGTTTACTTTGATGTTGCTATTATTGCTGCCGTATTTTAAGGTTACTTCCCCCAACAGGTAGTTGCATACAGCCTGAGGACATTTTCTGCCCTGTAGTGGTGTTCTCCAGTGAAAAGTTTTGTATGCTGACAAGTCTATACCACTAACATGAGTGTTCATGATGCAAGCTAAAGCAAAATTAACCAACAAGTATATCTGTCTTCAAGTGACAGGAGCTTTTACAGAGCATTTAAGGCAGATTGAGAATTGAGGTGGATCAGGGGAACTCAGTCTGTGAATACTGGAACTTTATTTAACATAAAGCACATTAGCACAGGTTTCAGCTAACTTTTGCTGATATATGAGCTTAGTCAGGCCACTCAGAACAAAGTTAGTTAGCTAGTTGGTCAATGCTGACGTTCATTGGGTAAATCAGTGAACGTATTTATGACATTCTCTGAAATTAATCAAACAGGCTTGTAAACACCAGCAAGAGTTAACCTTTCTACATTTACAGTTTGCGTCTCTGTTGGTGAATGCTGGGCTTGCCTGTTCATAGTTCAATGGATCTCCAGCAGAGTAGTGGTGTCCCATTAACAGCTAGATTGATAAGTGAACTCATCTTGTGGAATGCTTGGAAATTTTTTTGACTACGTTACTCATTGTACTCCAATGAAGACCTTAATTTAAATCAACTCAGCACAACTTAGGCTACGTTTAGTAGATGGTGGTGTAGGTTTGCAGAGGCAGCTCTGCTACAAAAAACGACGAAGGAGAAAACCTTTCACAAACAACAATGGCGAGTGGATGCACAAAAACGCAGGAGTTTCTTTTCTGGACAACACATCAGTTCAGACAACAAATCTGAAAGGACAGTTTTGTCTGGATAACAAACCGAGCACGATAGGCAGTACACATGTTACTCTGTAGACGGTCGAAGCTGTTGTTGTTCCTGGTATGCACATGCAGCCTTCATGTGAAAGAGTACTGCACATGCGGTGACGCCAGCGTTTCTCTCTGTAACTCACTGATATAAGTTTACAGGGTGCTACATGGAGAGCATATTGAAAAATCTCCACGCTGGAGCCTGCTTCAAAAGTTTGCAGATTTTGGCAATCAGCATACAGTTCCCATGTAAACAGGGGGCCAAAACACAATGAAAAGTTATCGGATTTGACCGTGTTAGGCCTCATGTAAATGGCCCCTTCGATAATTCATTGGTGATAGTGAATGCCACTGGCTAAACTTGCAGTAAATATTTAATAGTGTGTAATATAAGAATGGGCAGACCTGGGAACAAGCCTGAGCCTGAGAAAAGGAAGGACCACAAAAGGATTTGACAAGAGTACAAGCTCGATGTCCTAAGGTACGTCATCTATGTTGGTGAAAGTTTAAACTGCGTCTACGATAAGTTACTCCACCAGCATACCATTTTTTTGCTGCATTAGTTGTGTCGACGTGCATTGAACACAACAAAATTGACCTCAAGAATGTAATCTCACGAAAATTCTGATGGTATCTCCTTGTGAGTCGAAGTCACTACTATAGATAAAAATTGAATTTAAAGGTGCTATGAGGAGAATCTATTTCCGAAGACATTAAGACTCTGCTACCCATGAGCACGCGCGGCGACTGTCGTAATGCTGCGTTCCAGTAACCTCGGAACTGGGAGTGTCATCATCTCCGACTTATTGGCGTTCCAGTTCAAACCAGGCTATTGTTAGCTGTTGTTAGCACGCCCTGCGTTGTTCACAAATATCACATGAAGAATGTGATTATCACTATGGCAGCATTTTTGTAAATATAAGTCTAACAATACTATGTATACAGCTGATCTTGAGCGACACACCCCAGTCAGAAGTGCAAATAAATGGATTATTACAGGAGCTAAATAACTGTTCACACTGGGGGCATCCATCTTTGATTGTCAACTCGGGGGTGGCAAGGTTTCACCGACTTCCCAGTAGGAAATTCCAACTTCGGGAGGCATTCCAGTTGCAGTTTCCTACTCGGAACCCGGAAATTCCTACATCTGACTACAACTGGAACGCACAAAAAGACATGGCCCAAGCCAAAGCGTGTGTTTGTTGTGATGCTAATAAATGCAGCTCGGACCTTCCTCAGAACTCTGCATTGCTTTACAACTTGTTTTTTCAACAACTTACAGGATGCAAAGCTACAAGGTAATGTATCTCTTTCTAGTTACGTAGCGGTAGTTTTTGATGTGTGACAACAAGTAATTTTTGTAAAACTTATTATCGTAGTTTTGTAGCTGACTGTCCAACCCGACCACTTAGCTAAGGAATAGCATTTATAGATAACCTATTTTGATGCTATAAAACTCATCTTAAAGTGTGTATTTCGATCAGGCATATATCTAAAAGTGAGACTTTTTTGTAATTACTTAGAAACTCCTCATAGCCTCTTTATAGGCTAAATATTGTCTCTTTAAGGGTTCAGTGAAGGATGATTGCAAGAGCCCTGAATGTTGTATTAAAAACTATTTTAAAATGTCGACAGAAATACATTTTTATTTTGAGTTATGGAGAAAAAAGGCAGAAAGAAGAAAATCAAAGACAACAATTAAAAGTTAAAAGCTTAAGAGAGTACAGATTCAGGCTTGTTTAAATGCAAATGAGTTCACAGAAGTAAATATTGCTGTGTTCAGACAGGAGAAAATGTTATTACAAAAGCATGTTCATTTCTAGTTTAAAAAATGCACTTAGTATTAAGCAAAATAAAAGAATCCCTTCCTGAGTGACAGTGAACGCTTCACGCTCTTATTGATGTATCAATGTTAAGAAGTTCTAGTCTGCTAGATTGCAGGTCCTGTGAGTATTAGCAAATACTCCACCTGAGAAGTTCCGCGCTCAGTTCTATAGGAGAGACGAGGGCAATAATCATTTATATCGACCAGGAAGAAATCTGAGTTTGAGAGTTCGATACTGGGGGGAAATGGTTGGGCAGCTGGGCTCTTCAAAGAGGAGCAGGGAGCACTTTGTAGGTAAATGACTCTAATGATTCAGCCAGTGGAGTGTAATTGGTGGCAGGCAGCGAGGCCTGGCTGAAGACAGGGAGCTTTTCTTTGTTATGGAGAACAGTTTCATCCAGGGCGACGTCACAGTGACTCAGACAGCAAAACCACAAACACACTCAGGAAATTAGAGATGTGTATTTATATACTGTATGAATGCATATATATTTATACTGTTTGTTTTTATAGAGGGATACATGTGTCTTTCCCTCTGAAAAAGAAAATTATTACTCCCACTTTAAAGCTGGGATCGGTAATTTTGGAAAACTAGCATGAATTTTAATGTAGTATCTCCTTAGGGCTCTGTCTAGCCCCTCCCACCCCTCCTCAAAAATGCCCCCCATGCTCACATGCACACGCGCGGCTGACGTATCTAGAAGACTGTTTCAACTCCAAACTGGCCCCCAGCACAACGTTTGTTTTACACTAAACCAAGTCATGTCTCAGTCAGCAGTAAGAAAACACCGAAACATTGTTATAGTAAAGTTAAAAAAACAAACATACATGGAAAGTTAGTTAGTGCTCACAAACCAATGTTGATCGGGGTATAGGTAGTTCCTCTGCCATTCTCCACAAAGCTGTCAGTTCTCCCGTTTTGGCCATGAAACTACCATATTTTACGTATTTTATCCTCTTTCCCGCCGTCCTCCTGTATCAGTATTCTCCCGTAAATCTCCCGTGTGATGATATAATAATAAAAACATTCCTCTGCCTCTCCAAACTGAAGTCTGTCTCTAGCCTGAATGGGGCGGTAATGCTCGAAAATGATGGATGCCAGCTGTTGTAAGACCGAAGAAGAAGAAAAAGCCTCGTGAGAACATCCACCTGTCGTAGCCTGGGTGGCAGCTGTCGCGAGATTAGAGCCAACAGAACAAACCAAGAAAAACAAAGTGTTTATTTTAGATTTCTTGTACACCTGTCTTAAAATGTGAGGGATACTGGAGCTTGGTTGGGGTTGTGTGACGGCTCGTAGCGGGCTCCCCTTATTTTTAAAGACAAAACTTGACAGGTAAGCATTCTGCCGCGGACCCTGATCCCTCTCAGCTCGGCTACACGCACTGAGCCTGCACACCGGCAAAATGCACGCCCAGGAGGTAGGCAGAATGGCAACGGGATTTGATTGGTTTAAAATTGGTGACACAACATTTTAATTGGTTGGTGTTTTCCCTGTTTTACTCCTGCTGTAGATGGCTGATATTTTTTCACTCTGTTTTAAGAACACATTATGAATTGATTGCCATTGGATCATAAAGACCATTTTAACCCGTATTACAAAAAGTGTATCTCAATCAGATTACCAACCCCAGCTTTACACATCCTCTTAGTGTTGACAGTAAACTTTTATGGTACCAACATCTCTCTTCGTCATGGAGGAATGTTCAGACTCCAAAGAAAGGCCCTGATTGGCCCGGCGTTCGAACCAGCAACCTTCGTACTGAGAGGCATGCATGCTACCTGCTGTGCCTAATTAGAATTTGATGATGTTAATACCTGTTTGACACAGCATAAACAAGATGGCTTAGGCTTAAATGTGGCACTGTGTCCCTGAAACCAACTTATCTGTTTTATTTTTCAAGTTTTCTCAATTTTGACAAAACCACAAACCTTTAAAAAACTGTTTCCATAGCTCTATAACAGATGAGGAAGCAGAAGGATAGAGAGGCAAAGATAAAGAAGTGAAGTAGGAGAAGTGAGAAGAGGAGAGTGCAGCATTTCTGCCATGAGAAAGCTGATCCAGTCAAGATTAATGTCTCCAATTGATCTCTGTCTCCTCCTTCTTTGACTCTTTCTGTCTTCATGTCACTCCAAACTCTTTCTTTCTTCTTCCACACAAACACACACTCCAGGCTGCTGTTTTATAAAGAATCCCCAGTCCTATCGGCTCCCTAAATTGCCTCTCAATTTTCATTTGGCCCTTCGATTAGGCTCTGTTACCACTCCTCATGTGCTCTCTCCCGGACCCAGAGAAGTGTTGCTTGCAGGCGGATCGATGGCACATAGCCCGGGAGGAGAAGGAGACGGGCTGACTGTGGGTGTTCTGGCTCCAACTCCGTCCTCCCTCTGCCGGTTTGTGTAGGTCTTAATCAGGAGAGAGACCAAATTTCCCAGAATACTCTGTCTTCTCACTTTGTGTTGTCTCAGCGCTTAATTGTGCCAACCTGTCTTCTGTTTGGAACATAGCAAGGCTGAAGGCATTACGTGCTCAGGCTGTGCGTTCTCTTGTGACTTCGATGTTTCGAGAATGTGTTAAAGGAGAAGACTCAAACTTGGCATAAATGTCCACTTACACTCAAAGATTAACTTATTAGATTTTAAGTATAATAGGTCAGGGATCAAGATTATTATGTCCCGTATTATTCTTTATAAGGCAACTTTGCACTGATGTCCATTGTGACTCAGGGATGTACTGTTGAGATTTTGAGCCCATCAGGTCAGAGATGATACTCTCTAGGTCTCATGGTCATCCCTTGTTTATACAAGGAATGTTTAAAAAGTCCTTTTGGTGTTAACTTCAAACACTGTGCAAAGATTTACCGTGATCCCTGGCTGACCTGATGCTGATTTTATTGGCCACATGGGTGACCACGGTCAAGTATTTAAGCCTCATGTGCTTCCTTGCTTGAAATGCAATATCCCAGCAACACTGCAAAGTATTTTCTGCAACTTTTGCATGGATGTTCACTCTGTTTAAAATATTCACCAACAAGATTTTGGAGATTATGGATCAAAAGTCAAGGTCACTTAGCTTAATGCTCATTCCATGCTTGTGAACATACAACCTAAAGACATCTATAAGATTTCTCTGGAAGTTAACACAAATAGGATGACAAACAGTTGAACGGATTAACTTTTGTTCGTCATAAGGCAAAGGTCAAGGTCATTTAGGTTCATACTCTTCCTTTGGTTTGAATGAGCTTTCTTTGAAGCTCCACATAGGATTTTCTTCACACAAGTTTCCAATCCAAAATGAGCTTAAAACTGATTTGTTTTGAAAAGTTGATCCCTAAAGTCATCAGGCCTCATGTTCATCTCTTGTTTGTGATCACAATATCTCAGAATGGTTTGTGTTATCTCCTCAAGTTTATCAATATCCTTTATCACTAAAATATGAAGTGCTTGGTAATGATCCATAGCAAAAGTCAGTGAGCCCAAAGATCCTTTCTTGCTCGAAACATCTCAATGCCTTTAGGGGATTTTCTTGAAACTTTACACTTGTGTTTTTGGTCAAGGTCCTTGTGTCTCATGTTTATCTCTTGCTTGAATCCCCAAAGGTACTTTCTGAAGATCATGCACATCCACTCAGCGTAAAGTGGATAAGTCTTAAGGCTACAGGCTGGAGTAAAGTTCATTTTGCAACATGTTCATCCCTTACATTAAAAGGGGTAACCATAATATTTTGAAGTATGATTTTCCTCAAACGTTGCAGCTGTCCACTCTCATTACCTCCGCCAAGGAGATTATGTTTTCGGGAGAGTTTGTTTGTCTGTCTGTCTGTCTGTCTGTCTGTAATTCCGTCTGTCCGTCTGTGGACAAAATAATCAAAAAAGTAATGGATGGATTTTGATGAAATATTCAGGAAATGCTCAGCATGGGAAAAGAAAGAACTGATCGATATTGGTGTTGATACAGATCAGTGTCTGGCCACCATGACGAAAAATGTGATTTTGTGAATAACTACTGCACTAAAAAAGATAACATTATGAATCCAAATGCTAATGGTATGTTTTCATGGTCAAGGAATGTAAATATTTAGATGAAATAAAGGTAGGACTAATATTTATGGTGAAAATCACAATATGGGTGAGGACTGTGGCGCTGGCAGAGATCTGTGCTCTCTGACTGCTTTTCTAGTTAAAGGATGAGTCTGATTCATCAGATTTGTGGTCAGAGTAGGGGTCATGCTCATCTCTTGATTGTAATGTTTTTTTTCCACATTTTTATTGGTCATAAAATCAAAGGTCAGGATCAAGGGCCTCATGTTCATCCCTTGATTGGACTGTAATATCTCTGCGATATTTGAGGGATTTCCTTCAAACGTTGCACCAATGTTTACTCTGATGTAAGGATGAATTTACTCAATTTTGAACTATTTCTTGAGTGTCATTAAACCCCAGTCACACATTTGCCTCATGGCGATTGTGCACGGTTGTCATAATCCTGATGAAACATGCTTTGTTCATGGTGCATGCGCTTCTTGGTCTGGATCAGCCTTGTATAGCCATGGATGAACAGTGGGGGACGTGGAAGGGTCCTGACAATTTTGAACTGTTCAAAACTGTCGTTTTGGAGAATCGCCGCTCTCAGTATAGCGGGGTGGAAGCCTAGTACAGTCCTAAGGTGAACGGTATTAGCATGGCATGTACACAGCTCAATCGGGCTGATTGTGGCTCAATCCTAAAAGCTTTATGGGGCCGACGGACAAGGATATATCCGTTTGTGCCATGACTGTGTCCCGTTCAAGACAGCGCAAGTGACGGGGCTCAGTCGAGGCTTACGTGACTCCAACTGAGCTCCAGCAGGGCTGACGTCTTGTCAGCGGGATAGAAATTCATGGACTCCTCGTCATATCGCTGTATTGACCTAACCTGAGTGGGACGAACGCCCCTGAAGCGCTGTAGAAGCGCTACTGACAGTGTATTTAAGGGCTGTGTCCAGGGGTGAGACAGTCATTTCATCCTGTATTATAGCGATCACACCAGCCTTGCCAATCGTGTACAGTCGTGCACAATCACTGTGAGAAACAGGAATGTGTGACGGGGCATAAGATCTTCATTAAAAAGACAAGCATAGTATAGAAAACTAAAGAGATATTTTATTAATCCACATTTCCTTCTCCTACTCTGTCTCCTTGGCAGAAGTCGGTCATGTAGCTGCCAGAAGCATCTAGACAAAGACCCAATCACTTCACACTGCACTCTGCTCTACATATTCCCCATTGGAGGGTCTGACCTCCCACCTGTACAAGGCCTCTGTGCCTGTAGCCTGGAGGATACTGCTGGTTAATGTGAAGGAGTCAAGTTCAAGCACACAGCCTATGTGAGGTGAAGAGACAGAGTTTCCTGCTGCCCTTGGAGGTCGTGGTCTCTCTCTTGTGTAAGAGAAGGATGTTCAGATGCTGCTGGAAAAAGAGTAAGGTCCATATGATTTAAGAATATAGCTTCATGGTTGAAGTGGCTCATTCATCACATCTGGAGCCGTGCGGGAAACCACAGGAAAGATGTGACACAGATGGAGGCGGAGAGCAGGTGATTTCTTGAGGTGGTTCATGTTTATCAACCTCTTTTCTTTCTTCACCTGAGCCTCACCCAGAGCTGCACAGCCTGCCAATTCCACACCAGCATTCATGAGTGTGAACAAGTCCACTTATAAGAATGGGTTGTACATGTGTAGTTTTATGTGTGTTTGTGTGTGTGTTTGTAACTCCTGAGAGGCACAACAGATTGATGAGCTGCCACGAATCAACAGAAGGGATTGTGTACCTCAGAGCTCATGTGTATTTCTGTGTGTGTGTGCTGACAGCTGTTTTTCTGAGTGCTGAACAGGATCTCCATGGTTTAACTTTGCATTTAGAAATGATTTGGGCCATAAAATATATATATGTGCCAGCAGGTTTGCAGCTTAGAGGTAATTTCAGACAGCTGAAACAAATCGATACAAGCTTAGTGCAACAAGGGCGATCAATGTCTTAATTTTCCTGTAAGTAGAGACTGCAACTGTGCACCAAATTGCATATTTTCTCACAAATCATGGTAAAGGTGCCATAAGTTCAAGTATTAAGAACATTTAGATTCATAGTCTAGAATGTTGTGTTCCATGAACCTCAATATTCACACTGGATTGAAAAGAAGATGTAAATTTATAAGAGAAGTGCACTGGTGGTACCAAACCACCCAAAAATTAGGGATGCAGAGGATTATCAACATGATATTTACACACGCAAATAATAGCTTCAAGTTAACTATGGTGTAAGCCAGGGCTATTCAATTAGAAATTCAGTTGGGCAAGATTTTCAGACTTAGGACATGAACTGGGCCGGACATTTTTGGCAGACATTGAGCAAAATTTACCACTTATAAGAAACACAAATAGACACTGGATGTTAATTTATTGTCACATCCAAAAGGGCATAAACTCAATAAAGAGCAGTACTTAAACTAAACTTCTGCTGAAATACTGTTTCTTTAAATGTAACACTTCAAACAGATAACTTCAACATGTTTGACAGGTAAAAACGAGCACATGTTAAGGTGTGTATTTACATAAAGTGCAGATTTAAAACACCATCTTTTGATCAAATTTGAAAGTGCATTAAAAGTAACTTGCTTAATAGCCACCTTTCAGAACGTGTTGCACTCAATGTCTGTAACAATGTTGGTATTTTTGTCAGACCTTGTCAGTGTTTGTAAATTTTTTTCTGTTTTTCTCACCTAAGACCTAAATCCCAATCACTTTGATTTTGGGCCACTTGAGGGTTGCTTTCAGGCTGCATATGGCTCACAGGCCATTAATTGAATGGGGCTGGTGTAAGCTGGAGCTAGGCAAGAGTGAGCAAGTAGTAGTGATAGTGATTTTGCTGTAGCGGTTTAGGTTAATAATGGAAATACATTTTATTTAAAAGTGCCTATCAGGACACCCAAGGACGCTACAAAGTCGAATCACAACAATAAAATCAACAACAAAACAATAAAATCAGCAAAAAACAAACAAACACAACAACAAAGATGTAGGGATGTAACTAACAAAAGCAAAATTAAATTGGGTCTGGACCAGTGTTAAGTGAGTTTGTGAGCTGGTGTGAGGCATCACATTTACAGTTAAATATATGAAAGACCAAAGAGCTGTTTTTTTATTTTAGATGTGAGCCCTCCCTGCACATCCCCATCCATGATAAAGGGAGAAACTGAGGTAGTAACTGAGTCCAAATATATTGGTCTTATTGTTAACACTAAATTATCCTAGGATCGGTGTATGTATGCTATTTAAAAAAAGGGTCGGGAGTGCATGCACTTTCTTAAGAAGCTACATTTTTCCAACTTTCACAAACACAATTTTGACCTTTTTTTAGGCTTTCATTGGAGTATTCTTGCTTATTGCATCATATGCTGGTATGGTAATTCTGAAGTTACCCATAGAAACAAATTGGGAACTTGTGAGAGCTAGTGGGAAGATCAGTGGGAGGCAACAAAGTGATCTGTGCCACCTTTATCTGTCCATACTTACCCAAAAGGCAGATCTGCATGAACAAACCTACCCACTCTCATGGGAGTTTATGCTTCCTCACCTCAGGGCGATGGTACAGATATCCCAATATTAGAACAAATAGAGCTGAATGCTCATTTATTTCTATGGCAGTCACACAACTAAACAAGGCATGGGCAGCAGTGTGATGTGAATTATTACTCAAAGAAAAGTGCTTTTTTAAGCAAATGAAAAGTTTTTCTGATTAGACTATTTCAGATTATTTATTCACTTACATATTCTCTGTGTTAAGAAATTTTATGTTAGATGAGTCTGTGTAATGAATGTGTGTCAGATGTATGTGTTTGTGTGTGTGCTGCAAACAAAATCAGAGAGTCAGAGTCAGATGGGATTGCCTGCCAACTGGTGGGCAAATTGAATCCTGATCACATCAGATATCTGCAAAAATCCTGTGTCGTGCATCCTATGAAAGATAAAGATTAATGTACCCATGATGTTAAAACCCTTCGCTCATTGTTATTGTTTACTTTTTAGGTTTACAAGTAAATCCAGGACTGAAAAGATTTGGATTACTCTCACATGATGATAAAATGTCTTGGCCTTTGATCTAACCAGTTTGTCCTTGAATGAAAATGAACTTTTAGGCTTAGTTTGCAGTAAATCCATCACAGATCTCCCATTTACATGGATGGATAGTGGTACAGTAGGTAGTGCACGTGACTTACAGCAAACGGTTGCCGGTTCAATCCCAAGGTCGGTCAGGACCTTCCTGTGTGGAGTTTGCATGTTCTCCCCATGCATGCATCGGTTCTCTCGAGCACTCCGGCTTCCTCCCACAGACCAAAAACATGCTTGTTAGGCCGACTGGTTACCCCAAATTGCCCTTAGGTATGAGTGTGAGAGAGAATCGTTGTCTCCCTGTGTTTCTGTGATTGTACCACACCTTTCACCCAGTGTCAGCAGGGTTAGGCTCCAGCTCCCCCCACGATTCTGAAAGTGTTATAGATGTTGGATAGATATAAACAGGATAACCTGGTACACGGAGTCATCATTGACTTAAATACACATTGAAGGAAAACAAAAGTGAAGCATCAAAAATATTAGCTACTAATTTCAATTTTGTTCTTTAGAGCTTTTGCCTTTAATTTCTCTTTTATTTCCCTCTTTTATTTTGGCGGGGCTTTGAAACACTGTTCTCCTGTGGTTCCCGTGACTCCCTCAGGCTGGAGTTTCCACAACAGTGATGTGTTGTAGTCATTATCACGGCTTTTAAAAAGCTTCTGTGCACTCCTCAAGAGAGAAGTATGTGTATGCGAGCGTTTGTAAAGTGTATTCATTAGTGTACGTCCTTATGGGGATTCTGTTTGATGTGTACTTAGTGTTTGTCTATGAATACACATCACAGCCATTTGTCTGTTTTAATACTAACAGGATTGCATTGACACCTTAATTGGGGTCACTTTTGTCTCATTTAACTAAAGAAACTATTCATGTGTTCGATTGTTTGAAATGATACCAAACTAATTACAGCCTAGCTACATGAACAGCAGATTGCCTTAAAGACTAGCATGCTGTGCTTAATTCCCTTAACACCAAATAAAGCATGTGTGATATGCTAATTTTGACTTTATTTATATAGTCTTCATAAATATAGAAGATGGAACCATCACAGTTATAAAGCACACACAGTCTTCTAATGTTTTCTTTGGTTTGGATCGTCTTAGCTGCTGTTGTGGTTTATGTGAATTGTGCCTTAGGCTTCCTCCAGAGGTAGGCTCTGTTCTGGACTTTGTCAAAAAGCCTAGATCAGGGGTCTGCAACCTTTCCAATCAAAAGAGCCATTTTGCCTGCCACGCCCACCAAAAAAAAAAAAATCAGTCTGGAGCCACAAAACACATTTGAACCTTAAAAATGAGAACAGCAGCACCTGCTGACTCTACATTATAATGACATTAGATCTAAAAGCAAACTGCTTTACCACCTGACATGACTGCTTTATAATGGGCCATGTACTTTTGTTGCTTTAACTTGACATTAGTGTTATACCATATTATTTTGCAGTAATTACCTGAGCTCCCAAAAGACCTTACTTAGTTGATTTAAAGAAAAGAAAAAGGCAACATTCAAGATTTATCAAACCTTTACTCTATTTTAAAGCAAGATGGTAATGTATGCTTGCTCTAGATTGTCAAATGGGGCGTCGGTGGCGCAATTGGATAGTGCCCTTGGTAAGTGATCGGGAGGTTGTAGGTTCAAGCCCAGCTCCGGGCGACACATGGCGATGTGTCCTTGGGCAAGACACTTAACCCCAAGTTGCTCCCACTGCTGCGTCAGTGAAGTGTAAATGGTCATGAAAGGGCGTGAATGTGTTAGAAATACTGATGGATAACTAACATAGATACTCAGAACCATCAGTGAGTGAATGGGTAGGTGTGACCTGCGGTGTAAAGCAGCTTTGAGTAGTCAAAGACTAGAAAAGCGCTATATAAGCTCAAGTCCATTCCATTACCATTTAATTAATTTAGAACTAAAATTACAACAATGGTGTGTTTACTTTGATTTTCAGGTTTGTCAACAAAAAATAACCATCAATTAATATTAGCCCATGTTAACACTGTTATTTTCATTTTTATTTTGCTATTGTTGTTACCCCATTTTTTTCCCACAGGATCAGGTTTTACTTGCAGTGTAGAAATCATAAATATTTATTTGACATCATCAGGTGAGTAGGGATGGGTACCAAATTTGGTACTTTAAGAGGTACCGACCAAATTCTGTAGGTACTACCGAGTACCAATTCACGTAAAATCAAAAGGTGCCATGTTTAGGTCCCTAAATGCATCCTTGTGACTGTGAGGGAGTGGAAGAAGCAGGAATGCTATTGGGTAGAGTAGGTGAATTTCCATGCTGGACTTAAACACAGCATGTTGTTCATGTTGAAGAAGTTTTTGGGACAACTACAATGTTACAATACAAGAAGTTGAATGTTGTTTTGATATATATCTGTCAAATTTTATATATTGAGAAATACATTTACATTGAAAAAATTTGAGATCTTAATATTAAACAAATCAATATTTATAAACACACGCAAAAGTACCGAAAGTTGGTACCGTTGAGTACCGATACCGATTCCCAGGTACCGGGCATCAGTATGGTATCGGCTCAAATGTGAAAGGTACCCATCCCTACAGGTGAGATGGGGGTCAGTAGGTCTTTCCCTCACATTTTAAACTAAAATCATTTCTTTCCTGCATTCTGATCATTGTTATGCACAATTTTATCAAAATCATGAAGTACTCTTGTGATTTTTGAGGTGCTTTTCGACATCTCATCAGTGTTTTAGAAGCTTATCCCACATAATTACTCAATATTTAGTTTCCTGCCAATTTTGATGTGTCATAAAAAAAAATTGTCATATATACATATAACACAGTTACTCACACACCTGAGTTTGTAGTTAGTGAATGAGAGATAATGTTCGGGGGAAAGACTGACTGCAATCATATTGCAGACATGGCAATAAAAAAACATCCACCTGAGATCTTTGTGTAAAAATCCGCCACTTCAACAACGCCGTCACAGGCGCGCTGAATTATCGCCCCGTGTCTCTCGTCTTTTCCAAAGCTTTAACGCCGACATGCCTCCGTTTAAAAAGTTTGAATCCCTTCACAGCAGCAGTTGAAAGTCTGAGAGTTCATCAAAACATCTTCATCAGAACTTAAAATGAACATCAAGTGAGCTCACAGCTAAAGATGCAGCAGCGTCCTGCTCTCACTCCGACCTGCTGCAGGTCACGCAGAGGTCATGGGAGGTGCACACATGACGCAAAGTTAACAAATAAAACCAAGAAATTGTCATTAAAAGAAAAAAGGCAGATGGTGCTAAAACATGTAGAAATAACATCACTTAATTAGAGTTTAATGCAAGTCAAAGAAGAAGTTTTTTGCTCTTCTGTCCTCTGAGTCCAGAGAGCTGCGACCCCTGGCCTAGATGGTACCAGCTGAAGAACTGTCTAGATTCATGCTAGTATGCTATAGTGTCAAACATGTCCTGATGAAGGGTCCGTAGAATCAGAATCACCACCTCAAAGACCCAAACCAGTGTCAGTCTGTGGTAAAGCAGAGGTCTATACAGGGTGTCCGACTGAGTCTATGCTCTAATGTTTACTCACTGTCTCTTAAACCCTTTATCTATTTCTTCTAGGAAAACTCCCTCATGATGAGGGTGCATTCAGAATCACTTTCCTTACCAAGAACCCCTTCAAACCCCCCAAGATTCAAGACAATGAGAAGGGTCATCGACCGCTTTGATTAATCCGTTATGTGCAGCGTACTACCACACTTTGTGACAGCAAGATTTTTAGACGTGTGTTTAAAAAGTTTTGCATTGAGTTGCAACAATTCAGGCACCAAATTTACTTTTGGAGCTGGATCATGATTTTGATTTTGAATCAATCAGTTTTATTTGCATAGTGCCAGTTCATAACAAGTGTTATCACATGCCACCTTCCAATAGAGCAGGCTGGAAAAAAAAACTATTAAACTATTAAACTATAGACATGTATGCATAAATACAAATACATATAAATACATACAGATATTTATGATAGCAACAAACCAATGGTCACCCAAATAATAAATCTATCCTCATAACATTTGTCTCTGCTGAAATGCTCCAATCAATCAATCTTTACCGAAATGTATTAGCCCCTTCAGATGTGGCATCTCTTTTTTTAAGAGAAACTTCACATCTAAATGGTTGTAAAGATAGTTACTATGAATGTATAATCAATAACAACCATGGATAGATAGATCAGTCATGTTTCTGAAACATCTTGAACACTACAAGCTGCGATAACCTCCATGCTGTCCTGACAGAAGTATTATTCTGTAAACCGTACCTACGATGTATTTGTAGCTTTAACCTGATGTTTTTGACTAACAGAAAGTGAAACTTGGCAGAGAAATGGGTCCGTAAAATATTCAAAAAAGCAGAAAATTGTGTAGTTAGATAATTCACCTGTCTGAATAGATCCCTTTGATAAAGGTCATTGTGTTGCAGTGCCCAAAATACCCTAAACTGTCCCACATTTCCGTGCTTAAGTGGTACTTAGTTTTAAATCAGTGTTCTTGCTCTGCTACCAGGTAATACTTGGTTCTCAGTATCTTGCTATGCTTCACTCTATCGTGTAAACAGGTGACTATCAAGCTGCCACCCCTGTGATTGGTGGACAGCCCACTTCAGTGCCACTTTAACTGTTTTTTTTTTTCTTTCTGTGAACATTGGAGCGGATGGAGCGGTGTAATGACAGCCTCTGTAGTGACTCCTCTGTCTTCTTGAGTGGAGAAGATGATTACAATGGCAGCTGAAATGGGGCCTATTGAATTCAAAATGCCAAAAAAGAAAAGATACATACAGTGGCACAAAAGATCCAGAGACAATTTGTCTTGGACACGTGAGGGCTGTGGTTTCATAACCGCTCAAGTCTTTGTCGTCATGAGGGTCTGTTATTCACTGGTTTGAAAAAGACGTCTTTTTCTGTCGTTTCTCTGAGGCTGGCATGCAGTTAATCAGCCTCTCTGAGCCTTTTCTCCTCTTTGATTCAGCCTCATGTTGAGTTTTCTAACATCAGGCACACACAAAGGCAACTCAGGCCATATGGTGCATTGTTCAGTGGACTAATGTATGCATTGTCTTGCACTCAAGAACATTATCACTATGAAAGGTTCCCTTCAAAATAATAATTAAAATAGTTAGAACCTCTAAACGATGAGCTAAGAGGGGAGCCACTGTCAGGCCTGCAATAACTTTCAGAGGAGGTGCCACTGTGCAGCATCCTTTGACAAAACAAACCCAGACAAAACGTATTATTTGACTTCAGTGCACTCTTTTATGACAATATTCATGGCAGTGCACGAGTTCAGGGCCCTTCAAAAACTATTTCCTGTTTCATCGCTCCAATGAGTTGCCATGGCGATAGTGTTATTCACAGGCCTCTGAGCTTGACAAGAAAAAACATGAGGATAATATGCAACCAAATTTTGAAATGTATTGTATATGAAAGGATTTTTCCTGTTTTGTGAGAAAAACACATTTTATGTTATTGCATGACATCAACAGTAACTATGCCACCATAGCTGTGACCTCTGAACTATGTGTGTATGGTCTACACACTATACATGTGCCTTATAGTGTGTAATAAAGATTACTGAGCTGTATATGTTTCATGGTGTCATAAGTGGGTATTCACTTGTTTTAAACAGTCCTAACTGGGTTTTCGTTGGTTTAATATTATAATAACTGGCTTTTCACTAGTTTTGTACTGTCATAGCTGGGATTTTACTGCTTTTATATACGCCAGGACATTGAACTGCCGCAAAAACAGCCAGCTCGTCAGCTTTGCTGTCTCACATGATATGCTGCCAAGTGTGGATGCGCCAGCTACCAGAATAATATGGCATTTAGAGAACAGAAATCTCACATTCTGCTGACTTTCTGTGTCTGTCCACGGCTCATGCTTACAGCAGAAATGTGGGATTTCTTGTTCTACGCCTCGTGAGTTATTGGTGAGTGATTCGCTTGTTTTATTGGGCCGCGTCTTCGTAGTCACCCGAAGTGTACTGCAGGAAAACGCCACAGTATCAAGTTTAGGCTGCAGCAAACATGTGCCAAATGATAACGCAGTCGCGCACTCTGCAATAATCTAGGAGCTGTGAGAACAAGAAACAAGAACACAAGAAATCCCACATTCTGCTGACCTCTTGTGTCTGTCCACGGCTCTGTCAGCCACAGCAGAATGTGGGATTTTTGTTCTACGCCTAGTTATTGCAGAGTGCGACGCTTGTTTTTGGTCAGCCGTTCTGTATTCCCTGTGAGTCACCTGAAGTGTATCACAGAAATGCCAAGTAGTACTGTTTAGGCTATAAACATGTGCTAAATGATGTCAAGCCGAGTCCGCCTCAGGATAATTCTTGGATTACAACGCACGCAATAACAGTATGGAGGAATTACAACGACTTAACAGTATGGAGGAATATTGCCGACTTTTTTGTGGACTTTTTATGACACCAACTGTTCGCTCGCTCTTACCTTTCTCTTAGTCAGTGGACAGCGAGTATACCCCCAGATCTTAGGCTGCATCCTAGATGTTCCAAAACTACTCCACAGTGTTGTTCAGCATGAGGGTGAGTAGAAAATGAGGCCAAATCGTTGTTTGGGTGTAGTATTCCTTTAACATATTTTGACTGAGATAATAGTGATCATTTTAATGAACATAACTACTTAATGTCAGTAATCTGTGCTAAAATAAAAAGGTTGGCTAGTTTGTCCTTATGTTGTTGTTTTATATTAGATGTAACGTGTGTAAGGCTTTATCTTAAGTTTAGACTTCACCATTTGTCCTTGGTCATGGCATACTTTCACAGCATTTGACTTGAATCTAAACTTCTAAATACTTTTACTGTCAATGATCTATCTATCTATCTATCTATCTATCTATCTATCTATCTATCTATCTGTCTGTCTGTCTGTCTGTCTGTCTGTCTGTCTGTCTGTCTGTCTGTCTGTCTGTCTGTCTGTCCGTCTGTCCGTCTGTCCGTCTATGGATTTTCGCTGGTTTTGTATAGTCACAGCTGGGTTTCAGTCCTTTAATAACCATTACTGGGCTCTAACTGGTTTTATGTCTTCATAACTGGGTTTTCTCTGGTAGTTTTTTGTTCACTTTTGTCATAATACACATTAATTCACCACTCGAGGCTGAGCCTTCTTTGAGAGAGGAGAGTTTCTTGTATTTAGGGACACTGGGCAATTTAATCAGATCTTAAAACAAAACCATAATAACTTCAAAACTCTCCCATCAGCTAATGCCAACTAAAATCTATGATGATTTATTGAGCCATTTAGCCATATCAATGGATAAATTGCTTGTGAAATTTAGTTTTTCTTCCTTAGCCACATTTCTATAAGTCATCACACTTTTAAACCCTTTAGAAATCCACCTACACTTTAAGAGTAAAGGACCAGCCCCTCTATTTTTAGATCAATCAGCTCTATTAATTGCCATGACAAGGCTTAAACATGGGAAGTGCTACAATAGTGATGCCCTGTGATTTTGTAGATTTTAATAGCTTTTTATCATTAAAGTCTCTTTTAACTGTGCACTAAATATAAATATTAACTGGATGAACTCCCTAGGAGGAGTTTGCTCAATCATGACCATTGCTATAATAAAAAAAAACCTGTTTTACTTGTTTAGTGGTCAGTCTAAGGTTTTTGTGAGTTTTGATGCAATATACTTGGCTATTTATTTGCAAATTCTCCGTAAGTCATAACGCTTATTTGTCTTTGCCTTTGACTTTTTTCTACCAAGTTTCATTGCAGTACGAAGACTTTAAACTGTCAAAAATAACTACTTCCTGTTTCATGGCAAACACATACACATGCACTAATGCACACAGAGCTCTAACGCATTCAATTTTGGCGATAAATTACGTACACGTCACCTTAAATGACAAAACACAGGCAATTTATAAGTTTTCTGCAAATACCCTACCTGGTTTTTATGTCATCTGTTCGTTGATATATTCCCTACCAGCATGTGGCTCCATAAATCAGAGCTAATGATGGAGAGAAAAAAGGGGGAGAGGGGGACATGCCACACCACCTCTTTGTCCTTGTGCAGCTTTTTAATAGAGTCATAAATACATGAAGATGTCGAGTGGTCCATGATGGTGCCGGTGCACAGCTTCAGGGCTGTCATACATCCATGTGACACGGATACAGCGAACAGGCCAGGTAGACGAGAGCAGACGGATATTAGAGAGCAAGAAGGAGCAGAGGTATCTCAGCGGGCATGTTTGAAGGGACACTACATCAATGTGCAGTAGGTGAGGAATTACGAAGACATGCATATACTCCAGGAACACATATATAAAGGCTAAATTCTTATATGTAATTTAGCTCAAGCTTGGGCCTGCAGCAGCTTGAGTGCATGAGGATAGTGTGTATAATACATTCATCTCAAAAACATTCAATAGTTAATACTGTGTTAACCTTTAACACGTAGATCACCTGCTTTATGTCTGTAAACTATTACTGCAGAAAATGTTTTTTCAGTTGGAACTATCTCTGCCTCAGTTTCAGAGCTCTTCCTGCTGACACTTAATAGTCCAATTCACACTGCCATTTCCAGACATATTCACCCCTCTGTGACATTTCACCTCCTCTGTGAACATCCTGCAGACAGAATTAGGGGACAGACTTGACTCCCTCTTGCTTCAGCTTCTGAGGTGATAGCAGACTTGTGGTATTGAGGAGAGGGAGGCACAAGGACCCCAGCTGTGAGCGAGTGCCTCAGCCTATTGTGTGCATGAGGGTGCACACACCATGTCCTGAGCATCCAGGCCTAACGGCAGCATGAATCAGCACACATTATGGCCTTGCAGTATTAATGTTGATCTCCTGAGGTGTAAATATAACAGAGCCTCATTGTGGCACTTTTGTGCAAAGGCACTTCAAACGGGGTTAATGTTGCCAGGAAACAAGAGTTGACTTCCACAGTCCTTGGTAACAGTTGTATGGCTGTTTAGAATAAATCCACATGCATGATTTTGTCCTTGTTTCACAAAAAAATCACACAGGACACGTGAACAGGAAGTACAGATGTCATATGCGACTGATAACTGAAGACCGGGAGAAGTTTCTTTGTGAATACAAGGCAGCTCATTTTCACCTCCGTTATTGTTGGTTACAAAGAGAACAGTGGTAATCCTGCCCCATTTTCATTTTGATTGATCTGATGATGGGCAGTGGGGGAGGACACTGGCATTAACAAACACAGTGATGTCTCAGAATTGTATGGATTGAGTGTTGGAAAAAGCAGGTGACTATGGGGAGAGATTTGTCTCAAAATGATTCACACAAATCTCTCCATGATTTTCACATGTGTTTTTCAGATCCACAAATATATCAATAATATTCACATGTGTTTTTCAGATCCACAAATATATCCATAATTTTCTCATGTGTTTTTCAGATCCACAAATATATATATGATTTTCACATGTGTTTTTCAGATTCACAAATATATATTTGATTTTCACATGTGTTTTCAAATTTTGTGAGTGCATTTATCATGACTTATCATTTGTAAATCTTCAATTCTGCTTGTGAACTGTTGGAAGTGCATTTGTGGATCAACTGACACCTGCATTCATTTTTGAGACAAACGTAACGCAGTTTCCTAGAAATGCACACACATATTTGGAGGATTTATCTCATTAATATGCAGACAAATATCCATGAATTTCACATGTGTTTTGCAGATCCACAAATATAAACATAATTTTCTCATGTGTTTTTAGGATTCACAAATATTTTTACGATTTTCACATGTGTTTCTCCGATCTGCAAACATATGCATGATTTTCACATGTGTTTTTAAGGTTCACAAATATATCCACGTTTTTCACATGTATTTTTAAAGTTTGTGAGAGCATTTATCATGACTTATCATTTGTAAATCTTCAGTTGTGCTTGTGAATCATTTAAAGCGCTCGTGGATCAACGGGCGCTGCATCTATTTTTGAGACAAACGCATCGCAGTTTCACAGAGATTCTCACACACACAGGTTGAGAATATTCACATGTGTCTCGAGCCCCACTCCATCCACTAGGCGGCAGTGTTGCTGTCTTTGTTTAACAGGGGGCGTCAAACGGCCTGCTCCGGCTCGGTGCTGTTGAAGAAGAAGGAAGTCCCTTCAGGAGCAGAAAGGCGCCTCAACTTAGAAGCAAAAGCAGCCTAACCCAGTCCGCCAGTATTCATTTCTGGCCCCTCGCCATGCTCTGGAGTGTGTCTTTTATATGTGTATAATGTTTATTCATTTTTCTGAACAGACCTTTGACGATCATTAACAGATGAACGTAAACGCACCAGGCGCAGCATTGCTGCAGACTGCTGACGCCTCCTCCTGCTGACTGGGCAAAGTCAGAAAGATATTCACTGATCTGACCTCTTTTCAGTCACTGTCATGAAGACTGCAAGCTACAGCCCGCTTTTTCCTCAAAACGAGCCGTCCCCCAAGCCAGACAGCTTCTATTTGTATCAAAGTGCTGTCGGTGATGCTCGACGGCTTAGGGAGCGTCGGGAATTCACCATAGCAAAGGAAAGCGTGAATGAAAACTCAGTACTGTCACCATGAAAAACTGTAATGTCACAGAAACACACTACACAAGACCTTATGTTATTCATTAAAAATGTCACAGTTTGTTAAAAAATATCAAGATATACACAGGACACATTATTTCTTAAAATATTAATTTCTGCTAATAGGTAATGACTATAATAATTGCAATAACGGTACTGTTGCAGAACTTATCTTAAGGATCAAACATCTCTGGTTTAGCCTACTTCACGGCTCACTAAAGAAAGTTTAATGTTTATATATTTTCAGGCAAATACTTTTCAAGCAGTATTGACTTTCAGGTCATTTATAAAATTATCCTTTCACAATAAAGTTTTCAGGAAGGAATACTATGTGAAATAAATAGCATCCCATTAACAGTTTCAATGACAGGCCTTTGATCATTTTCCATCATTTAAACTCACTTTCTTTTTTAAATAACCATCTTAAGTATTCTATTTTTATTTCATCCCAAATATTTGATTTCACATACTCTATGGGATTAGTTTTTAATCCTTCAAAGTTTGATAAGTGTGAAGATCATAGAAGTACTTATTCACACATTTCTTTTAATCTGTTATACCAGAAAGTGTAAAATATGAAATAAATTATCATAGCTTTCAATTTCAGTTGCTTTGATCATTTCCCCAATAAATGTAGATCATATGTGTAAAAAATAAAAACCTCTTCTATAAAAAATGCTGTAGAAAATACCTTATCAGGATCTTTGCGCCTATTATAGACTAATGAAAATATAGTTGGAAAACATAAAGCAGCAAACCAGGAATTTTTATTGCTCAACTGCATTTAATATAAATAAATTTATGAAAAGCTCTCTTCTAAAGGGCTGCAGTACAAGGCTAGAGAATATTTGATAACTGGGTTGAGTTTGGTATAGCCTATTTAACAGCAGTAGAGTTATTGCAGTTTTATAGGCATCAACTAATCATATTAACATCAAAGTAAATATTTAAATTTGATCTCCTATGTGTCTTTATCTCTCCTATGTATCTTTATCTCTCCTATGTATCTCTTTTTTGTAATGTTTGTCTTTGTTTGTTTTTTAATTATGTACTATGACCCTTGTATGTCTCAATGGTTTCTTAACACCATGCCAGAGGACTTCAGTTGAAACTAGCCTTTGGCTAAAACTGGCACATTTACAGTAATGTATGATTGATGTGCGCTGTCCTCTTTAAATAAAATGAAAAAAAAAAAAATCACAGACATTGAGTTTAAACCTTTTTCTCTAACGAGAAAAAGCATATGGCTGTAGGTGGAGGAGATAAACATCCAAATATTTGGGAAAATGTCAGTAGAGCTCATAAATTTAATGGCACTGGCTTTTTTCCCGATCATAAACGTCCTGTGTATATCTTGATATTTTTTAACAAACTGTGACATTTTTTAATGAATAACATAAGGTCTTGTGTAGTGTGTTACAGTTTTTCATGGTGACAGTACTGAGTTTTCATTCACCGCTTTCCTTTGCTATGGTGAATTGCCGACGCTCCCTAAGCCGTCGAGCATCACCGACAGCACTTTGATACAAGTAGAAGCTGTCTGGCTTGGGGGACGGCTCGTTTTGAGGAAAAGGCGGGCTGTAGCTTGCAGTCTTCATGACAGTGACTGAAAAGAGGGTCAGATCAGTGAATATCTTTCTGACTTTGCCCAGTCAGCAGGAGGAGGCGTCAGGAGTCTGCAGCAATGCTGCGCCTGGTGCGTTTACGTTCATCTGTTAATGATCACAAAGGTCTGTTCAGAAAAATGAATAAACATTATACACATATAAAAGACACACTCCAGAGCATGGCGGGGCCAGAAATGAATACTGGCGGACTGGGTTAGGCTGCTTTTGCTTCTAAGTTGAGGCGCCTTTTCTGCTCCTGAAGGACTTCCTTCTTCTTCAACAGCACCGAGCCGGAGCAGGCCGCTTGACGCCCCTGTTAAACAAAGACAGCAACACTGCCGCCTAGTGGATGGAGGGGCGGGCTCGAGACACATGTGAATATTCTCAACCTGTGTGTGTGAGAATCTCTGTGAAACTGCGGCACGCTTTGTCTCAAAAATAGATGCACGCTACCGCTGATCCACGAACGCATTTTAAATGATTCACAAGCACAACTGAAGATTTACAAATGATAAGTCATGATAAATGCTCTCACAAACTTTAAAAATACATGTGAAAAACGTGGATATATTTGTGAACCTTAAAAACACATGTGAAAATCATGCATATGTTTGCAGATCGGAGAAACACATGTGAAAATCGTAAAAATATTTGTGAATCCTAAAAACACATGAGAAAATTATGTTTATATTTGTGGATCTGCAAAACACATGTGAAATTCATGGATATTTGTCTGCATATTAATGAGATAAATCCCTCCAAATATGTGTGTGCATTTCTAGGAAACTGCTACGCTTTGTCTCAAAAATGAATGCAGGTGTCAGTTGATCCACAAATGCACTTCCAACAGTTCACAAGCAGAATTGAAGATTTACAAATGATAAGTCATGATAAATGCACTCACAAAATTTGAAAACACATGTGAAAATCAAATATATATTTGTGAATCTGAAAAACACATGTGAAAATCATATATATATTTGTGGATCTGAAAAACACATGAGAAAATTATGGATATATTTGTGGATCTGAAAAACACATGTGAATATTATTGATATATTTGTGGATCTGAAAAACACATGTGAAAATCATGGAGAGATTTGTGTGAATCATTTTGAGACAAATCTCTCCCCATAGGTGACACTATTTCAGCTCAGTTAGGGACGCTGGATTAAATTGGTTTTGAACTGAAAAGAATAGCAGCAAGTGCAATATACACTGCCTGTGTGCACGTGCCCTTAAAAATTGGAGCACAAAGAGCCATAAAATGTTTTGAAATGATAAAAAAAACAAGTATGTTCTTTTGATTTGGGGGCTGAGAATATTTTGATTTGAAAAGATTAGGAATATTCAAAAACTGTATTGTTATGGGTAAAAGGATCAGGGCTTATATGAACATTTTTGATAGATCAGGAATCAAAATTACTTATGATGGAAGTGTAGTTAATGTAGTTAATGATGTCCTGTTGAGGCAAGAGAGTTTATAGAGCAGTTTTACCCTAAAGTGGGGTAGATGTGGTGCTTTCAGTGGCATCATAGATTCCTGGGTATTGACTTTGCACAGATCTTCCCTAAGGGACAGAGCTGGGTGGTTTCTTTTTTGGCATCCATATCCAATCATTACCTCCACCATGGAGGTTATATTTACCTCCGCCAAGGAGGTTATGTTTTCGGGAGAGTTTGTTTGTCTGTCTGTCTGTCTGTAATGGAAAAGTAATGGTTGGATTTTGAGGAAATTTTCAGAAAATGTTCAGCATGGGAAAAGAAAGAACCGATTTGATTTTGGTGTTGATCCAGATTAGCGTCTGGCCGCCATGGCAAAAAATTTGATTTTTGTGAATAACTACTGAACTAAAATAGATATCACTAGAAAAGCACTCCTATGTTTTAATGATCAAGGAATCTAAATATTTAGATGAAATAAAGGTAGGACTAATATTTATGGTGAAAATCACAATATGGGTGAGGACTGTGGCGCTGGCGGAAGTCTGCGCTCTTTGAGTGCTTTTCTAGTTTTGTCTGATCTGCTTGTTTGTCTGCTAGCAAGGTCACGCAAAAACTGCAAGGTGGATTAACATGGAATTTTTACCAGAGGCGTGGTTTGATCCAGTGAAGTAGCCATTTATTTTGGTGCTGATCATTTCCAGATTTATATCACAGAAAACCATAAAAGTTTATAACGGTAAATCCCATGCATTAATGAAATTATGGGAATGGTTATTTGCTAAATTATGTCTAGTTTTTCAAGTCTATGTCACTAAATTTCCCAGCATCCCCTGTAATGTCAGGGGAGGAGTTCTCCACAACATCATCTCACCTGTATTGTTAATTACAGTTTCTATAAGTTAAGCTATAAATGAGTGAGTGTTGTGGCAGTAACAGTGGGTTAGGGTTTGCAAACGTGGTTAACAGAGGCTAACATGTCATTTGTAAGAAATACAACACAGCAATACATGTCCAACAGCCACGCCAATATACCATGCACACCGATTAAACCTGACAAGAATTTATATTTTGCAGTTATACTGGTTAGACTGATTTAAAAGGAAGTAAAGTTGTGCATCTGGTTATTTAGTTTGCTTAATTTAGTCAATAAACAAAACAACAACAACAAAACTACAAAAACCTTTGTGTAGATTAATGTGATTATCAGATCAGGACTCTGATTTAGGAGCTCATTAAATAATTTACAACTGTGAAAGAACTCAGCAGCATGTGTGCTGATGACGACCAGAAGGCGGGCACATATTGCACCGGTTATAAAATCACTGCACTGGCTCACTGTGTGTTTTAGGGTTGATTTTAAGGTCCTTTTAATGGCTTTCAAATGCCTGAAGGGTCTTGGACCTTGTTATCTTTCAGAATTGCTTTTACCATATGAACCCTTGCGGACCCTGAGATCCTCTGGCACTGGCCTCTTAATGATTCCTAAAGCTCGAACACGGACTTACGGTGAGGCATCTTCCAGCATTATGGTTTGTGTCTGTGGAACAGCCTGCCATAGGACCTGAGGGCTGCAGAGAATGTTCATATTTTTAAAAGTAGGCTCAAGGCTCTATTTAATTGGGCTTTTAACTAATGTCATATTTTTATTTGTTATTTTTATTTATATTTTTAGTTAGTGCTAATTATTTTTATATTCTAGCCCTCTTTTTACTTGTTGTTCTATTCTATTACTATTTGTACTGTGTATTATCATTTTAATTATTCATTTTTACTAATTTTATGATTCGTAGCCTATAGTTTTATGTTTAATTCCTTATCTCCAGTGTTTCCTCAGCAGGGGGCCACCTGCACTGGGGGCTGTTTTTTTTTAACACGTATAGCACTTTGTGCTGCATTTTAATGTATGAAAAAGGCTTTATAAATAAAGTTTGATTTAATTTGATCTGATTACCTCTGCCAAGGAGGTTATGTTTTCGGGAGAGTTTGTCTGTCTGTCTGTGAACAAAATACCTCAAAAAGTTAAGGAAGGATTTTGATGAAAATTTCAGAAAATGTTCAGCATGGGAAAAGGAAGAACTGATTCAATTTTGGTGTTGATCCGGATCACCGTCTGGGAACTGTGCTGCTTTGCAGAGGTCTGCCCTTCCCGAGTGCTTTTCTAGTTTAAATTACAATGGGTTCTTGGGTTTTAAAATCAATCAGAACATTCCAAGAAAAATTATATCTACATGTTTTCAAATATCCTGTCCACATCTTTGTTAGCTGTTGTAATCTTAATCTTAATAAAATGTGAATTTCTCCTTCCTGTTAAGTAAAGATCTGAGTCCTTGTCCCCTCTCTTGTCCAGTGTGCAGCAGTGAGCAGGCAGCGAGCGCTGGCGCTAACAGATGGACCCTGTCCCTCCATCTTTGCTCACGTTTGATCTCTGCTGTCTGACTGTCAGCCTGCTTCCCCCCTCCAGCTGTTTGAGGACGGCTCAATGCCAGACCATGGGAGACATCAGAGCTGCCAGCTGCCGGGATGTCCTCGCACTGGCACTTCAGACATCAAGAGGGGCTGAGGTGGGGGTCTGTGTACTGTAACACTGTGGAGCACACTGACAGTTTAAGTCATGCTGAAATACTGCTGGTTTTTCTGTGGATGTGAAAACTTTACTGAAGACTTTTTAGAATATTTTCTTCAATGACAGTTGACGGTCAGGCAGTGCACTTTGCTCTCACAACATAAACTTTGTGAGGATTTTGACAAACTTGTGGAAAAATACAGTATTTATGGGAGTATATACATCCAGGAGATTACTGGGTAATTGGCTGTGAGCTGTATATCTGTATTATTTCTCTCAAATATGCAGGATTGTAATCATGCAGCTTAGAAAGAACTCAGTGACATTTAACAGCTCAATCATTTTTCCAATCAATTGTCTGTCTCCTGATTACAATGGGCCCATGACGACGGAAGAGGGTAATTTCAGCAAAATAAACTGATTGCACATCAATGCACGCAGAAATCAGTTAAAGAGGGAACCAGACTTCCTGACAGCACACTGTGATGTGTGGCCATCATTTGCTTTTAAACTCTAATGTGGCATCAACTACACCTTGATGGACGATCTAAAGACAAACGTGACATCCAACGTTTGAGCAGATTGATTTTTTTGTTGTATTGTTCAGGCATCACAGATGGGTCCCCAGGGATTATTATTTAGCTTGTCTGTTCTTACAGGCAGTTCTTGTGAATGAGATACCTTAGTAAGACTTCAAGGGTTGTTCCAAAACTTTACACAAATGTGCAGCCAGACTCAAGGATGAACACTTTGGATTCCCTTTGGAAGACCACCTCAGGAAAATTAAGATTCCAGTAGCACCATTTATAGCAGATAAAAAGATAGATATAAACAGAAGTATAAATAAATCTAAATAAAGATGTGGCTACTGGCTACTGCTCCATCCTGTCTTCAGTCCTCCTGTTACTCCTCCTCCCCCCAGGTGAGGAGTTGTACAGTCTGATGGCCGAAGGGCAAAAGAGTTTTTCAGTCTGTTGGTCCTGCACTTTGAAGCAGCAGTGTTGGGCTGAACAGGCTCCTCTGGATACTGATGACAACATGCAGAGGGTGACTGACATTGAACAAAATGTCCAGCAGTTTGTCCAGTGTCCTCTTCTCTACCACCGTCACCACAGAGTCCTTCTTCATGCCGATCACAGTGCCGGCCCACCTGATCAGTTCTCCAGCCTGGATGCATCTTTCTTGGATGTGCTGCCCCCTCTCAGGCACCTCACAGAATAAAATTCAATGAGTTTATAGCCAAAGTTCAGTGGGTGTCATGATTAATCCTTTGTTAGTAATGTGACATCTCAAGAGCCCAAAAGGGGATTCTTTACAAACTTTGCACAAATGATGTGCTGTTGAGGCTAGATAGTTGTTTGTGTAGTTTTACCCTAAAGTGGGGTACATATAAGGCTTTCAGTGACATCATAGGTTGCTGGGTATTGACTTAATAAGGGACTATCTTCCACAGGGACAGAGCTGGGTAGTTTTTTTTTCTTTTTGCATCCATATCTTCTCATATTTTGCAGGACCTGTTTGTTTTTCTGTTATAAAGGTTACACAAAAACTACCAGATGGATTTACATGAAAGTTCTACCAAAGGTGTGGTTTAGTCCATGGAAGAAGCCATTCAATTTTGGTGCTGATTCAATATAGATTAAAGTAAGAACTAGAAAAGCACTCGGAGAGCGCAGACCTCTGCCAGCACCACAGTTCTCAGTCATATTGTGATTTTCACCATAAATATTAGTCCTACCTTTATTTCATCTCAATATTTAGATTCCTTGACCATGAAAACATACCATTAGCAATTGGTTTCATAATGATATCTATTTTATGGACTTCGAGTCTGGCAATAAAGTATCTATATATCTATATTTTAGTTCAGTAGTTATTCAGGAAAATCACATTTTTCGTCATGGCAGATTCAGACGCTGATTTGGATCAACATCGAAACTGAATCACTTCTTCCTTTTCCCATGCTGAACATTTCCTGAAAATTTCATCAAAATCCATCCATTACTTTTTGAGTTATTTTGTTCATAGACAGACAGACAGACAAACTCCTGAAAACATAACCTCCTGGCAGAGGTTAAAAAAAAAAGTTTTAGTTTATAGTTTATTTGCTAAATTACATCTCATTTTTCAAGAATATGTCAAGACATTTCCCAGCGTGTAATGCCGGGGGAGGAGTTCTCAATGAAGACTCAGTCTGCTGTTTCAATAAAAAGCCCGAATGGTAAGTCAGTCCTGAAAGCTGTGCATGCAGAATCCTACTCACAGACACAGCGGACAAGAGGAAGCAATTTTTGATGGAAGCTCTTTATCACTTGAAAGAAGGCTGCTGATGTTGTCAAGACGGACATCATTGCAGAATTATCTGAATGTGTGAGTGTGTCAACCTGAGCCCCAAATTCCACATAGAGCAAACGTACCACTGCACACACATCACACATCACCAACATCTGTACAAGCTACAGGTTCAGTCAACAAGTTACAAGACCCACTAATTAATAGTTCACTCTTTTGCATGATATTTATAACAACAATAATCACACTTCTTGCAGATGGATATTTTTCATTCCACAATGTGCACATAAAATAAATATAGGACAATAATGTTGGGTGGAAATTACAATTTATGGGTGGAAGTGAGCTGCTTTTCTAGAATTCATAAATGTCATGGTTCTGAGTAACCCCACTGAATAAAACCTGAACTATCTCTCTAAGTTAAACAGTCTTTCTGGATTTCAATATGCTTTGTAAATTCTGGCATTTTCATAGCAGATTACTCAGGCTGATCTGGAAATCAGTGCCTCAACATGAAAGGTGTGATTGAAACATGGAGCATTATTAAAGAATAAAGAAATGTAGCAGCCACTATGTCCCTATTTTTGTATTTTTAAAGATTATATGAGTTTTGATGTCCTTGACGATCAACAACATGGCACAAAAAAGTTGAGAAGTTGAAGCAGTCTCTTTTAAACATAAATATCCTTCATAGTCTGGAAGTTAATTTTAGATTGACAAGGACAGGAAATCAAAACTTGAGCCGATGCGTCAGATCTGCCTATTTGTGAAACTGATCTGCTTCATTATGAAACACAATCTGTCCTCTTGTCAGAAACACAAAGTAACTGAGCGCATCACGCAGGGAGCGAAGGAAAAAAAAAAGTCCCTGCTGGCCGCAAGGAGAGCGAGAGAACAAGGCGGACCGAGTATCGCAGCTTTTTTGGCCGAGGAGAAGAGAGAAAAACGGGGTGTTGTTGTGATGATGAAAATAGAAATGCAGACAAACAAACAAGCCTCAGTGTGAGAGTCTGGTTTTCCAGAGACACCAGGCTCCTGCCAGGTCTGTAGCGACCGCTGCTCCCTTCTCCTCTTTGTCTCCCCGGGAGTCTGATCCCGGCTCAGATGCTCGTTCACTCTCTGAGAATAAAAATTCTATGCATGCACTCGTAAATGTCTGCGAGAGCGAGAGGGAGAGGACCGGCTGTGGCTTTCATGTTTGTCAGTTAGTTCCTCAATCATGTTGTTTGTTTGTTTGTTTGTTTGGCTTTCCTGTCTTCTGTTTATCCATCTTCATCATTGCCTCCCTTCCCTCCTCTTTTCTTTGACTTCCCCTGCCCAGTCTTGATGTACCTTTGAGACTCTACTCCCTGCCACGCTTTGTTTCAGGCCTCAGGCTGTTTTAATGCACCAATTAGTCCACTGTGTTGAGTGAAAAGAGCAAAAGTGGAGGAGCAGATTTATCAGGACAAAACAAATTTAACCTTTTACGAAGAGAACAAACGAGTGACTTGATCGAAAGCTAACAAGCCAAAACAGCATGGCTAATGGGCCGATGTGAGACGTTTATAATGAGTCACGGCCCTTGATGCGTGGGACTGGGTATCGACGCCAACCTGTGAGCACTCTTACATAAGCATAACCTCTGACCCCAGTGTAGCCTAGGTGGAATTGATCTGATTGGCCTTTGGCTCCTTGCAGCCTCCCACCTGCCGAGGTCGACAGAGTGTTGACCTCTGGCTCTACACACAGAGGCTCTGAGAGTTTGTGCTCCATTACAGAAACCTCTCGTGGCTCGCTTTCCTGCAGAATCCTCCACGAGGTGAGTGAGCTGAACGCCGTGACCTGCCCCCCCTTACGTCCCGGTGGATACCTTATGCTACCATGAATATGGTCATGAATATTCAACCCTTACTGTCTGTCTCTCTGATGGAGTCTCGAGAGCGAGTGTCTCACCAGCTGGTCCTTTCAGCGGAGTAAAGAGCGGCCATATGCTTTGGAATTTTAAAAAGTAGAGGCTCTCTACAGGAGCAGGTTGAACCTACCCTCTCTTACTTTTATTGTGATATTTTTTGTAAATCTACCAAGTCAGAATCAGTTAACTCCTGTTTTCTTATCATGAAAATCTACATTTAATGTTTTTCATAAGAAGTTTATTAACCAGCAGAACAGGACAGCTCACACCTGTTTAATGAGCTAAATCAAATTTGATCATGTCTACAGCCTTAAATTTTCACATAGTTAATCTGTTAAAGGTGTAGTCGGTGATCTTCTAATCATCTAATCTAATGCATGATTTGTCAAATTCACCGTATTTCTCCTCTCCGTCCACAAGATGTCCCCACTGACAGCATGTTGAAAAAAAAGTCTGGTTTCAATACACAGCCTTGGCTCTGAATTTCAGCAGGTAAATACTGTGGCTCGGGCTGAGTTACCAAAACAGGGTACACCCCCCCACATCCAGGGGGCGATCATACTCATGCGCAGATCAGACAGAGGGGGGAGGGGGAGTCGTAGGTTGCGTGAGCGCAAGCGTAAGAGAGAGATACAATATGTGCAGTAGCAATGGCTGAAAAACAGCCCAAAAGAAAAAGGTCAGAGGAGTGAAAAGTGAAAAAGAAGGGCTATGACCATGAAAGAGCGAAGACCTGGGTCAACATTGGTGTTGCTTTCCGACGGTGGAGGGAACTCCGCCAACTGAAAGACCTGAAAACGGACGCGGATGTCGCCGTCTGTCTGCTGGATAGGTTAGCAACATTAGCTTTGTGGTGCTTCACATAACAGTGACAGCTGTCGGACATTCATCTTATTGTCTAATCTGCCAAAATGTACTGTTGTTGTGATGTTATCAATAATGGAAGTCGAGTTGTCTGACGAGTTGGGGTTACCTTAGCTACGTTGGTCAGCTACGCAGTTTCTACGGCCGTTTCCATGACGATGCACGTCCATCAGCTTTCAGGGGTGAGGTATGAAGGGAGAGGCGGGTCTAAATTCGTTTATAAACAACCTCTCCACTCGTTTTCTCCAACATCGCTGACTACACCTTTAAGGTGTATTCACAACTGGCTCATTTGGGGCAGTTGTTCGGAAACAACGAGTGACCGCCCCTAAAGTTCAGTTCGTTTGAGCATATGCGAACACAGCAATCGTGCTGAGATGCGGGACAAAACAAGCAGGTCAAGATCGCCAAAATAGGTGGTCTTGCCTCGCTTTGATTTGAGCCCTGTGGCAGTTCCTTAGCAGTGAGAAAACAAATGCCTCAGCAACCGGCACAACTGACTCATACCTGTGGTTCATACTGTAGTAGTGGGGGGCTGTAATGTGCCTGGTTGCCAATCATTCAGTCAAAACAATAGAAGAAGAAGGATTGGATGGTGCAGCAATAGAGGAATAACAAGAGTAGGCGGAAGAATCTGCACGAAATGAGTCGTGGACTGGTGTGGAAAAGTGAGGAACAAACTGCCTCATAGAAATCTGGGCAAAAGAGAAAATTTGAGAAATGCTAGATACTACACACAAAAATACAAAGGTCTACAAACTCAGCAAATGAGTGACAGATGAATGCCAAAAAGCAAAACAGCCACACGCTGCTGATGCTCCATAGCTGTTGAAAGAAGAGAAGAAAACTCCCCCGCTGTCCGGGTAAGAGTTATGACCAATGAGAGAAAATATTTTATTGCACATTACATTTGTTTACAACTTGGGACCACAATAGACTTTTACCATGTGAACACAAACAAACCAAGTGACAACTGAAACAATTATATAGATTTTACCCCTGAATCAGAACAAAGCAAATGAGCTGTAAATGTGAATACACCCTTAAGCATCACAAACACAATGTGGCTTTACCCTAGCTGATCGCGTGTACCCTCACCTACAGGAAGTATGTTTAAAGTGCTATGCAGTGAACTGCGCAGTGCTTTAGAGAACTAAAACTTCAGTGCAACTTGGAAGCAACAGGTCATATTTCCAGCCTGATGCTGATTTGCTTGTTTTGGAGATGAAACAGCTCCCAATGAAAATAGACTTGCCGCGTATTTCTAGCGAACCAGTGCGGAGCTGTGCTGCTAGCACACACCACAGATGGATCAAGGCATTGGCTGTGGAAACCAACTGCCTGAAGACACTGAGAATATTTGCTGCAGTGTTCACAGAGTGTATGAAAAGCCAAGCAGGTGGACTGTGTAGAAAAATTGTGGGTCAGAGCTTTAGGGTATGTTCTGTATTTAAGAATGGCACACATGACAATTACCCTAAGTTTCAGCTCAGATCCCTGCTTCTGACCAAAGTCAGCCAAGGTCTGGTTATCTGTTGGTCTTAATGATGATTTTACCTTCTAATTATGTGGTAGGAGGTGTGTTTAGAGTCATTTGAAGCACTAGATTTGTTTTGGAAGAGGATCAGGACAATCCTCTTGGATGGCAGCATATGTCACTTTAAATTCTGTATGAACCTTTCAGTACCTTCACAGATGTGCAAGTTACCCATGCCATGGGTCCTAACACATCCCCAAACCATCACAGATGCTGTCTTTTGAACTTTGCTCTGATAAAAGTCTGGATATTCCCCTTCCTCTTTAGCCTGGTGGACACAATGAACATGATGTCCACTGAAATGTGGACTCAGACCACAGCAGACTTGTCCACTTTGCCTCAGTCCATCTCAGATGAGCTTGGGCCCAGAGTTGCTGGCTGTGTATCTGGGTTTTGTTGATATTTGACTTTGTCTTTGCATGGTAGAGTTTGACCATGATCTTGAAGATGTAGAGATGAACTGTGTTAACTGACAATGGTTTTCTAAAGTGTTCCTGAGCCCATGTGGACTAATCCTTTACAGAATGATGTTGTTGTTTAACCCTTTTATGCATGAATTAATAAATCTCTAAGGAATGCTTTTTAAAATGTGATGTTTTACTTTTAAACAAGTTAAAAATCATGTTAATTTGTTTTTCATCTGACGACTGCAGTGGGCACTGTCCAATGGTATTAATCATCATTTAGTGCAACTTAATTAAGATCCACAAAGATATTTTTTAAAAACATTCATTAAGCAAAAAAAGAAAGAATTATCAAAATCTGAAGTATATGTTTTGTTGCTGTTTAATCAAGCTATTCACTTGTGAGTTACATCAAAATTTAGAAATTTAAAGTAAAAAACAGGCATAAAACCGAATTGTTTCTTCTTCAGGTGTTTTGGATTTATGATGCAACATCTTGACATGGTAAAAATGTGCAAAGATAACATTTTTATGAAGCTTCAGACAAGGGTTTGGGAATTTTCTGGTAGTTGGACATGATACAGCAACCTGAAGGGTATGAAATTTATCCTAAGTATCTGTCTACTGTAGTGGACACAATGCATTTAAAGGGTTAATGCCATGCCACCCAAGGGACTGAGGGTCATGGGCATTCAATGTTGGTTTTGTCTTGCTGTTGATGTGCAGAGATCATCTGGATTCTCTGAATATTCTGATGATATTATGGACTGTCAATGATTAAATCCCTAACTCCTGTCTTTTCTGTACATTCTTGTAAATTCTTGTCTGGAAATTGTTGCAGGCATCAAATTCATAATGAGTGAATATCTGCAAACAACAATGAAGTTGATCAGTTTGAACATTACATATCCTGTGTTTGTAGTGTATTCAACTGAATATGTCAAAAAGCATTTTAAAATCATTGTTTTCTTTTTTGTAGTTATGTTTTAACTTAAGGTGGATGTTTTGGGACTTTGTCCAAGTTTCATTTAGTTTTTCTTACACATAGACGCTAGCATACAGTGCAAACATTAAGCTCAACAACATAATAAAATATTTCCTTATGAATGAATCAGTGTTCAGAACTGGAGAGCCAGGTGTGATCTTGAAACAGAAAACATCTGTTCATTTTTAAAATGCTTTTGTCACTGCAAATAGTCGATAACATTGCCAAAAGGAGCAGAGATTGAAAAACTTGTTCTGCTTTAATTGAGAGGGGAACAGCGTAACAGCCTGGGGTGAACAAATACCCCGTGGACTTCTGCAGTGTACTTTCCTTCCCTCCCTCCAGGTGTGTGCACACTTACGCTCTCCCCTGTGTGTCCGTACGACCATTATTTCTCCTCATCTCAGTGCACTTTGACACAGGACAAGCTTGTAGTCCGTCACTTCCAAACTCCTGCAGGCCGGGTCAGACATCGGCGGACAGAGGTGATGAAAGAGGAATGAAATGGAGAGAAAATAAACTGAGAGGGAAAGAGCTCAGAGACCCGTCAGACCCCCGAGTGTGTGTGTTGATGTATTGGCCTAACCTTCATGGGCAGATTTCACACACTCTGTCTCTCTGCTGTTAGTTCGTTACTGTGGACTGCTGCTGAGATGGAGGTGATGTACTGGTGGCTTTAGAAGAATAAAGGAGCCTTAAATTTGTTCACAGTCTGTCCATCTCAGTTTAACCTGCAAGAGAACAGTAAAGCAAACACAACCACAGACACACAATCAAACACACACCGTTCAGTAAGATATGAAGTGATAAGGACGCAGTTATTACTTTGGGAAGTTTCACTTTTATAGAGGGAAATAAATGGAAAGGCTTTTGCGAGGCTTTTAATTAAGAAACTGCTGATAAGGAGAAGGTGTCCTGGACTGAGGAGTGGGAGTCTGTGCAGGTTTATCATAACTGTGTTTGTGTGAGCTTCACACTGAAATCCTTCGTAAAGTCTCACATAAAAGGGACAATACAGAACATTTTTGCACCACAATGTCCATCCATCCATCATCTATACTGCTTATCCCTTTCGATGTTGTGGTGGGCTGGAGCCTCTCTTATAGTCTATTGCCTAAAATAGCTTATGGTCACAATTTAGTCATATAAATTCTTTTAATTTTAGTCTAGTTTTAGTTGATAAAATTTCACATAATTTCAGTCGCTGAAAACTACAGCAAATTTAGTCAACTTAAATTTGAAGTGTAAAGGATAAGTCCGATTTTATGTTTCCATGACTTACTGAATGCTTTTAAGGTTTGAATGTATGAATTAAAAGAAACAAATTTAACTTTTGTGTAAAACACTGTCACCTTTATTTAGGCTACCTTGCAGAGCATCTCAGTTACAATACCAGAACTGACAACAAACAGTGAACCTGCTCTACATGAATATATCACTTTATAAAAAGAGAAGCTCTGATTGGATCCCTCCACAACTTATCCCACCACCACCAAGCCAAGACAGCTGTGATTGGATGTCCCTTTTAACTCATCCAACCTACACACAACCAAAGTAGCTGTGATTGGACATATTCCTAACTTGTCTCTACTTTCTACATGACCAAATCAGGTCTGATTGGATTAAGTCTCTGTCAAACATTTTAGTCTAGTATTTAGTTGTTGTTGAAAATGTCAGTTGATTTTGTTTTTATTCATGTGCACTTGTTTATTAGTTACTGTCTGGTCGTCATCAGAGGAATAAAGTTGTTGACAAAAGCTATGACGAGAATAATTAGTCAACAAAGTTAACACTGCAGCTGAAAGTGGGCGAGAGGCGGGGTACACCCTGAACTAGGTACCAGCCAATTACAGGACAACCAATTACTCCCATACTCAAGGGCAGTTTTGAGTCACCAATTAGCATTATAAGCATGTTTTTAGTCTGTGGGAAGACTCCAAAAGGCCCAGAGAGAACCCACATATGCACAGGAAGATGCAAACTTCATACAGAAAGGCCCTGCCCGGCCCAGGGCTCAAACCAGTGACCTTCTTGCTGTGAGGCATGTGAACTACCTGCTGCACCTCCATGCCGCCCACACCAGACTGTGTGCATTAATAAAAATGGACCAAACACATGCATCAGTATTTTAAAGCAAAACGGTTCCCTTATTTCTTCTGTTCTATTTGACAATGGCATCTGTAAAAACAGTGCCTACACAACTTAATTATCTATTTCATATAATCATTAAATATTTTGCCTGAACTGTTTAAAAAGAATCAGGTGTTGCCTCTTGATGCTGCCATTCCCTCACTTTATCTAGCTGATGATTTGTACTTCCAACGTGATGGGTCATAGGCTACATCCTGTTTTTTTTTTGGTTTTTTTTTTTTGGGGGGTTTTTTTGAGACTTGGGTCTCTGGCATGAGTCTTTCTCTTGGTCTTAAGCTTAATTTCTTTTACACCAGAACTGATGACGCATGACGTCATATCCGAGTTAACATTTCAGTTAAGAAGTTGGAAAAACTTGCAGATCTACGAGGCTTTTATTAGCTTTTGTTAGCATGGCCTGTGTTGCAGGTTGCACATACCTCATGAAGAATCTAAGTAACACTATAGAAGCATTTCCATAATTATATGTAGAACAATACTATGTAAACGGCTGATTTAGGGCAACAAACACTTTATACAAAAGCTAAAATATTACAAAATATTACAAAAGCTAATAACTGTTAACACCAATGGTGGGCAGCCAACTTCGATTGTCAACTTGGAGGTGGTGAGGATCCTCTGACTCCCCAGTAGGAAATCACGACCTCAGGGTGCATTTCACTTGAAGTGTATCACTCAGAACTCAGAAATCCCAACTTCCCAGTACAACTGGGATGCAGCTTTAGTCCCTCCCACCAGACTCATGAGAGAAATGAGAATCCAAGAAGAGTCTCCATAGGCTAAGTAGAAGGGTCACTTTTAACAGCTTTCCTTCCTTTTAATTTGAAGATCTTCCCTGAAACATTTTTTAGTTTAGAAAAAATGCTCAGCAGAGGTGGGTGGGGATGACAGCATGTCTCTAAATGTCATCTTCTTCTGCTTTTTCAATCTGTTGTGCTGAAATGTGCATTCTTTTTTTTAAAGCATTTAAAGGCAGGATTGTGTTGACGAAACTGTTTCTTTCATGGCAACAAAAGAAAATCTATTTTTACATGCACATGTAGCTCAGACCAAGTGCAGAGGGATATAAGTGATTGATGTATAAAAAAATATACGCAGAGAAGTGTTTTGTTTGCCAGAAATGTATTCGTGGCAGAGCAGCGAATCCACAGGAGATCAGTGAGTCAGTGGTTCCTCCATCTGATTATTCCCCGAATTCCCAAAAGCAAATACATATTTTCTTATAAGCATACGAGCGAAACCACATCAAGTTTTAATCCTCAGAGTTTTTACAAGTCAACCCCCTTCTAATAAATAAATCATCCTTCTTAGTAGAGCAGATTATTTCCATGTCTTCTATTATTTTATCTATTCTTGTTCTCATTTAAAAGAAGGCTTAGGATCTGCTTTGTTGTTGTTTGTAATCGAGGCTCAGCGTCCCACTGTGATTACAGAGAGATGAATTTTGAATCAGAGATCCAGGGAGAATTAGATCTGGGACTGAAAGACAATAAAACAAAATCCTGCTCCTCTTCTTTGGGACAAAACTCAATCAAATGACATAAAAAAAGGAATTCATAAAACCATTGAAATTAAGGTAGCTCACAGTAGGTTTGAAGACTAAAGTCCATAATTCATTTCCATCAAACTGCACAAATGTCACTTGTGTCCCAACATGAACTGATTTTATATTTGTGGTCAAGGGTCAAAATCCCAGAGAATCACCTTTATCCAGTGCATTAAAAGTGATTTTGTGAAAACAATTTAAGATCTTAAGTGAATTTTCTTTATACTTTACATAAATGTCCATCATAAATAAGGAACAAAGGGATGTTTTTTCAAAGATCACAGGTCAAAGGTTTGTGTAGGTGTCAGGAGATCAAATCGAAGCATGAAAAACTGTATCCTCACTCTTATTGAACCATTTGTTTAGTTTCACATGTCCTCACTTAATATATTCAGAAGCTCTGAATATGGATTTTACACGTTTCCATCACCAGAGCACTTCGGAGTCTCCAGCCTGATCCATGAATACATTAAGAGACGTATGAGTATAGAAGAGAACATCAGCACATCCCTCTGATGAGTATCTGGATGTTGAGAAGGAATTAGATTCAAAGGCCACACCACCCACTCCCATCTGTCTAAAAGACTGTGGAGGAACGTGAGGAGTTCACGTCATAACTTTGTTCGGTTAAAGTCTGAAGGCTGGTTAGTGTGAGAAAGAAAAACACTTTCAATGCAGGACTGAATGTACAGAACGCTGTCAGGAAGTAAAATATGCTGCAACAGATAATGAGTAAACATTGCACTCATGGTGCCACAGTTTAGCTGTTTCCATACAAAACATTTCAGGTGCTCTTCACCTGATGTTTGGAGGAATTTAATGGACACTCTGAGCTGTGTGGGAGGTTTAAAATGTTCACTCTGCTTTAGGAGCAGTCATTTTTATTTACAGTGATCCTGTAAACACAAGGCAACATTATGTTGGTGCTATATGTAAAGAAAGAAGTTTTTAACAGTACAATAACTTTTAATGGGAAAAACTTCATATATCCTATAACCTCAGAGAGTTATCAATGCATGCTTTCAGCACAATGTAGCTTCATTATGGAAGTAACACTGTGTCAACAGCTGTGTTATCAAAATAGTGCATTTCAGTTTTTTAGTACATGAATTTCAGTGCTCACATGTTTCAGTAATTAATTCAAATTGTCAGTTTTTAGTGTCAAAAACCTAAATCCAAAATTCAAGCTATAAAAACATTAGTGTAGGAAAAATGAAATTAAAAAAATACAAGGTGTCAAAAAAAATCTATATAAAAATCTTGAGAAAACAACATTAATTGTAAAAAAGTAAATGCAAAAAAAGTTCAGGAAAACTTTATTCTCAAGACTTGTTTCTAAAAATTAAAATGAAAAAGAAATGTAGTACAGTTCTGTGCTAAAAAGTTCAGTTTTAAAAAATGTCAGTGTTAAAAACCTAAGTTTAAATAATACAAAAACATGAAGTGTAAAAAATCCAGAGTCAAAAATACATAATTAAAGAGAATCCAAACTTCTGAAAATAAGTCAAACCAACAGTTTGCAAATGTTTGAATGTACAGTTCAATTTTTCATTTATTTTTTACACTAAATTTTATTAGCACTGCATGTTTTGCATGTTTTTTCATTTTTGCAAAGTACAAACCCTAATTCTTTAAAAATTGTGATGTTGTTAGTAAAGAAAAAACAGAACAAAACAGCATATAAAACCTTATATATACCTTCCAATCCTTTTGACCTATATTCAACAGCACACACTACAAAGACGAGATATTTAATGTTCAAACCGATAAACCACATTGTTGTAAAAATTCTCTCTTTTTGAAGTAATGGCAGCACCAGATTCCATAAAAGCTGGGACAGGGAAACAGAAGACTGGACTTCACACTGTTCATTAGAAAGAATTCCACCTTCAGAGCTTCGACAAGTGCTATCAGTTCACACTTTACCAGTTTTTGAGTGTTAATAGAAAAGTAAATATGACCCTGTCCCATCTTTTTTCAAACATGTTATACCCACTAATTCCACGGCAACAGCAAAAATTCTACCTCTTGTGCCTTTGACGCTCAGGAGTCATAAAGTTGTGCGAGGTTTCGTCTCAGGAGGTAGACGAGCGAGCCGGAGGGACAGCAGGGGTGCGTGTGGATTCTGGTGCTTACATCTGGACGAGGCTTGGACAGGTCCCAGGTCTCCGACTGGGTGACAGGCTCGTCTGCTCGCCAACCTTGGCCAGCTGAGGTGGGGGTTGCGGCGGGGGGTCTGCAGGGGAGGATTATGGAGGTGTCAGGCTTTGACAAGGGCAGACAGGACAGCCAAGTGTCACAGTGAGATCATCTCTGCCTCTCTCCCACCTCAACAGCTCCTGTCTTCATATTTATCATCAAAAAGTACGGAAAGGGAGGTCAGTCAGGCTGTTAGGAATATTATGAATTCATTTAAAGTTTATGTTGTGGTTTCATTTACTTTGTCCAAGATCATTAAATTGTTTACCAAGAATATGAAGCACCTGTTTTATGCCCATAAACAGAGTTAAAGGCCTTCTATTCATCTATTTTCTCATATTCTGCACTACTATGAACACCATACCCTTAAGGATGCTCATTTTCTTCCCTCAGACTTTGAACATATGTCCTCTCTGATTCAAGGATAAGCCGCTTAGATGAGATAAATAAGCAAAGGTTAAGGTGCTCATTTTTTGATGTTGAATCCAATATTTGTCGATTGCTTTGAGGGATCTTTCGCTCTTACTCAAGGATTAACTGTGAATTTTGGGGGTCATATTTAAAAGGACAGGGTCAATCAGCCTCATGTTCAGCCGATGCTTGTGGATTTAATATCTAAAAAACAATGTTTAATGGGATTTTTGAAAAGTGTCAGAGAAATGTGAACAAATGTACGCTCTGGTTTAAGAATGAACTAAACCCATCGAGGTGGTACAAGGTCAGAAGTCAAGGTTGGGCCTAATTTTAATCCTTTGTTTCTGCCTTGAGGGTTAGGATGTGATATTTTGCCCAGTTCAAGCCACAGTGCAATGCTTTTTAGCTCACTCTCCTTGTTTGGTTCAGATGGCTTTCTTACCCATAGTAAACCAAACTCTGATCTGCTTGGATGCCGACAGAGATCCTTGTTTTCAGGTGGACCAGAGTTTGATTCTTAGGTCCACACCAGAATTTGTGTTGGTCTCCACTACCCCAAATCAAACAAACTTTCAGACAGCAGGAATCAGACCTCAGGCTGAAATCAAACGCAGCGCAGAAGCCTCAGCGTGCATGAGCCTTTGCACTGGCTCAACCACCAGACCATCAGCACACCGAGAACATACTTGTATGCACAAGACATAAAGTCTGTGGCATCAGGGCTTCTCCCTCTCCACCTGTTTACAGAGCCAGTAGCTGCCCCCTCCCCTGGGCAAAAGTTTTTATTAAGGTTTCATATACCCTTGGAGTACTTTTCATCTGCAGTTTAAACCTATTAGCTTGGGTTAGCAAGCCCTGTGCAGAGCATGGGTCATCCACTAAATTAACCTGAACTATATTACACTGTTCTGCATTTTAATATTTAATATACATTGTTATAACTGCATTATTACACTGTCAATGCCGTTGTTACTCTGTTGCACTGTAATTATTACTGTATATAACTCCTGTTACCCTTCACACTGTCACTTTGATATCACTGTCACTTTTCCTTCTCTGCACTGCACTGCATAGCTCAGTTGCCTGAATGACATTGTTATTATTCGACACTGTGAATAGCTCATACTGTTTGCTGCTACTGGATGGTCATTTCTTCTCCATTTTGTTTTGTTTATTATATGCCACCCTTGTTTTGTCCTAAACTATGAGTAATTTTTCTGAACCCAATACATGCTACTACCCTTGTACTTACCCTGTACTGCTGCAATACCTGAATTTCCCCTCTGGGGATCAATAAAGGATTATCTTATCTTATCTTAACGAATACATACCGCCAATAAAGTACAACGATTTGACCAAGGCTGAGCAACTGGAAGTCTGGGGGCCACGTGCAGCCCCTCTACTCCATCAATACAGCCCATCTGTGTATTTCAAACGTCAAAAAATATTATATTCATGGGGAAAACAAGACAAAATCTGCCAGGACAACCTATAAAAACAGTTGTTTCGGGAAAACGTGACTTGAATGGACAGTACAATTACATTTTATTTCTAACACTTACTTGTGTTTGTAAATGACCTGAAACTGGCCTGAATTCTGTGTTTAGCTCATTAAATGAGGCATGGCTAATCTAATTTGAGATGAAATCTTAGTCTCCTTTTGTTGCTCCTCTTGTTAAATCAACTTTAATTTTCAAAATGAAAGTGTCTAACAGTTGCCTAAAATGCACCTTTCTGGACAGAACTGATGTCACTATCATGGTATCACGGTAAGTTGCCCATCCCTGAATTAGACCCTTTCCATCCAACACAAGGAAAGGGGCCTTAAAGTGACAGGCTCATACAAAAGATCTCAGACATGAAGAGAATAAAAACCAATCAGGGGCACTGAGTGCATTAAAATAAAACGTTTTATGAACATTGATGATTGTTTACATACTCCAGCAGCCTTCAAAACTTAATTATACAAATAATGACCTCCTAAAAGTGCCCTGTTAGATCTCTCTTCAGTGTTACCTTCAAATTGGAGATTTTTCACAGTCAAAATGTTTTTCAGATTCAGAATTTTATAGTTTTAGAAATTAAGTAATTATCAGCTTCCTCAGAGGAAAAATCTGATGCCAAACAGCTCCGCTATAAAACAGTAATTCTGTTGCACAGGCTGCAGAAATGTGCTGAAACAAACACGAGGGAAACACAATGCCATCACACTTTCAGCATTCTCTTTTTGCCTGTGTGCACAAACATACGGCCGAGTGTGTTCATGTTTTGTCACATATGTGTTTCAATTATCAGAGTTAATCCCTCTCCTCTGTGAGGCTGGAGCTCCCTGTGAAGTCCAATAAAAGTGATTAAAAAAGACAGGGGAGGTACAGAGGAACCACAGAGCCGCTGCAAACCTCCCAAAAAGCTGTAATTACTTTCCCCTTCATCTTTCCCTCTCGCACCATCTCCCAGAGCCTGATTACTTACCTAGGAGAAAATCTAATTGACACAGCAAATTGGCAAACACACTCTGAGAAGTTCAGCGCTAAGCCAGTCGATCCTGACTAGATAATTGAGAGAAATATCGCCTCGCACCTTCCCGACTCTTTGTGGGAGGGCTTAAAAAGGGGGATGTGGTATCTGTCTTTTCAGGCTGCTGATTAGAATCAGATGGAGTCAGTAATTACAGATCGGAGCACCGCTGGGAACGGCTAAAGAGCGGAAGGGAAAGGGGCGGCAGAGTTCTGTGTGAGGACTTTCTCCACTTTGCTTGTTAAGACAAGTCCAGGGCTGAAAACACTTATTGAAGTTGTTTTCTTTGTTTCTTTTGTTCCCATTGGATCTGTTGGTATTGACAGCTCAGTCCAAAACAGTTTGACAGTTTGTTTTCAAGTGTCAGATGAAGGCCATCAGTTAAAGCTGTAAAGTTTGTTATACGTGGAAAAAAAAGTTAGATTTTTGCATCTGGCAGCTTTTTGTGATTTGGGAAGATGATTTGGAATCATACAATTTTGAGAATTGAGTTCCCCAGTTTCCATGTCTGCCTATTATGACTGACTTTGGGCTTCATTTTTGCAAAGCCTTGTGTTAAGCATTTGCAGGCACATGACTAATATGACACCATTTCTGTAGACGGCAGAAGTACTACAGTTATCAGTAATGCATTTTAGCCGATTGTTTACTGTGGAGAAGGATTTTTGAGCCACTAAAGGAACACAAAGTATCATTAATACATCATAACAATGTCACTGGATCCATCAGATGTGTCTGATGGATTCAGAAGCCTCGCAAACAAAAAGAGGAGCATAGACCAGACTAAAACAGCCAAAGACCAGCTGTGGATCAGCTGTTTAGTGAGACTCAGTGTTGGATAGGGCTGGATGATATTACCTAATCTTAATATCAGGATTAATTGAAGCTCGTACCTTGATTACGATTAATGAACAACTATTTTATACTATGCTGGAACAAATTGGTGGTGTTACCGATAGTCGTCAAAATGGTCTTCCTGCAGTATTTACATTCAACTTCTTTACTGCTCAATGTCCTCTGCACAGAATCCAAAATGTGCCCAAATAACGGAAACAACATTTTTCTTGGCTACAAGGTCCTCAGATTGATTGGTGCTTGTGTCCTCCATGTTGGTGGCGTATCATTTGTCACTTCAACAGGGAAAATAATCAAAATAATTGACATAAAATTACTTCGATTAGAGGGTCTAAATGTTGATTTGGATTCTCTTTGATTAATTGCCCAGCCCTAGTATAGGATAGACAATATCTGCCCAGTGGGATTATAATTGCCATTTGTTTGGGATACATGAGCAGACTTGGATGAACATGGAGCAAACACAGAAGAAACATCTACTGATGGAGACTTAATGGCTTGAAATGATAAATAGTAGAAACCTAAGTGGGAACTGGAGGACATGAGAACATAGATATTACCTGTTGATACAGGTGTTGGACTTGTGTTATTAAATTCAGTAGGAATACTGGGGTACCCTGGTAAAAACACCTCAGGATACTTCGGAATGTTTCAGGACAAGAGGATGTCTGCACCTGGTGTGTGTAAATCTGCACTGTGGCACTCAACATGCAGATCCTCCTTGGTAAAATGAACATTTATGCTTGTACAAACCCAAATCTGTTTTTCAAACTAAAAAGACAAACCAGAAGACCAGAATGAAAGTTGATCTTAAGAACAAGTATTTGGCTCACTGATTGTTTCTTGTATAAAGACACAGTCATAATTTAAACAAAAAGTTTACTTGACAATTGCTTACATTAGCATTAACCTATAAAGTGTTTCTATGCAAACGATAGTTTAAGCTTCATTTAAAGCCTTGTTAAAACTGTCCTCTACACAGCAGAGGATAATAACAGATAATATGTGAGCTTAAGTTCACAAAGGGAGCATTTATATTTATTTAGTTTAAACTTCCATTACTATGCTGGATGGCATTGTGTTGTCCAGCCAACATTAAACAGTGTTAAGTCATGTGCAAATGGTCAATTATGTTGTCAGTCCACAGTGTATGTAATGATGTAGATGCACTGCTTAATTGAACTGAAGAACTGCTCAAATATATCCATAAAACCACAACAACTGCCACTGCACTACAATCTTGTCAAAGACAATTACTCAATTTGCAGTTTTTATTACCTTAATTAAAAAGGCTGAATATTAAAACTTGTATAATTTTTATACAATGGTTTTGGTTTAAATTTAAGAAGTATCACCTCATGTTTCATATTCTAGTTTTATCAAAAGATGTAAATGTAAAAAATCCTTTTTATTACTGCGTATAGAAATGGTGAAAAATGTAGCCTTGCATGGAACAGTTTTGTGTTGGATAGTTCTCATCCATCCATCAATCAATCAAAAGGATTATATTTGGTTCTGTACAGCCCAGTACCAAATGTCTTTGGCCCGATACTGGTCCATGGCCTGGTGGTTAGGGGTCTCTACTATAGTGGATTACTTTGTGATGCATTATCCCCGTTGACTGGAGCCAACAATGACTGTGGAAAAAAAACTGGTTGTATCCAGTCTGTCTGATTCTCCCTCTAAAGACCAAATCCACTAAGAGCAGCTCTTCTCCATCAGCCCTGTTCTGTTTTCCTACACGTCTCAATAGTTAGATAAATAAAAACTAAACTCATACTCTGAGGTTGTCACCCCGCATCATGGCGACATCGTCAGTCCTCCTGGGGCGTTTGACCCCTAGTTTCACCCTCCATCTATGACTGCATAGTGGAGCCCAAGGGAGGGTCAACCTGGTCGGTGCAGAGGTCCTGGGCTTCCTCTTCCTTGCGTTCAAACATATAAGAGCCATGGCAGGCAGGCTCCTCGGGGCGGTCTGACCGGTATGGTGACCCCATCGACAAAGAGGGAGGGAGAGAGGGAGCGGAGCGGGAGGTGGGGGGATTTACAAGGGCTGAGAGTGAGAGAGAGGCATGAATGTCCTCTGTGAGAATCAGAGCTACTGTCTGTTAGTTTATGTGTCTCCACAAGGTAAACGGGGTGGGTCATAGAAAGGACACTGGGGGTTCATGTAATGTGTTTGGTAAATATCCTTTGTTTGTTTAAGTCTAATGATGGAGATGCATGCTCTGGAATAAAAAATAAAATACACAAATAAAAGTACAACTAAACATATCGTATTTGTTTTAGGAAAAAAACCCAATGTAAATAGAAATTCAGGTGCCTTATTAACAGTTTTTGTCCAAATCTTGATATTAAGAGTCCAAAGCATTACAATTCATGTTCTCCCGGTGCATGCATGGGATCTCCAGCTTCCACCCACAGACTAAAAGCATGCTCATTAGGTTGACTGGTGACTTTTACTCTCAGGTATTAGTGTTAACGTGAATAGTCGTCCGTCTCTCTTCATGGCCCTGTGGTTAGCGAGCCAAGTCAGGTTCAGGGTGTACCTCGCCTTTCGCCCAATGACAGCTGGGGTTGGCTCCAGCCCCTGTGACGCTGAGAGGGGTATAGATAATGAATGGACGGATGGAAACTGTGCTAGATTAAACATATTTTCTGCCCTGTACAGGTAACAACTGGAGACTGCATTTGAAATTTACCACGCCAATCTCGCCAAAGTCAAGTTCATTTATAAAGTGCCTTTAGCTCAACAGAGCTCAGCAGTGACACTCTCTTTACCACCATTGTTCTTTGATAAAAATGATCAGTGTGATTGCATGCTGTCCCTTGCCTAATATATACAAAAAAAATGGTTGCAAGTATTTAATCATTATCTCCAAAATATTTTCAAGTCAAACTTGCATCAGAGTATGTGGCCCTGTGGTTGGTTGGCGACCAGTTCAGGGTGTACTCTTGCTCAATGTAAGCAGGGATAGGCCACAGCCCAAGCAGCCCTGAAAGGGACAACTGATATAGATAATGAATGCATTTCAAGCATTTAAGAGACTGGCCAGTGGAAATGGATGAAGATAAGGACAAATAATCTTGAACTTTGACAGTTTTGCTAAGTTTAAAAAAAATCTCTTTAAAATTCTTGAGATAGTCTCTCACAATCACATATGGCATGGACAAACTGGAGAGAAAGACAACCAAAAATCATAATTCCCCCAGTCCCGCCTATCAAGAGATCAGAGGCATAAAAAAGAGACAGAGATGAAAAAGAAAGAGCAGGAGGGCCAAAGAGTGAAATGAGACAGAAACAGGACAGAGAGGAAAGATCAACAACCAGGGACTAAGTCTTGAGAGAAACGGAATAAAAAGAGAGGGAGAGAGGAGGAGAGCAGAGACGGGCAGTAGCTGTGACTGCTGTGGCACAGAACAACCCTGAAGGCCATCAAGGACCAGTCCTCCAAATGTCAGCCCAGTCAGGACCACCCTGGGAAGCCAGCAAGACCCCCTGGGACCTTCGGGAAAGTAGATAACAACTGACGTGAGAGAGCTGTGCTGCCACTTGGAAACACACACACACACATAAATATATACACACTCTCTCGTACTCCATGTTCCTGCAGTGAACACGTCCGGAAAATTTTCCTGCTATGCTTGAGTCTGTTCTCTTTTCTACGGCTGGGCAACATGGGACAAAAATTATAACGTGAAATTTTTAAGTCAAAAGGAGCAACATATATTTATCTTAATATTTGTTTGGTAAAGAAATGAAAACTAGTGACTTTAGTGTAGTAGTGATTTCACTGGGTCCACCATTTAAAGGTGCAGTTTGTAGAACTTGGCAGCATTTCGCCAAACAGAAACGATGAATATAGGATATGATGTTTCTATTTGAATGTAAAATCCTTCAAAATAGGACAACAATCATCCCATCAACGTTTGTTTTATTTGTATTTAGTTAGAAAAAGCTTTAAAAAATGTACATTACCGCAGGCTGCATTCATGTAGGCCAACATAACGATCCACCATGTTGTCTACGGTGGGTTTTGGGACAAAAAAGTGCGAAACACAATGTTTGAATACAAGTCTGGCCACTGGTCCTGAAATCTACCTGGATGCCATGTGGCATCTTTATTGACCTATAATCTATTAAAGTAATAGTTACATATATGAATGAAAAAAACCCTCACCTGGTAACTGTTGTTAAATGATGACCTGTTCGCGATCCTTTTTGGTCTTCACCGACTCTCGTCCCTTCGTGATGTGATGGATGGGCTCATTCCAAAACCTGAACACTAGATGTCGCTAAAATTCCAATTTCTACACACTGCACCTTTAAACTTTCAATAATTAGTCAATGAATTACATTGCAGCAACTCAATGCATGTAGACTTAGTCAAGAAGACCTGCTAAAGCTCGGACGGAGCATCAGAATGGAAAATAAATGTAATTTGAGTGATTTGAACATGGCATGGATGTTGGTGCCAGACATTCTGGTCTGAGTATGTAACAGATTTTAAGACACAGCCATGTCCAGGGTTCACAAAGTATGCCCATAAAAAGGGGTAGTATCTGATAAGTGGCTGTTCTGTGGGTGCAAAATACCTCATTGATGCCAGAAGTCAAAGGAGAATGGCCAGAGTGCACTGTAACTTATTTTTGTAAACTTAAAGGTGCTATGAGAATATATTACCAGCGAAATAGAGACTCTGCTACCCATGAGCACGCGGGGTGACTGTCGTAATGCTGCGTTCCAGTAACCTCGGAACTGGGAGTGACATCATCTCCGACTTATCGGCGTTCCAGTTGAAGTCAGAAAAAAACATCCCGATCTACCAGGCTATTGTTAGCTGCTGTTAGCACGCCCACATTGTTGTTCACAAATACCACATGAAGAATGTGATTATCACTATGGCAGCATTTTTGTAAATACAAGTCTAACAATACTATGTATACAGCTGATCTAGAGCGACACACCCCAGTCAGAAGTGCAAATAAATTGATTATTACAAGAGCTAAATAATTGTTCACACTGGGGGCATCCGTCTTTGATTGTCAACTCGGGGGTGGCGAGGTTTCACCGAGTTCCCAGTAGAAAATTCCGACTTCGGGGGACGTTCCTGTTGCAGTTTCCTACTCGAAACCCGGAAATTCCTACTTCTGACTACAACTGGAACACACCAAAGACGTGACTGAAGCCAAAGAGTGCAATATAAATAATAAAATAATATAAATTTGCTCTAGTTTTAATTGTCTTGTTCCTGAAGTTGAGTATCCAGGCCAGTCCAGCCCTGTCTGACCTGACCGGAAGGCTAATGAATAGCATTTATAGATAACCTATTTTGATGCTATAAAACTCATCTTAAAGTGCGTATTTCGATCAGGCATATATCTAAAAGTGAGACTTTTTTGTAATTACTTAGAAACTCCTCACAGTCTCTTTAACTGCATTTTCTGTAATATCTACAATAACCTATTGTAAAATTTATGAACTAAATTACTGCAACAGGTTGTGGGAAACATACTGATTTCCTCAAAATTAACAGCACTTTACCATAAAATCTACAGTTTATCTGTAAAATTTCTATACAGTAAATTACTGAGGAGGCCAGAATCTCTGTGGACTGCTTCCCGCTCCTTGTTTGATCTGTGCTACGAAGACTTAAGGCAGCTCTGATGAGGGTCCAATCTGGTATTCGCTGTAAATACATAATGAAGCAGCCACCAACAGCACACTTGACACTGTCCTTATGTTCTACTGCATTTCTTACAACCAAAAAAAATCTAAACTTGTGAGAAATCCGTCATCACACGAGTCTGAACCAACCAACGCTGCTCAGTTTCCTGTGTGGGTTAATAGCTTGTGTTATGTCATCCTCTGTTTGTCTCCATGGTGGTGAACACACTGTTTCCCGTCTGTCTCAATGCAGACACAATCATCATTCATCATCCCACACTTAAGAGCAGCCGTCCCAAATGACACCCATCAATGTGGTTGTCTAATGAAGAGAAAACACTTCATATTTGGGCTGAGGGACAGCGTCATGTCTGGGAGGAATTACACCCATGTGCTGGCGAGTGTGTGAAGGAAGCAGGGCGATGCGGGGATGATCCGGGGCTCGGAGCCGAGGAGCAGAAAGTGCTTGTGAGGAGAATGAATAGTGACTGGCGCTCAGCCCAGTGGCAGCTTAATGACTTGCGGTCAGTTGACTCTGTCTCAATTAATCAGACTGCTCTTTCCCCCCTTTGCTTCCTTTTCTTTCACCCTCTCCTTTTGGCTCTAATTTCTCTTTGTCTCCTTCCTGAGCTTTGTTCTCCATCTCTCTCTCTCTTTTGTTCCTTCATCTCTACGCATTTCCTCCCCATCTCCTTCTCTCTCCCTCTTTCTGTCACATAGAGCTCCCTCGATTGGACAGGTTTCATTTCTTCTTCATCTCTGTATTAGTTTGAGGCTGAAAGAATGAGGCCATTTTACTCTCACCCTCTATCATCCATGTTGCTCCTTCTTGAAGACTGACTTGTCCCCAAGAACTGCAAAGCATTTGAACAAAAAAAAGGAAGCAAACATCAGCTGCAGCAAAGCCTCAGACCCTCAACTAAGACAATGTTTACACGTGAGCATTTTGGGAAAAATGCAGGTTCTTGTAAATGCTTTGACCTAAATGTAAGGAACATATATCAGAAAACTCTTGCCAGGGAAGGGGCCCAAAGTTCAGAGGGTACGCCTGGCTAACCTGACATATCAATATATTTCACCAGTCAATCCAGGCAACTGCCAAAAGAAAGTGATTGGGAATGGACCAACCTTCCAAAAGCATATGCTGATTGTGATGTTCCTATCAGATGATGTTCTGCTGCAACGTAAAGTACAAAATGTGAGCCACGCGGTAGAACAAACTCTTGATGAAAGCATGTTGGAAGTAAATCCAAAAATATCCTTTTGTTAATGCTTTCAATGTTGCAGTTTGTTCTTCATTTAGTTAAGGAATCTGGTCCCGATCTGCTACAGCATCTACCGAAGCTGTTAGCATCTGTGCTAAAACTCTACGCAATCAGTCACTTCCTGCTGTCGTCTTGGTTGTAGCTTTACCTCTTCCTGCTCTACAGGACTTTGATTGGGTCATGGTGCTTTGGATTGAGCACAGCCGCTGTAGACTGGATCTTATGAAGGTGAGATGAATCTGCCTAGAAACAGATAATGAATTGGCGTATCCAGCTGCACTTCAAAGTTTAGTTAAATCAATGCCATTATCTTTAAAGTTTATCCCATTTGGAGTCGTGGTGCTGGAGTCTAAGTCGGAAAAAATACTTGTTGTTTACCCTTTCATACCTTGGCAATTTTGACTAGTCCATGACTGGAAAGTGCTCTGACCTCATGGCTCTTATGAGAGATGATGTGACCAACAGATAACCCTTGCTACTTATACTTAGAATGATATTAAAATGAAAATTTTGATTTGCATGGAAAATTCCACCAAGTATAACAATTGAGAGCAAGAATGAACCAGAAACCAAAACCTGATTTTGAACCTCACTGGCTGGAAGTTGGCTGGTAACTGGCTGGAAGGGGAATATTGAGGTGGCTGCATCTGTACATACTTGCCTGGATGCAATGCGTGGTACTGGAAGATACCACAAAAGGAAATACAGTGACCTCAGGCTGTATGCATCTACCTGGTGTGTGAGATATAAACTTAAAACATGGAGGCAGTTACAGCGTTTCTGAGGGTAAAACTGATGAAGTAATCACCAGTAATCAAAATCATCATCAGATATGCAGGGGTGACTAATTAACAGTGTACATTTTAGGACAAAAACGAGAAGTTTGCTAGTGGCTGATTTTTAGCTGAATACCGTCTCAAGACGATTTAACATTTATGATATCACGATGATTATGATATTGTTACAACCTAACGCTGTTTTATATTGAAGTCCGTTTTTCCAGTGTTGTTTTGTCTGATGGCTCTCATTTTGGGGCCATTTTATCTGATGTTGTTTTGGTTGAGGCAGTTTAATTTGACGCCGTTTTGTCCGATGACTTTTATTCTGAAGCCTGTGGCAGTATTATCTGAGAGGTTTTTCTGAGTCTGTTTGGTCTGAGAAATGACAGAGGTTTTCCTGAGACTGAGGATGTCCTAAAATGTACACCGTACTAATGACCAGTAGTCAGTCCTCCCCATCAGTATCATCCTCACTCGTTTTCCACAATATCTTTTTCGTGCACCATCGTTACTCATAGTACTCACAGGAAGTCCCCTCTCACAGGGGAGTCAAACCAGCAACCTTCTGGCTGAGGCATGTGCCCTAACTGCTGCTCCACCTTGCCACACAAATTGTATCAGTGAGCAACAACCAGCCCACTGGAGCAGGGAAACCCTCATGAGTGATGTTATGTTGAACACCAGTAGTGCCGACATGTCCCGGGTCAACAGACCGACACATCAAGTCCTCCTCTGATCCACTTTGCTTGATTTAAGATGCATCTTTAGCAGCCTCGTTTGATTTGCTTCTTGCTGTGGGGTTGAGCCAGAATATGAAATTAGTGAGACAGGATGGTGTGCAAACAGCATGCAGTGAGGGGGCTGGCTCGTGCACGCTCCATTTAGACCATTTAGATAGCTTTCAATCAGACGACTGACGAGGTTAAACAGAGCAGCAGAGGCACGATGAGGAGCTGTGATGTGATGGGATGAACTGCAATTAGAGAAAGTTTGACTTTAATACTGATTAAAATACACCCTCTGGGTGAGGTCATTTTTGTGATTTATTGATTTATTTTCAGAATATTTGGACTGTAAATGGGCTCTCCTCAAACTTTTTAATAAGTCCATAACATCTGGCTGATCTGTGAGGTCTCTGCATCATTGCTCCACTCATAAAAATATTTTTGACCATCATTAAAAAATGTATCTAATAAAGCTGCTGTTTTCCATTAATGCCATATACAAATGTAGTGATAAAGTTTTCATGAAAATCTATAAAGTGACTGAGGAGAGTCCTTGAATCTGGGTTTCAATAGAGACTGCAGTCATGATCTGTATGCTCCCCCATGACCTCTTTAGTTTCTGTTGTTACCTCGGCCAAGAAGGTTGATGTTCTTATTCCAACTTTCCACTTTTTCGATTGTCTGTGAGTAGTATAACTCAGAAAGTTCTCAATCAAACAATCAAACTTTATTTGGAAAGTATTTTTTGTTCTAAGTCTTGTAGCACAAAGTACTTTAAATAAAAAGACACAAAATAAAATAAAGTAGAAATATGAATACAATGAAAATACGAGACCCCATCCCTTGCAATTCACATGCAGTATACACACTCACACACACAGAAAGACATTAAAAGGAGTTTCTAACAGAAAATTTAATTAGAAGACTAAGAAAACCCTATCTTGAATTTAAAATGAGAAAATTGAGACTATAAGACTAAAATGATTACAAAAGCATGATAAGAATTAGATTTAAAAGAATACTATCGGGTAAAATAATAAAATAAATAAAACAGTCAATTGATTAATTAAGTTTAAATGATAATTTGGTCAAATGGGAAAATGAAACACCAAAATCTGCAAAAGCAGGATAGTAAAAAGAAAAAAATTAACAGAGAATAAAATTCTTAACAATAAATCTGAACTGAGACGGAGAAATAAAACATATTAAATTGGTTAAAATATATAAACAGGACTAAATAATAATGATAAATATAGTCAGCTAAAAGCCATGTGAGAAAGATGCGTTTTAGTCAATGGGTTTGATGCCTTTTTCAGGGAATGTTGGTCATGGCACAAGGAAGAAGTGATTACACTTTAGTGGTCATCCAAGTCTGGGTGAAGTCCAGGAACTTTTTCAAGGTTTTGTCAACAGTGAAGAAAGGGCAGTTTTTTTTTTTACAGTGAGGCACATGATAACTGTAAAAGTATCAGGGTACATGCTAAAGCAGAATTAAGACAGTAACTCAGTCTGTTTGTCAAATTGGTCTCTTTCTGTGCCATATGATGTTTTGATGGTGTAGGCTGACAGTGCGCTCTGCCTGTTTTTGTAAGGTTGCAGGTTTGAGCCCACCTCTGACTGTCATATGGGGATGTGTCCTTGGGCAAGACCCTCGACCCCAAGTTGTTCCCAATGCTGCTTCAGTGATGTGTTAATATTAGTGGTGTAACGAAATTCCGTGCCACAAAATTTCGCTAAATAAAAAATTACGAAATAAAATTCAAAGACGCACAAAATAAAAGCAAGAAAAAAATAACGCAACGGGGTGCCCAACTGAGACTGGTGATTTTTTACCCTCCTCGCCTACCAGAGCAAAACACTCACTTCAAACTGGAGGAAGACGCGGTCGAGGAATTAGCTGATCATCCTTCGTCAAATAAATCGGTTGTGTGGACCTATTTTGGCTTCCCATGTAAAAGAAGAGAGAATGGTGAGAAAATTGCTGACAAAACAAAAACCGTGTGCAAAATATGCCGCTACAGTTCGGTGTATACTACGGAGAGTACAACTACCAACTACTTTGAACTGGAGACAGGCAGCAACTGTATGTTTGTGTAAGTCTGTATAAAAACAATATTTGATTTTTGCATCTACTGTTGAGTTGACAGAATTTGATCATACTTGAAGATCAGAAGTATATGCACTGTTATAGGCTAAATATTATAGTTCACAGTTCAGACATTTATTGGTCCAAACTGCAGCTTTGAGGACTGCTATTTGTTTTCCTTTTCATTCAAGAATGTACTTATCCTGATTGTTACAACAACAAAGCACTTTTTATTGAGATTTTTTTGTTTGTATTTGCACTGTAGTCTAAATAAGGGGGAAAAAACTACAATTTTGTTTTTTTTTTCAAAGAGCATTTATTTTGTACCGATGCAGCAATAGTTTTTGTATGTCTGCATTAAGAAGAAAATAAAGAAAATGAGATTTTTTGCAGAACTTCTTACTGTTAGGGATTTTTTTATAGTCTTTATTCTGTATCGTGAGTATTTCGTATTGTGAGCCCTGCTTCGTATTTCATATTGTTTTGTGAGTTGACCATTTTGCTACAGCCCTAGTTAATAGGTATGAAATCTGAAAGTTTTACACATTTTTGCTAATAATCTTAAAAGTTCTCAAGATACCTTGATGAAATATCAGAGAGTCTGGATGTTAGTATTGGCACAAAGAAGAAGTAATTACATTTAAGTTGTGATCCTGGTCTGGATGTAGTTCCAGGATCTTTTCAAAGTTTTGTTAATGGTACAAGATAGGGCAGTTTCCACATTTTTGACAATAAATTGCTTGACAATGTAGGAAATGCCTTGGCGTAGGTTTGTGGTCTTTGAACACTACTAGCTACTGTGATGCAGTGTTAACCTATCCATCAATGTGTTTCCATTCCAGTTAGCATCAGGGTACCTGCTAATGCAGAGTTGGTATGTCATACTGGTCAACTTCTTTGCCATTTGTGCTATTACTAAACCAACAGGCATGATAACCACCATGCCTGATGGGAGAACTCCTCAAACAAACAAAAAACAAACAGCTTTCATTGACTGTGCAGTTATGCATTTCTCTATACAATGTAACGAAGACTATTCTATCCTCATGGTCATGCTAGCAGCAACTCACCAAATGCACTAATACAGCTTTAGTGGAGTTGCCCACCAGTAGCCATTGTAGTACCAGTTAATAGGTGTGTTGCCTTAATGCTGTACAACCCAGATGTAAACAGAGGACAATAAAGGAAAGGAGAGGATTAATTGCATCTTGTTCAAGTGTCATTTGACAGTAAATTAATATACAAAAAGACCAAGGAAAAAAAACTTTTTTATTTTAAAATCTCAGGTGTTTTAAATTGGTAGTCTTTGCCATTGTGATGATAGGTGGTATATAAAGTATACATCATTGCAAGTATAATTTAACCAAAAAAACTGAGTCTTAAACAAGCAAAGAAATTTGAGCCATTTTGATAAATTGGTAATTCAATCACATTAAACAGTAAAGTCTTCTGTCTTCATTGATTCTTTACATTAACCTGTGTGATAAAATAATATTGGATTAGTCTGTCTTTTAAAAAAAATGTAATTATAAAGCTTAAGGACTTGATAGATAGTACTCCCCAGCCTTAGTGACTTACAAAAATCCTGGTAGAAACCATGTTGTAGTGATGGGCTGAGCTGCATGAGAATACAAAACATTCACCTCACAGCTCCACATCCACCCAAGGACTTTGACCCCCTGCAAACACAGCGGTGAAGTTTATCCGTAGAACCAATCATGTAACAGCAGGAGACTGAGACGATAACAGAGCCGGATCACACAATGCAGGAACTCCTAATAGACAGTTAGTCAGTTCAACCCCTCGAGTGAGCTTCAGGGCGATGTTTCCATGCCATTTGGTGTTTCCGTAAGCTTGAGTGGATCTCCACCTCCCACTCCTCCTCTCTCACTCTGGCTGCTTGGGTGTGTTGGCAGGAAGTGTGAGTGTCACGATGTGTGTAGGAGCTGTGGGGAAATGGGATTGTCATACAAGCCTGGTGTTCGGTAAGTGTGTGGAGTGGTTTCATCACAGGCTGTGAGTTTGTGAGCGGGAATGGAGAATGTTGGGACACATGTTCATGTTTGGGAAGCAGTTTATTTATTCATCAATCAATCAATCTGTTTGTATAGCACCAGTTCACAACAAGTATTACGAAGGCACCTCACAATACAGCAAGCTGAAGCTGTACTCTTCATTTTATTTAAACATATATGTATGAAAACAAATACATAAAATAGATATATTTGAATATATTATTATTATTATTTTATTATTATTTTTTTATTTCGAACATATAACAAAAATATATACAACACAAAAAAATAATAAGAGGAAATCATAAGAAAACAGATAACTAATTTATAATATTCATCAGAAGTTACAATGTACATGCTCCAAAAGGAGTAGGAAGAAGTAAAACTTATCTAGTCCTACCCCTTATTCCCTGTTACATATCTGACTTGTATTCAACATATGTTTTCCCATGGACTTGTCATGAAAGCAAACTACATGTACTTATGAAATCTATTTAAACATTCACCTACCTATTTTTATACACATATAAATACCTCTCTACCTATCTGATTACCTATCCATATATACTTAAACACCACACCTTTATGTACACCTATATATATGAAAACATCTTTAAATTCATGTAAAAATTTACATATCCATGCATTGTGTATGCATATATGTCTGTATACATACTTTCCTTTGCACACACACACACGAACATCCTGTTTTGTTTCGCTTTTTTGGTTTGTTTGTTTTTCAAATATTAAAGCACTTTGTTTCCTACACTCATCAGACTTGTTGTTCCCCCTAGAGATTCCTGTATTTCTCCAATATGACTGATTTAAATTTCTTTTTAAACTGAATTAAATTTCTGCTCTGCTTCAGATCATCATCTAGACTGTTCCATATTTTAAGTCCTTGTATTGTTAACAAAATCTCCTCATTGTTGTTCTTATGCTTGGGATTTTAAATTTTATATATATATGTATACATATATATATATATATATATATATATATATATATATATATATATATATATATATATATATATATATATATATATATATATATATATATATATATATATATATATATATATATGCATACACACATACAGACCTTTTGTTTGTTTGGAAGACTACCCCAAAACTACTGGACGGATTCAGTGAAATTTTTAGGAGATGTTGGTAATGGCTCAACTTAAAAATGATTAGATCTTGGCAGTGATCCAGGTAACCGCAGTTAGCACATTATCTTTTTTGCTCATTAACTGTCTAACTAATAAAGATATCAACATGATTCCAAGTGCTGGTTGTGGGTTTTCAGAGTCAAAGATCATATGATGGCAACTTAATCATGGAACTACTGCTTATACAAAGTACATGTAATAGCAATATGTGAGCAACCTTGGTGGAGGTTTTCATCTGTGAGTGCTTTATGGTTGAAAATATTTTTTTAAACAAGACATGGCTTCTTATTCTCAAGAGGGTCCTCATGTCTATATGAGTGTAAAGACTGTTATAGAGGACATACAATAAATACAGCCATGAATAGAGAGGCCTATTCAATATTAAAAGTAATAAAATAATAAAAATAACATCCATAATGTATATAATCTGGAGAGGAATGTTTGTTGAATAATATATCAGCATCTAGCTGAACTGCTATTAAAATGAGTTTGACTGGTCTCAAGGTATGAATTAAAACTAGAGAAAATTTATGTTAGTCGGACACGTCTTAGAGCACCGGGCTTACGTAGCGATATACAGCCGGCTACAAAACTACGATACTAAGATTTCCAAAAATTGCTTGTTGTCACACATCAAAAACTACCACTACGTAACTAGAAAGAGATACATTACCTAATCGCTTTGCGTTCTGTAAGTTGTGAAAAAAGAAGTTGTAAAGCAATGCAGAGTTCTGAGGAAGGTCTGAGCTGCATTCATTAGCATCACAACAAACGCATGCTTTGGCTTGTGGTGCGTTCCAGTTGTAGTCTGAAGTAGGAATTTCCGAGTTCCGAGTAGGAAACTAAAACTGGAACGCCCCCCGAAGTCGGAATTTCCTACTGGGAACTCGGTGAAACCTCGCCACCCCAGAGTTTACAATTGAAGATGGATGCCCCCAGTGTGAACAGTTGTTTAGCTCCTGTAATAATCAATTTATTTGCACTTCTGACTGGGGTGTGTCGCTCTAGATCAGCTGTATACATAGTATTGTTAGACTTATATTTACAAAAATGCTGCCATAGTGCTGATCACATTCTTCATACAACAACGCTAATGCTAACAACAGCTAATAATAGCCTGGTAGCTCCGCATGTTTTTTTCCGACTTCAACTGGAACGCCAACAAGTCAGAGATGATGTCACTCCCAGTTCTGAGGTTACTGAACGCAGCACTACGACAGTCGCCGCGCATGCTCATGGGTAGCAGAGTCTTAGTGTCAGCTGAAACAGATTCTCCTTACAGTCCCTTTAAATGATGATATTTCTGTTGATTTACACTTTCAGAAAATACACATGGGCTTATGTCAGTCTGTCCCACTGTGGTCTTCAGTTTGATGTGGTACAGTAGGCAGTTCAATGGTCAATACTGTGTGCTTTATTTTATATGAATTCATGAAATTTCAACACATCTGATCTGCTCTTATTTGAGCTGAAATATCAGTTGCGTAGCATCAAATAGAGTGAAACCTTCTGCGATGGTCTATGTTGAATATGGTGGAGAATAATAACAAAGCTCACTGTATTTCAGAGGCTTGTCCAACACTGTATTGAATTCTCGTGGTGAATGTGTAATAGTTTTGTGCATTAGTGCATAAATGTGAGTGTGTCCTGTGTGTGTATTAGTGCATTCTGAGTCATTCTACATTCTTCATGTGCACTGATGCTGTAGATGAGCGTCACCCTCCCTCTCTCTCCTCTTCCTGTCAGTTGACGGTGAAGGTGTCTCATTACGCTGTTGTGGTTTGTTCTTCCCCCTCCCATCCTTCACTTCAGAAGTGGATCTAGTTTCAAGCTAACGGTCCTCACCCACCCTGCCTCTCCTCTGTGGGACAACCTGACCCAGCACTGTGACTCACACACATCACCCGTCGCCAGCTGCAGGGGTGTCTGGATGGCACAATGTGAGGTGTGGGCCATGTTTACCGGAAACTCCTCGCTGGGGTTTTATGCCTCCTCTCAGTGTCGACAGCATGTGTGGGTTTGTGTGTTTTTGTGGTTTAATAAGTGTTTTATTGACTGTGCAAACGGTGAGCTGACACAGTGATATTCTAAGGAAGGTGTCAGCACATGTTTACACGTCAGTTCAGCTGAATCTTTAAGCTCTTACGCCTTCACACATGAGTATGCTGATGCCGTAGTCAGAGTGTTTTTTGGCTGTTCATTAGTGCGTCCAAATTTTGTGAATGTAACATCTCAAAAATCCTTTGAGAGGACTCTTCATATTAATACTAAAATATCCACATTGGTTCAGGATCCCAGGTCCAAAGGCAGAGTTAATGTGTCTCATGTTTATCACTTTCTTGTGAACATCCTTTCTCAGAAATACTCAAAAGCATTTTCTTCAAACTTACAATAACTATAATGCTTCTAGTTTATTTAGGGGTATTTTGTGCTTTTACTGATAAGATAGAGAGTGTCAGTGGGTAGACGTACGAAGGGGCAAGAGAGAGTAGGGAAGGACACTCAACTTACTGGACACAGGTTGGTTTTGAACCCGGTCTGGCATGAGCATGTCTATGGGTCGTGCTTGATAGCTTAAAGCTGTGGTCTACGATTTGAAACCGCAGCCTGCCCCTCCTTCCCTCACCTCTCCCCTCCGTGTTCCAAGATCCCGCCCCCAGCTCGTGACGCCTCATAAAGCCCCCTCGGACTGAGCTACGAGCGACTAGCACAATATATCAGCAGCAAACTCAATCAAAAACAGCTCAGCTCAACTGAAAGTATCAACCACGACAGACATCTCCATTATAACACACAGCAGTAGCCATTTCAACTGGACCGGCGGCAATGCGGGTTTGGCGCCGCCAGAGCGGAGCCGAGTGTGGGGGAGGATTTATCTTTCTCAGCCTGTCCTCCCCAGCTCAGCTTACAGTGCTAACGATTAGCGGCTAACAGGCTAACCCGCTCCCCTACAAGTTATTAGCCCGTGCAGGCACAAACTAACCACAGTTATTCAGCAGACATCTCCCACTGTAGTAAACAAAGCCATTACCTGATCAACCAGGGGCGAAACGGTCGATGCTGAAGGTCTGACGGCCGGCTGAGGCTATTCGTTAGCCGTTAGCCCGCTAACAGGCCTCAACCCGCGGGCAGAGCTCCGTTGGGCCCCGCGGGAGAGGGAGGCGGATTCCCGGGTTCGGCGCTAGGCTTTTCCGGCTCCATGATAGTTCAGTAGCTAACGCTGCTAGCTGCTCACCGGAGGTAGAGGGGAGGAGGCG